>KZ308963.1:9440-96631 GCA_000376725.2 Ladona fulva
TATATATATATATCTTTGGCGTCATTCGTAAGTAAAAACCATTTCAAACTTTACAATCGCATGCTTTGGACAATGATAGTCTCTCTGAAAGGATTTTAAACTATACCCGCTCACCGAAAGCCAAGAATATTTGGGTAATCGAAATCGAAGACTTGTAGCTCGCCATCATAGAGGAAATGAAGGACAGATTTGCATTCGGAAGACTAGTAGAAATAAATTTTACAGAAAAAATTGGGCCGACAAAACCTGGCCCGAGGTAACAAAGAAGAAAAACAAGACAGAGGGGCTGAAAAGATAATTAGAAGAGAAAGAAAGCAGAAATATCTGCTGATATTAAGTTTAACCGTTTTCTCCATCAAGGCATAAAACTGTGACAACAATATATCGCATTATTTATTTACATAGCTGAAGTTTGCGAAGGTCCTGAATTGCTCATGAACCTCATAAAAGAAGGTATTGTTGTTTTCAGTTGAATTTCTCGGATAATTGCATCGATAATAATAGCTTTATAGCATCTCTCTCTTCTCGATGCATAATTTATATTCCGAAATATCTAGCTACGCCTAATGCAATTAAACGTGCATGCCATAATTTCAGAATGCTTCAATAATTGAAACAAGTTTAGATTCTCATTTGCGTCGGTTGGGTGTGCGTGGAAAATGAAGCAGAAAACCAGGACCAGGCAGAGGAAGACGACAAAGAATAGAGAAGAACAGGAGAAAACAGGAAGAGCACGGGAAAAATTTCCGTTTTCATTAACTTTTTCCGAAACAATGCGCTGCATCAACTGGGGTCGGAATTTTATGTCCTGCTGAGTAAATAATTAACTGAGTCAGCGAGGGAGGCTAAACCCATAATTGCTACCGTTTTTCTCTTTTTTAATATTTCCGCCCAATTTCGGCAAATATTTTTAATTCCGCATCCAAATTGTTTTCGGACGTCATGTTTAATTTTTATTTCCCCCAATTTGAGGTGAAAGTTTGGGCGACGCAAAAAAGGTTATTTCTGGGTCCCGTATGAATTAAAAGGCAGTAAAACTGAGCGTTGATTTAAGAGGGCACCTCCAGGGCACCTCGGATTCGCTCTCGGTTTTCCTATTCCTTTTTCCGCTCCACAGTTATTTCCGAAGAGAGAGTTTAACTTAATGTGACAGTTTTATATTTGGTATTGTGGCTCGGTCGAAACTTGCCGAACTCTAATAACGAAGCGGGGAAAATACCGTTGTGTGGTATTATATAAGTTTTGTTGCTACTTATTCCCATCGGTTTTGTGAGCGATCCGCTGCAAAAGTACAATGCAGTTGGAGACCGCGGGAGTCCAACCAACTGCAACGGGCAAGTTTCTGCTGCCATATGAATAGTATGCATTAAGAGAGCCTAGAATCGCATGAATATAAATTCACTCGACGGACTTGTTGCTCATTTGGCTACCCATGACTACTGTACCGAATGTATGCTCCATTAAAGACGATGAAGACAGCAAAATTGCCCGTACATGTAATGATATACATTTAAAACGGACTGATAACCATAAATATAGAAGTTCAAACTTGAGCACATAAATTACCAAAACGGACTGCTAATATTTTATTAATTTGTTAACTTTTGTTATTGTAAACATTCTACTGCAAGTTAGATTTTTATACACCAATTATAGAAAACAAATATTTCGCCAGCAACAAAGAATAAAAACACAATCTTTGAGATCCTAAATGAAAGATACCGTTTTGATATGTAAAGTTCAAGTATACCTAAAGCCTACTTCTAACGATTTCAGGAAAATCTGAACTAACATTGATCAATTTATGTGGTTAAATCTAGAAGAAATACTCCTTAACAGAAAAGGACTTCGATCCAATATAATCCAAAAACTTGGTTTCATTATCATATAATAAACTTAAATTAGCGTACACACTTTAAATGCCTTATTATATCGTGTAATAGATGAAAATATATAGTTGCTGGCACTGCCGAAGATGAAAAAAAGCCTTAAATTGGAAACAGAAGTAAAGGAATGGTTACATAATTTCAAAATACATACATACTTAAATAATAGCAAATACTTAAACTATAAATGTGTTTCTTTATACACAAACATATGTGCATGCTCACACTACAGTATACTAACCAGCTGAATACATAGTCATCAGGTAGCTGACCACCTAAAGACCATCAGCTGAACAGTAATTTTCATACTAAGTTTGCTATGTTCCTGAAAATAAATAGAATACGAATCTCAAAAAATGTGAGCAGGAAATTGCTCACGGATATGTTTTTATCTAAATCATAACAAACACTGAAAAAGTAACTTCAGTAAGAATAAGATACCATGGTAATTTCACTCAACTTTGCATGTTTGGACACGATATTCATATATTGATATATTCCATTTAAGATGTATTAATTATTATCTCCTTATAATAATAATCATTCAGCGATAAGTAGAACTACCTAATATAACGGTCTACATAATTAGCGATGCAATATCAAAGTAATTTTACTTACTGTTCCTTTGGCATAGGAAATGCGAAAAATCTGACCTCGGGTTGACCACTCTGAGAAGTGCAGCCCGCTACCTTACAATGAAGCTTCATATTACAATAAATTGAAGCAAATATAATAGAACTTCACCTAAGCACGCTTAGCCTGAACCTTAGCCTTATGATTCAAATTCTATCGCCTCCTATTAGCAACTTCAAACTTCGCTTCAAACGTAAGATTTTTCTCTAAGAAAAAGATATACTTATCGAGGGTTGTATATTCAGTTTTTCTGATCAACGACTCGAATTAATGAATATTAATTAATACTCGAATATGAATACAAATATTTTTTGGCAGAATGTTAAAGGCAGCTTTCAATTGTCCAAAAATAGAAAAATTCAAGCATATTCAAGAATAATAACTATGCAATAAAGACTGCATGGAGCTCAGTCCAGTACAAGGCAACCAAGTCCTGCAATCAACCATATGTCGCAATGCTGCATCTCATCTGCGTTGAAAGAGATTTGAACCATTGTAGAGTGGGCGTAGAGAAGCTTGATTTTGTCTTCTGGAAGAATTAGGTCAGAGGGTACTCGCGCTGAAGTTTACGGAAGAACTGTAGTACCGCATTACGTAGGCACACAGAATTTCTCAGATAAAGGGAATGAACGGGTAGAACAGAGAGAAAATGAAACATTCTTTCGCAAGACAATCGGATAGCAAAACAGAAGCACAGCTTAGCGCCCCCTGGGGGAAACCTTGTGGCATCACAATATCACGGTCACCGTTACTTCGGATAATACCGGACATGCATTGTGATCGATGAAACTCAGTAGAAGAATTTCGTTTTTCAAATATCCCTTCCGCGATGACTCTGCGAGGATAGGGCAATGCGTTTCAAACAAATTTACGAATACGAAACGTAAAATTTACTCTACGTAACGTCTACAAAAATTTACTTACACATTTCATTTATTTCTTCAATAGCATATCTGCAATTCTATTATACGGTGATTCTATGTGATTAGAGACATTTAGATACTTTTGCAGAAATCATACTGTTCCTAAACTTAATAATTAAATCTATGAAATGATGTCTTCAATGTGCCATTAATTATATGCACATTCTCGGAATTTTGCGTACTCTCGTAAATGTGGTAGAAGAGGTCTTTGGAATAGTGAAAGAAGAAAGAATATTTTTGCCTGTGTTTCAAATAAATGACACTAAATAACATTGTTAGGTACCTAAGAAGACGTACACTAGAAAAAGATTTACAGATCATACGCCGACATTAATGAGGAATGTTGGAGTTCAATCAAAATAAATCGAAATGTCTTCCATTACTTCCTTCGAACGCGTATTTCGAATTAGAACCAAGAATAGGTATTTGATTGAGAATTTTCGAATTAGTTGTGGCATTTTTAATGTGAAAACGAATCTGTATACTTAAATTGTTGGGTTTTGAGTATGAATGTTACATCATACTTTTCAAATAACGAAGAGTCAAAACATGTAGATTTGATCAGCTCCTTACTAAGAATAATATCATCATCATATGTTTTCTACCTTTCGGTAGGTTTGTCTCTGGCAGCCGCTCTGCTTTTTCCCTTATATTCTGCCAGTATCATTCTTTAGCATTTCTTTTTTCCTCAACATTTGGCCCACCCATTTCCTCTTTCGATGTTTAATTCTTTCGGTTAAAATCCTCTCTTCCCCAACTTTCTTTAGTACCTCTGCGTTTGCTTTTCTATATAGTATCCCAACTTACCCTTTCCATTCTACGCTATACCCACATCTCGAATGTCTCTAATCTTTTAATGTATTCCTTTCGTAAGATCCATGTTTCACACCCATGAGTAAATAATGATGTATCTAAATCCAGCTATTACCATCAACTCACGACATAGGAACCGATTGCGCGCGGCTAGTTGCTATCACTATTCTGATGATTTCAAATAAATAATATCGCTTCAGTGCGATAAATGAAACGGCAAAATATTCTTTCAACCCTAAAGTGTGAAAAGAAATATTCGCTCTAGATGTTAAGGTAATTAATTAAATTGACATTTTCTGATGAATCATAATTATTTTGGAATAATTCGAAGCTTGTCATGCAAGCAAAGACCAAGGAATGGTGCATACCACTCCAGGTATAAAAGGTCACCGACATTTGGCAGTAACACTAGAAATAACTTATTGTCAATGGTGCGTGTTGAAAACTATGTCGTCGAGTAAATTCTTAAGTATAGTAAAATCTGTGAATCTGCCGCGGAAATCGTCTCAAGGCCAATTCTCAAATCCGGCATATCGATTGTTGTCCTGATCTCTTGGCGATCGGAAGCGGTACATATCGATTATCCTCGCAACGGTGGGACGTTTGAGGATGATTAAGGGCATAAAGTCCTTCTGGGAAATGGTAATGAAACCTCGTTTCGAACGACATCTGCGGCTCGTCGTATCATTAAAAGCGCCACGCGAGTTACGACGCGAAAATTACGAAAAAATACGCAAATTCGCGGAGGAAAGGGGGTGAACGACTTCAAAGCCGAGGGAGGAAAGAAAAAAGACATTAGACCCGACGGAAAAGCCCGGAACACAATTGTTACGATTACTGGCGACAATTGAATCAATCGGAAAACAATTCGATTTCGAGGAAGAACGAGCGGCAATTTCGGCGATGAAGAAAAAAGGCGGGAAAAAAGGGCGGGAAAAAATGGCGGAAAATAAAAGAAGACCGGCTAAGTGGAACCGCCGAATGGGAAAGCGCGGTCGCGGGACGAAAAAAGAAACAATAGAAGGTGGAGCGGGCGAAATTGGAAACAAGTGGAATAAAAAGTAATGCGCGAGGGAAAGTTGGCAGCTGAAGAGACGAAATAGAGAGCTTCTTGGAGTTGTTATAAAATCGTCCTCCGCTTTATTTCTCCTTCATTTAACCGAGATGGGATATAAAAAAGGGAGGAGCAGGGTCTAAAGGAAAGGGAGGAGATGGAATGGGAGAGAGAACATTAAAATTTCATAGGAGCGCTCAAATTTGTAAGAGAATCGCTATTCCGAAGAACGTGAGTCATATATTTGATTGCCTCGCTGTAGGGTGGAAAATGCTTGCAAAATACTTGGTATTCCCTATCCTTGGATATTAATAACAACGGAAGGAAGGGTTTCGACGGAATTTTAAGGACAATTAAAGGCAGCGTAGCAGTTGCCATCCTCTATAGAATGGCTCTGTCGTCGCTTTCTTTCCAGCGATGAATATAATTAGGAGTATAATCTCGGTTTTATGATATCTGTGGGGAAACAGTGCAACGCAGAAACGTTAAGGAAGGGAATATGGCGCTAATTTTGACTTCTACACTGACGTCAAGCCGAGGTACCATTTTGCTCGGGATTAAATTTTGAGATCTTCGAGTCATTAGCATTCGCTTGGGTTGTGTGCAGCAACGCGGGAAAGGTATTTATAACGCTGGAAATCATCTCGCAGTGCTACTGTTATTACCAAATTCTTGAATTGACTACGGGAAATTAGCTGAGTACAATCGACTGCAAAAGAAATTAGCTGCCTCTAATTATTTCCAACTTAGCGTTCGAATTATTTTTTCACTAATCACCTACGCTGAAGAATTTTACTACTTGATGGCAATCTTACTATCATTTGAAGTCATTTTATGGATCTTTTCTATCAGATTTGTACTCGTACGGCTCGAACTACCGACCGAGAGGTTTTTAGAGGAGTAAGAAGGGCAAATTCCGAAACGATTTCAATGAAGCTTTTCGGGGATAAGGCACTGAGTATTTCTTGCTTTGCTTCAGAAATGTCGTACAACGCGGGTAAATGTGACGAACCAGTACTTCTTAAGTGGAAGTCTATGTAACAGTCTGCGAAGCTTTGAATTCCAGTTCACGACGAACTCTGTACAAAGTTAATCCGTACTACGTCATCAAATAACTTATGGAAGCAATGTTAAGATGACCTTTAAATACAGAAAATCTATTAAGAAAGAAAATAAATTACACACCTTAATTCTGAGTGATGCTCAAGAAGCGCTACTCGATGGCGCAATAACACTCAATTGAAGTATGGAAAAGTGATGATGTGATGATGTTCGTAAACATTAGACCTATGTAGAAGTTAACGAAAACCTCTCAACGCCGAAAATGGTAAGAGATATATTTTATAATTTTATTCGTGGTGGTGTTTGAGCTGCTAGGAAACAATGCAAACACTTTACTTGTCATACATTTCAACCGAGGAACTAATAAATTACGGCCATCATACGGGTCGGGACTCGATTAATAATTGAACATGCATTTTTTATCGTAAAAGTTATCCTCAATATCGAATACAGGGGTAAAGAAAGGGAATGACCGAAAGTGACCAAATAGCAGCCAACCTGATTAATCCTAAAACCTACATCAACATTATTACCTGGGAGGTAGCGAGACCTGGTGACGCCAGAATATTTGACATTCATCAAGGACAAAATAAACAGCGGAAATTTCACCGCCTGAATAAACAAGGCAATCCAATTTTCGACCGCCTTTCTCGGGACCTCTGATTCCATATCAACAGACCCTTTCCAAACGTCTCGTTAGCCCTTTCGTTTCGATAGCAACGTGTCCAATTCAGGCTTAACCAACCATCGCCGTGATATCGTTTCCCATGACAACTACTTTGAAAATAAGAATAAAGGGAAGAGAGTGAAGACTGATACGAATGGAAAACAGAGGTATAGTAGGAATCGGAGAGTAAAATAAGGGAAATGAGGATCGTATGGCTAGATCCACCCCGTAAAAACAGGAGTAGAAGATAAATGTAAACGATGAGAGGTGTTCCAGATAGCTTAGAAATATAGGGAAGATATTGGTGTTTGATAAGAAAGTTTAAAGGTCTGCAGTACAAAATTTACCCGTCCATCCACATTTTGAGTCTTTCATGATGTAGTAGTCATACTCTACGGCGTGCATTCGTTCCCATAAAAATAATTGTGCGAATATAAGGGCGAGCATATCAGAATCTACTAAATCGGCCTTAAATTTGTGGTAGTTATCCATCATGATGAAAAATGAAAAACAGGACAGATTACCTTCATAATTTTTATTCTACGACCATGGTTTCAGGCCCTTGGGTGCAGCAACGATACCTAATGACGACCCAAGGTGTCGATAGTTATATACATTTACCAATTTATATATTTATTTCACCCTTACGGCGAGGTTAGGAGCGATGGTCCTCTCTTACACCTAACCTCTGACTCTTATGTGGTAAAGGAAAAAGTTGTTTTTCATTTTTCTGAAGGCGAAACTAACTGTAAGAATACTTGAAATGATTAAAGATTCGTCGATTTAGCGGAAAAATGATTGCTTTCCTTGCTTTTATCAATTTACATATTACTAAAATATTATAAACGACACTTCATATCAGGTCTACATAGGCAATGCAATTTATTCAACACATTAGATTCTAATATTCGATCAAATATCGGAAAGAAAAAGAGATATCCCCTAATAAAGAAGAGACAGAAAGAAATCTTATTACCAGACTTCAATAAAATGAAATATTGTAAAATAAATCTTTTTGAAAATTACTAATAAATGATTGGAATCATCTCCGTGTGTGTGCAAATCAGATTGTAGGGTTTCAGTTGGATCTTACCTATCCTGACACGACTTTTACAAAATTATTCGGTGGTAAAAGTAACGTTCGCAATGTTTTCGTTTTCCATGTACGAAACGTTCCTACACGTAATATAAATAATTACAATAGGATCCCGCTAAACCGAATTAATTGGACCTTGACACAATTCGGATTGCGAAATTTATAATCATATAAAGTTCTATTTAGTTTTTCAACCTGATGTATAATATTTTATTTCATACAATATATATTAAATTATCCGAATTACTGTAGTTTTGTACCATGCCGTAATAAAACTTGATTAAAAAGTAATAAAATTAATAATAATTTATTTAATTAAAATGTAATTAAAATACTTTGAATTTGTTCCTTTAATTACAAACATTTAGCAAAGAAATATTTAAAAATTAAAATTTTCCAAAAATTCTGTACGGATTAACCGAACTTTCGAATTAGCGAGACTCTACTTTATTTGCTAGTTCTACAGCCATATAAAAATGACCAGCAATGAGCATAGGGTATATTAAACTTCTCATCTCTTTTTATCCTATATTGGCTCAGATTGGTCTAGGAAAAGGTTTTAGAAAACCCATTCTATTAAAACATCAAATAGTTTGCAATAGAACCACATAGAATTTATTAATATTAATAAAATACTCAATGAAAGAGAGAAAATAGGACAAAAATGACGAGCATGACCAGAAATAATTGGAAATAATTTGAAATAATTCCATCGATATTTTAGCATAAAATAGGTTTCTTTTATTTAATTTTCTAAAATTTGAATGACCCTTGACCCAAACGCTTTTTTTGAAACAGTGATTATAAAAGAACTGCAATAATTAAAGTACAGTTAAAAAACAATTATTTGTTTTTACTCGAGTGAGTTCGTGTTATACATATTATATACACAATTATACTATCGTTAATAATGCTTGTTTTGAGAGCCATCAGGTTTTTATATCTTTTAATAATTTATAGTTACTCGGATACAAAATACATGCATAGCTTAATTTAAACATAAAATATTCCGTCAACCTATAAATATGTTAAACAAATATTCTTTTGAGAAAAATTTAGAAAATACAATTATTACAATAAAATTTTTATCAAATACTCTTTAATTATGCAGCATATTTGTAAAATTCAATTAAACGAACGGAAACTCTCGCATACTTGGATTGTCAAATTAAAAAGAGGTTACAGTAATTTTCCGAAACGAATTTTTTCCTGCTCTGACCCACTTATTGCTGTATTAACGCTTATCAAAGGATAAGAGAGGCCATTATTGTTTCAAGTTGTTTAAAATTTGAGATGTACCATACAAATCATTTAGTTTTGCTATCGTTTATTATGAGTCTATAATATATAATCTGTGCGATACTGAAACTTGATACAATTTCAGTTAACTGTTTTATAATTAAGGAAAAGATTTATGGATAAATAATTTTAATGAACTCTATAATGAAACGAATGTATATTAAGAAATAATTCATGAAATGTCAGATTTCGAAAGATGGAACAGTTTTCTAATTATGTCGTAACTTTGCAATCAATAAAGAAATTCCTGAATCTGAGGAAAATAAACGAAAATATCTCTTTCCAGAAGATGGAAACTAATGACCCGGTATTAAGATTGGCCTCACAAGCCTTAAGACTTTGGATTTTCAGTATATGACTCCCATTTCTCAACATCTTAAATTGTTAGAGCGCGGATCTACTTTAGCTCATTTGATCTTCTCCTAACTTCAATTTTCATTTAATACTAAGCACATTGGTTCTTACAGTCATCATAAGTGTTCTTCCGTTTGATAGGATTATGTGTCTTAATATTCCCTGTTCAAAGGCATTTATTTTGTGTCTTGGTAACGTACCCCACCCTTTATGCCATCTAACATCTTTTGCCTTTCTCTTCCTCTCTGTCTTATCGCTTGCATTCAGCGCTCTGTTGCTTTCTTTAGCAATGCCTCTCTTCTCACTAATTGACCAATCTATTTCCCCTGTCGAAGTTTAATTGTTTCAATTGAAACCCTCTCCTCAACAACGATCTGTAGTCTCTCCATGTTTTTTTTATCTATCTTTCCAACTTAATTTTTCCATTCTACGCCACACTCACATCTTGAAGGTCTCCAATCTGCCAGTATTTAAGTAAAGTTAATATTATTCTGTAGATGTAGTCAATCTTTTTATGCTATTTGAAATTCCTTTGCTGAGGTTATGCACCAACATAATGTAGAATAGTATTTAACTGCTATATATAATCAATATAACCAGATTTATTCATACATTTCAAAATACGATAGATATGTGCAAATGTCGCGATAATAACTTTTAATTTAAGAAATTTAAACTTCGGACTTTTTGTAAGATAAAATGAAACAGCTTGTATCCAAAATTTGAGAAATTCGTAAGGCTCGTTTTAGTTCGTTTGGGAAGACAAGTCGTTATAGGGACTCATTCTTTCCGCGAACGATACGCAATAACAATAAACTAAAGAGACAACTAGAAAGCTTGGTGATTACACCCCCTGCCACACCCCGAAAGGCGGTTTGCAAGGTATTTATGTATATGTAGATGGTTTCCTACGCCATACGGGTTGCCAGCCCTGGGATCTTAACTTCCTCGCAAGATGGGAACAAACTGGTTATGATTACGGAAGAGGAATTTTCCAAAACATCCCAATCAATTCTTCATCAGCGCGTGCGAATTTAGGATTCGATATACTCCTCAATTACAGGCATTCATAAAGCGTCTCCTCCGGAGAAATATAGAAACAAGCTAGCAAGGCTCCGCTAAAGCGTGTCGAGGCCTTCCCGAAAGAGGTCGTTTCGTACCGGGTTCAATTCACTGAAAAATAAACCTTTGGGTAATTTTTTGTTCATTAAAATTCCTCGGGGAGGGTTTTAATTCATGGGTCCGGGAGAGGGGAATTGGAAAGAGAACGAGGAAGAATGGAGAGAGAAAGAGAGAGGAAGGGAGCAAGAGAAAGAGGAGCTGGATTCACCACAACGGACGCCAACGAGAGAATTTCGCATTACCAAATAAAAAAGTCGAAAAATAACAAAACATCGCGGGGACAAACAAACAATGGAGGTTTGCGTCCGAGCCCTCAGCCGTTCGTAATTAAATGTAGAATACCTCTGTCCTCGTGTTTCCAGCGCGAACTTATCCTCCCGCGCCGGGGACAAGTTCATTTGCCGCCCCTCTCCCGGTCCCTCATCCCGGCGACTCCTTTACCAACACACACACATACCGGTGCGCGAACAACACGCGCTCTCGCGTAATTGAAAGAAGACGGAGAAAGAGTGAAGCCAGGTGGGAGTGGGTTAAAAGAGACGGATTCCCTTTTGCGAGTGTGCAAGAATGAGGGAGAATGGGAATTGTCCGACGCGAAAAATAGTTCCGCATTCGCTGGTAAGTTACTTCGCTGCTTGGGGCCTCGGGATCCGGGGCGGTGGTCTCAGAATTCGGGGCCACAAGCTCCGGCGATCTAACATTTTTCTGGCTTGTGATTTTGGCTTCATCTACTACCCGCACTTCGTAACGTTTCGTGTTCCTCTGGGTGATCTTTCTCTCGGATTCTTCCTTACGGCTCCATAATTTTACGCCGCTGTAGGGGTCGGAACGCTTTTAATTATTTGATTCCGGAGAAAGAATCGTTTTCGTTTATTTTCAGCGAAACTGATGGTTTTAATTTCAGAGATCGGGTGTTTGGCCTATGTATTTGTGTGAACAAGAGCGACTTCCCTTCTACTTTTGCTTAAATGGACTGTATTATGAGAATTTATTATAAAGATACACAGCTTCATTCGCGCCAAGCACCATTAGAGGATAGACCTATATAACCACGGCTTTTCCCAAAAGTCAGGAAATAATTGTGAAATAGGATAATTAAAATCGGGGACATAGAGTACTTCGTAGGTTGCACAAATACAGATATATGTAGATTTAGTGAATACTATAGCATACTTCACTACGCACAATTACTGAAGATGGTATTGCTGAGAAAAATATATGAATGCTCTAAAAAGTTAGCGGCACATAGGCGTAGTGCCTATTGTGCTTAATGGATAAAGGTTTATAACTTTTATTGGCAGCAAATCGCAATAACCGTCATATCACTTAGTAATTTTTACTTTTAAAGTTCTCGGCCGATCCGACAAAGCGTAAAATAAGAGAAATAGATGCGAAGGCAAGTCGTTTTAGAGACTCATTCCGTCTACAAACAATACGCGACAACAATAAGCTAAAGAGGTCAATCGAACCGTTGATGTTTACTCTCCCTGTCACACGCCGAAAGGCGGATATAAGTGTACTGATCCTGCGGCTTTCGAATATTTATGTTAGATGTAGATATCCAATCACCCAGCCAATAAGCCACCGATGATTAATAAATAATTCAGTAATTCACACGAACTTTGAAACTGCCACCAAGCCACTGCTCTCCTCGAAAAATCAGCATAAAAATAGTGGTAATTTTAATACATTAATCAGCAGAAGTTAGTAACTCATGGCGTTTACGCGTAACTTTCAATTTAGTTTATCAGCTTAACTCGCTTATCAAAATCAGTATATTCAGGCGATGATGTCATTGAAATTATTTTAGGAAATAATACAAAATCAAAAAACAGAGGGAAGACATATACAAATGTCGTTAGATGACATAAAGTAATGTCGCTTCGTTGAGTAGGGAATTAAGGCACATGAACCTATCAAAAGGTAGGACACATATGTAATAATGTAATTGTTGCGGTGTTTCCTTAATAGAGAATCGCAAGGGAAAGAAGCGCGGTTTGTGATTGCAACACACGTTGAGGAGATGTAAGTGCGGTCGGTGGGAAATATCCCGACATGTGACTCGTTTCTCCTAGGCACTAATTAACAACTCTCGCAACACTCGTTATTTTGGACACGCAGTAATCGTTTTGCTGAATACGCCGCCGCGACGGCCGCCTTAGTTGGCTTTTCCGAAATGAAAATGAAATCATCGTCTTCATCTCCGACCTTTCCATTATTAATTTTTATCAGTCAACGGAGACGTGTGCGACTCGCGATCCGAATTCCACGAGTCTTGAAAATGTGGACGAAATGAATGCGATCCGAGCGGTGTTTGCTTTGAGTTGGAGTTGAAAGTAATTTATACTTCCCACCAATGAGAAAAATAGTACACGTGGTTGATGAATGAGTTTTAATTTAGAGATTGCTCCATGCCAGTAGATTATTTGGAGGGGAAACTCATAAGATTGCATGGGAACGATTCCTGTAAACTTTCATACTACATTATTGAATTTTCACAGTCTCAATCATCTGCAGCATATCGAATAGAGAATATCGATTAGATGGAATACTTTTTAGAAGACCTAGGATCCTTTTATATATAATAGTAATTATTAATTCGCCTCAACTTGTGGGTCAGATGACAGTATTTACATGTTACAAAATAGCAAAACTTAAAATTATCTTTATAAAAACGAGTGGCGAGTACAAACATTAATTGAAATTTTACTTCTGATTTCATGGAAAATCGACAGAAATAAATAGATAATGTCTTCAAATAAATAACGGGCGAAATATTAGACTATAAATGTCATCACTGTACTCAAATCACTAAGAAAATTTCTCACAGATAGTATCGCTGCTAATATTGAAAATGTCCATAAAAAGAAACTAATACTCATACTAATATTAACTCCCACTGTGAATGATGGCCGTAATCATTCGACAGTATGTTACATACATTTGTAAATTAATTATTAATTACGAATATAGCCTTAATTTTATTGTTCTTTTATTTTTTTAACATTACCGGCATTTTTTTATCTACTTTAAGTGTCTTTATCGCCAGACGGGTGAATGGTTAACGAGAAAATTTCCATTTTTCCATACCCATAACAATGACGCCTAATGAAAGTACTTTTAATGTAATCACAGTGTTATCATAATAAGTCCACAGAGGCAATAATCGGCTACCAAGAAAAAACTAGAAAACTCGCTAATTAAAACGGTGAGGTTCGAAGTGTTGATGTGTCGTTCGTTTTTCCATTAAAGTGCACGGAAAATTAAGAATTTAATTTTACTGAAACTACGGCCTCGGGACATAAAAATATCGTTATCACGAAGGAAATTATATTCAAACGTATTCACGATCTAATTAATGCATTAATTTTAAACAAACAATATGAATATGAGAGGCGCGGAAACGTCAATATTTTCATTAATCTGAAAAATATGAGTCGCGCGTGAATATATAATTTATAAGTGTATTTTGAGGCAATTTTACCCATTCTCTCACCATGGTGCTCCTCATGTAATCTTCCCATCTCCTTCATTTCATAAAGGTTGCGAAAAACGTGGGTACGTGCGATCGCTATGCAAGAGAACGAGATGTTAACTCAAATGTGAATGTTGATATTAAGTCCATGGTAATTGTACTATGATTACTTAATAATTATAAATTGAAATTACTAATTAATACGCCGAAAATGCAAAAACCCGATTTGTCTCAAAATATTGATGTGACGACGCCAAAAGTTTCAATGAATATTGCTCTAAAATGCTGAGAAATTACTCCAATTATAATTGAATAATATATTTATAAAGGATTGAGGGGAGGTATATTACCAGGCAGGGAAGAGCAGTGGGGCTGAATCCCAAGGAACAAATGTGTGAAAAATAGCGACATGAAGTGGTGTCTTCCAAAAGAATTAACAAACAGTATGAAAGAGACGCAGCATGATATTTCAGTGTTTCGATTACCTGCCCAGAAGGTGGGAGACATGGGTTCAAGTCCCAGGCATGTCGGTATTTTTCACAGCTGTTATTACTTATGATATTTAGCGTTATATATTTACCGGTCCCGGAGAGCTTAGTGTGTTAACGATCGATATCCTAGGTCTCGGGTTCGACTCCCGTCTAATCAGTTTTTTCCGGTTAGGGAATTGCCTGTGTTCGTCAATAACAATAATTATTAAAATGGATGAAATTGGGATTATTTTCTTGTCTCCACCAAATAACTTTTTATGAAACTAACAGAAAGGTAATTTATTGCTCATCTTTCACACTAAGAAGAATTAGAGTGAAAGTAAGACGGGAGCTCAAATAGAAACACGCAAGGGACGATATAAAGTAAAAACTAAGTTAGGTGTATGTTTGGATAAAGATATATTACGTAATAATACTCGCTAATTTGGACGCACTAATAACAAATTGCTGAACTTTTTAATAATGGTAATCGGAACTTTTAAATAGTGAGTAATTCATTAAACAATCACCATGACCTGTAACATTGTCGAGATGAAGCAGCTACGCTATGCTTGCTGTTATAGTTATTCTTCCTCCTCTTTGCTAATTACGGCCTTATTTTTAACTCAATTAGTAATTTAATTAGATGCATAACGAGAGCAAATTCATTAAACGACTACGTTAATTGAAAAAGTTAAATACATATTAAAACCTAGGCAACACCCATATTGCGATGATTGAGAGACTATAGGTTAAAGCAAATTGGTATTGCTGTATTTACAAATAATTTGTGATAGTTTTATTGGCACACTAATACAAAGCACGAATGTAACACAGAGGATCATAAAGATTTCAAACCTATAAACTGACAAGCAAAAATACACCAAAGCGGTTTCATAAAGTATTTTTCAAAACAGAAAGTCAAGCATCGGATGTTGAGGTATTAATAGTGCTTGGTGAAGTGCGCTGAGGAAACCTCGATAGATCGCTGATTTCCAATCAACAGAACAGACTTTTACAACGATGCTCATTTAATCTGCTCAAATAAATGTTTGATGTTTTTTTTATTACCTTGGCCCATTTGATTTATTTCATCAGTGCTCGTAATATGGGATTAACTAATTAAGATATGCATCAGCACTTACCACTGGAATTATTTGCTAAAACGTATGACCATGGTGGAAACAATAAATATACAAATTAAATATCAATAAATACGTAAAACTTACTGTATTGATGTAACCATCCATCATTACTCGATTTTCCTGTAATAACAAAGCTCCAAGAGTACTTATGTCAATGGGAAAGTATAAAATGAACGCAAGTCTCCTTCATACGCCCTTTTTTAGAACTATAATTGAAAACAAAGGTAACGTGTTAAGCATTTATACCTCGTTTATCAATGAGTATGGTTCCATTAAAACGCTTCAGCTGATATTTTGTGTGAATCTTAATCGAGGATTAAATTAGCAAACAATAATAAAAACATCCACGGAAGTACTGTAATATATTGCCAAAAAAATGGCACATAGGAAACTCAATGACACCTACTGGAAACATCTACATAGGAATGATCATACTGATTAGAAAGACACTATTCCATATTCAGTAGTATCTGAACTACGAAGTAACTAGTGACTAGTGGTGAACAAGTAGTGACTGACGTGTTAAAGAAGGCGTAAGAAAAAAAAAGAGGTTACATATCTTAACAGACAACATATCTACTATGACCCCGAGGTAATGACTATTCACGCTTAAAAATGGCTATTTATCGTTATCAAGAGATTATATTCTCAGGATAGGTAAAAAAAAGTGAAAGAAGGAAAATTCGAGGATAAAGGGGGATCTAGATGGTGGCTTGAATGGAAGGGAGAGGCACCAACCCACTGATTGAATCCCTACCTTTCTACCGCAGCCTTGATTACCGTCACAACCCAAAGCGCCCCCTTTCCCACTACAAGAGGTACACCCACTTGCCCTCGGGTAATGGATTAGTTGGGAGCGAAGGGAGGAATGTGTATGCTGAGAGGAGGTGAAGGGAGGTTGTAGCGTATTACTCTAGAGCAGCGGTCTCCAACCTAAATGCCGACCGGTCTCTGGAGTCAGTGACGGCTTAAGAGGATATTAGGACCAGATCAAGGGACACAAAAATCCTCGAAAATCGAATTACATTAAATGAACCAAAAGATTGCAAGAAAAATTGAGATAAAGAAGAAATTCAACGGTATCACTAACTTCGATCGACCTTCAATTTTTTTCATTTCACGGAATATTACAATTAAAATAGTGAAATCAGCTAGACGTTACTGATGTAGCTTTATTACTTGGAATTAATCCTCACTTATGCTAATTACCCTCACTTAAAGTGCATCTTGTAGTTGTAGAGGATAAAAGTTAATTTTCATTGATATCATTATATCTCAATTCATTTTATATTGAAATATTAATGCAAACATTTCTTTTCCAGGAGTGTGTATTAATTTTTCGGTGAACCCTGTGATTAAATTTATTTATTCATGGTGAAATTTGCTTTCTTACGGAACCTGTTTAACTGTCTATAGAAGCCAAGGTATTGCTAATGTTTTTTTGTCATCTCCATGTGTTTTAAGCATTTTATTTGCTTAGAATCTCTATGTCATATGTAACGTAAACGATATTCTGGGTTATTAGTTAAAACTTTTCATAGAATAAGTAACG
This sequence comes from Ladona fulva, assembly GCA_000376725.2. Lineage (NCBI taxonomy): Eukaryota > Metazoa > Arthropoda > Insecta > Odonata > Libellulidae > Ladona > Ladona fulva. Next base: position 26,992 of record KZ308963.1, read on the forward strand.
TAAAATGTAATTTAATGTATGCAGTAAGTAATGTAAGCAGCATGGCGAGGCAAATAGACAGAATTTTGGCAAATATGCATAATTGCAAAATAAAAGTACGTCCCTACGGTTCAATCCAACTTGGTTTCTATACTTTATAAATTAAAAACCAAATACCATGGCACGAGGCCAAAATTGCAGATTACTTAAATATGAAGAAATGCTGACGCATAAATGTAATGATAGCTGGATGACCATTGACAGAAGTGGAACCAAGTATACAGAAACATTTCCTCTTAAATAGGAAACTACTTTCCTTTCACAAAAGCTGTCGCAATTCATTCCCATAAGAAATTAATTCTTTAATTTGATAAATTCTTATACACTATCTAAATATTGTTCCGTTTTACCTAAATGATGAATTAACTGCTTAAATTACCTTGGAAGGTTAAACATTATTTTCGACAAAGTAAGATTCGTAATCCGTTTGCTTCATTTACAATTTTATTATTCGGTCATAGTTCTTGAGTGACTGAAGTGAATCTAAGAAAACTGAAGTTTCTTGAGTGGGCAGAGCTGATTAAATCCTGTAACGTTGTGTCCATGAGGGTTACCCTAAGAATCAACTTTTCGGGGACACACCGTGAGAAAGAAGGATGCCCCAAAGTTGAAGGGATGTGGGCGCCGTTGGCCCTTTGGGGACGGAAGGAAAGAAGGACCGCTTAGTTACCAGCGGGTTGCCTCCGGAAGGAAAAAAGGAAATGCAAGGCACCTCATCCAATAACGCCCCATTCCCTAGGGCAGATTGCGGTCTTCCCTTGGCAGGAACCGAAGAGGGAAGATCGCCGGGGCCCCAATCACTTTGTCACCGCGATTACGTCCTCATGGGTTCTCCCATGACGCGATTAGCCCAAAGAGGTGACTCCCTCTCGGCCTATTGGTCATCCGAAGGGAGGACCTCCTGCACGCGCCGTTGCCACCTGATCTTCCGCTAAGAGGGTTACCCACCGGTAGGTAATTGAGTTAATCCTCCAAGGAGGAGGAGAGGTGGCAACGGTGTGGATTGTCCGCCTACTCGCTTAGACACGTCGCTGAAGGAGGACAAAGAAGAATCTCTCTGAAGAGAAAAAATTCTGATAAATTATGAAGGATTCCTCTCTCTTCGGAGCTGATCGAGTTAGCTAAAAGGATGGAGGAGGGTGGGTTAATGGAAGAGGGTATTATAAGTAATGAAACTGACTTATTTATTTCTATCTCCTAGGCGACTTTAAGCGGTAATGTGATTGCCAAAGAGAAAGAAAGTTCTTTCTTCCAAGGTTGGAGCGGACAGAAGAAAAGTAAGTAGAAAAACGACTAATTTTTCCTTATTCTACCAAAATCATTCTCCTATCTTCCAAACTTTCGTTTATGACGTAAATATCGCTACGTTCACCGACATTGAGCAAGGGTATTCGAAAGTAAGAATCAAAATACGAAAAGACGAAAAAGATAATAAACAGAATTATTTTACTGTTGGACTTGTAGGCATATAAGGGAGTCGTCCGACGATAGATATAGTTATAATATTTTGAAAATTTAATAAAGGTCAACAAAGATCAAAAATTCAAACATAAACACCATTTGAATGGGTAAAAATATTTTATGTAATCTAAGTTCTCATTTAAACTCAGTGCTTTACGATTTATAGAATACTAATTTTAAAAGATAATACCGTAGAATTTTGCCACTGAATTTTTTAGTGAAAAATTCAAATGAGAATTCAAATGGCATTACAATAATTTAAACTGAATCTCTGCCTCCCGATTTAAATTTAATTATTCCAAAAATGTTGCATCTAATTTCATAATGGTATGCAAATAGAATACAACACAGTTTAAAAGTTATTCGGAGAATTACATTTTACAGGATAAACATGCCTTCAATAATTTCCTGCCTTCCATCCATAATCATTATGGAACAGTTCAATTATTATGAGAAAAGATTCATTTACTAAGTTTGAAGTAATATGTATGTAGATATGAGATTTTATTTTCTCCATGAAAATACTCTTTGAAACAAAAATATAGACCTGAAGTGAGATAAATCAGATTTATGAGGTACCCTGAACTCACTGATCAACAACACGAAATTTCAATTTCTTAAAGGTTTAATATTATCAAAGGAATCGAACGAAATATTTCATTGCAATAGGATCTTTTCTCAAGAAAAGGGCGATAGACCATAATTCATGTAGTCTTTCATTTAGATCTCTTAACACGCTACATAAGTAGTGTTTTGAGGAAAACAGAATTGAGTGCGCCAATAAAAGCAGCAATCCATAGAAACATCGTTCGTGAATAAGACCGATACATTTTTTATGACAGAGTTTCGTGCGAAATAGATTTTCTGGGAAAGAGAGCTTCCATTAAAGCCCGTAAGAGGATTAAATGGAGGGACTACTTACAACTTGGCGATATAGACCGATCCTCTTTTGTTTAGAACAATTTTCCACGCAATAATCTTCCGACCGATCGAAGCTTATCTCCCGGCGATGTTTCTTTTACGGTGAAATATCAGACCGATCAAAAAGTGAGAGATACATATACGGCGCCCGAAAAAATGATTTAACGAAAACAACGCTCCACGGGAATATTCAAGGGGAAAAAACCAACTGATGTGACTTTTCATAAAGTTTCCTGTAATGGAAAAGGTTTACTAAAATAAAATTTTATACGAAATACCCTTTCACAGATAGCCGATCAGAGTTGTAATTTTAACAAAATGCTTGCGGTCAATGTGAAAATGATAAAAAATGAGCGGATGAATCGTTTAGCGTTCTTTGCAACGGTACTGAGAAATTGAGCACATACTTCTTCTATTCATCAAGCCCACCAGTAGTACGCGCTAGGCACTTCAAAGGGTCTAATTTTCAATCATTAAATTTTTAAATAAACATTAATAAACTGGCTTGTAAGGAAATGGAAAGGCAAAGTATTAATCATTAATCGTTTTAGCAAAATCACTGGAATTTCACCGATTTAGAAAAATAGGAAATTATAAATAAATAATTGAAGTTAAACCAGTGGCAATAAAAAAACAATCACAGTTAAATCAGTAAACGCGGGATTGCATACGATCTGTATGACGTTAAATTTATAGTTAAGTGTTAAATTTTTTTGGTGTAAAATTTCCAAAAAAATCAGTCATTTAGCATAAGCCAGATTCTGTAGGCCAGAAAATTATTACTACAGTATGTATTTAATGTGTTTCTATCAACTTTGGCTTTTGGATGGTGAATTTTTTTCGTTGTTCTTCCTAATATGTAATCTAAGTGTTTGAAATCTTCCTTCTTTCAAGCTCAAGTATCGCGTTGGGTCAAATAAAGTTTTTATGTAAAATTAAGGAATGATTCGGTCAGAGTAACAACTAAATCTTTTAATCGGTCCCCATCAAATGTAAGCGTAAGAGCTATATTATAGTGAAAAGAAATTTTAAATTAATAATTTTTGAACAAATCACTCAGAGTAACGATTCAATTCCTTAATTCTCATATTTCGCAAAAAAATTTATGCGAAAGAGAAACATGCATAGCGGGCCGACATCTTATATTATGGAATAAAGTGCCGCGGAGACCATATAGTAGAGAGTTCCGCGGAGAAATCATTCGCAAATAAAGCTGAGTGAAAGAGGCGGCAATTCCCTTTCTCTCTCGACCAAATCGTCTACTTCTCAAGCGGCGCCCGTTAATCCTCCCACACTTATTTCCCTTTGACCTCCACTTCTCCCGAGTGGAAAGCACGGAGCTGTATCCTCCTCTTCATCCATTTTCCCCTTTCGGAGTTATTTCATTCTCTTTCCCCCGAGAAAACTCAAGACGCTCTTTTTCACACTCAGCATTTATATTTCCGCCGCTTTTTCTTCCTCGCGTCCCTCTTTATTCCGCCAAAAACGCTCTCTCGTCGCTTCAATTTGCTATGATTTAGGACGCAAAGGCAGTCTCCGTTCTTCTCTTCGAGCCAAACCATATCTCTCCCTGGCTCCTCTTCTTTCTTAGGGAGAAAATGTCGTGATCTGGAAAATGTCTGACCTCGATATTTCGAACGAAGCAAGCGGTTTCGAAGGCCCTGAGGCTTAGGAGCGTTAGTATTTTAAAATATTCAGCCATGGGCACATTTTTATGGACGTTGGTTTTGTGAAAATCAAAGTTTCCAGTATGAACCTTTCATCAGGTTATAATTTACGCGCAACAGGATAAAGTTGATTCCATGACAGATGGCCACGCTACGATACTTAGGTCATTACAGTAATTATGTTTCTGTGTAGTGAATACAGAAATTCCCTCCCGAAATGCTATCGTAGAGCACTTAAAAGTTATATTAATTTTATTTTACAATATAGCTACTCAATTTCAGAAATATGGAAGATGTTGAAAAGTGGAGAATCTTCAGATTCTCAATTCCATCCAAGCTTCTGATATCAAGGCCGATAACTTTTATTTCCCAAATTCTGAGGGCAGGATATAACAATAGACAATGCATTCCAAACTTTTTCCATTAATTATTCTATCAATACACGTTTGCTTCTCCCTTCCTTTCCAACTCTTATTCCTGAAGCGAATTTTGATTCTCGAGGAACATTCTTAAAGTCTAATTTAAATTCAAAAAAGATATCCGTAGTTCAAATCTGATCTTCTTTATCAATGAAGGAAACTGTACATCATAAATCACGATCACAATAGAACACATACATTGCAATCTTATTGAATATACCCTTGTAACTACAGAAATGTAATACATTTTCTTATATTTTTATGGTAATGTTTTTATCATTTATTTTTCTACGAAATCTAACTCCTTCCCCCATTTCCCCTTTAAGAGTTTTACCAATTTTCTTTTTACAGACAACGCCATATAGAAGATCTTCAATTCCAAAGAGTATGTCTTCATACTTATAGTTGTCATTCTATTAGTATTACACTATTATTATTATTGTTATTAGCTCAGCAAAAACCTAAAGTTTGCTAATACTTTAAAATTTACAGTTTTCGGGAATTGTCAATTATATCTGTAGAGTAATACTGCCCAGGATTTTTGCATGCAGCTCCCAATGTGCTCTCTAAATTGTAAGTTTTGATTCTTTTTCCATCTATTAAGGTTAAAATATGGAAAATACGCAAGGAAAAGGGTATTGGTAACTTGACTCGATAAGGCGTGCACTTAGGAAAATTCCCAAGCAGAAACGGACATGAAAAAAGTCTAACGGAACCGGAACACGAACCCGGGTCTCCCAATAGTCGGTTGGTTGCTCTATAAAGGGGGTTCTCCTTCCACCTATTTGTATGGCCGGTGCCTCTGCGAGGCCATGGTAGTGAACGATGCCGCTGAGTCAATGTCCGCTGAGGACGAACTCACGCGCCCTTTGCCTACAAAGTCTACCTAACGGCACAGAGAAATGTTCTGGTGGAATAGCTCAATAGATAGAGCAACCAACCGGCAATTGGGAGACCCGGGTTCGAGTTCGTCAGACTTTTTTCATGTCCGTTTCTCCTTAAAATATGGAAATCCGATTGATTATTTAATTGAGTTACTACAGTCCGACTACCATTTCCAACCGGCCAGGGAGGTGGAGCAGTTAGCGTGCTAGGTTTCCAATCCGAGGTACCAGGTTCGAGTCCGGCTACTCGGACATTTCTGGTTAGGGAAAGGTTTAATGTGCTCGCCAGTAATTATTATTTCTAAAATTAGGGCTACTGGTTAGCCAAGTGGGCAACACGTTCGACTTCGGCGAAAGCGGTCCTGGGTTCGATTCCCGGTGGGGGCTCATGTGCGAAATGACCTTAGCTTTCGAAGCACTTTTAATAATACTACTACTATTTCTAAAATTGATGTGATTGGGATTAACTTCAGGTTTCCATTACTACATTTATTTTTATTTATTACTATCGCGATGCTAATCATAGGTAATGGCTGCCGTTAAATTCGATATCCTTAGTATGATTCCATTTTACTCCTAATTTACTTTCCTTTTCCAGGGATCGACCCCATGATAGGACCTTTTGGAATACAAGAGAGAGCGAATGGAATGCAGGTGGGTGGTCTTAATACAAATCGAATCGAATAACACGGAGAAGATCGGAATTTTTGCTGACTAAGTACTTACATTTGCAGGAGAGATTCGAACTCCTATGTGATAACTCACACGTTGTCACCTTTTATGATCCCATGTTCGAACGAAATGCCACCGCACTTCGTCGCTCGAGAGATAGTCCTCTCGAATCATTCTCACCTCCATCGACCTATCACCATCACTTATTACCAATATATCCTTTCACTTTCACCGCTTACCTACTCATTCTTCCTCTTCCGCCCCTTACTCATCGTAAAGGAAAGCTTGCGTTTTCTTTGTGAATACTGAATGCGAAATAAAATATCCATCAGTTCCTAAACCTTTTTCTTCAGTGATATAAATGCTGTTTCAATATGCATTTTCGCATCTGTAGAAGTTTAGAAGTAAAAATAGCAAACGGAAGTTTACAGTTCCCTCTTAATTGCTATGTCAAGTAGAAAAATGAGCCTAATTTATATGCAGATCAATTATTTAACTATCATTATAAACATTTACATCTAAATCAGCATTCGAGCCCATGATTATGAATTCGAGAAGCTGGATTGCTGTTTTCCGTTTTTGTATTCGTCATTATTTTGCCCGGATTACAAAATCGTTGCATTATTTTTGTTCCATGAGTAAAATGGATGAATGGATTAGATTACTTTAAAATTTATAATGCAGATACTGTGATACCCGGAGCTACGTTGTCAGTTCCATAAAGAACTATGCAGGTGTATTTGAGATTTTATCTTTTCAGGCTATCTATTTTAGCGTTTATTTTAATGTAAAATACGTTCATTTTACTTTAAATAGGCTATCTTGAGGTACGTAATCTCATGTTTACAAACAATAAAATGAAATAAAATCATTAATGAAACAAATGTTAAATGTTTGTCTGTTAAAAATTTGATGTTGCAGGGTAATATGCTCGAAATAAAATTAAATTGCGAATGAAAACGCCAGTAAAGCCACATTTTCTCAAATCGCAAGACTACAAGCAACCAATCCCTTACCTAAAATGTTCCAAATCGAAGTATTTTAAAGTAAATAATTTATTCGGTTTCCTTGTAAAACGCCTATAAATCTGATTTAATTTCCTTTCACTCTATGTCATGTTGGCCGACACTCGACCGACCCAATTTTGCAAAGTGCGTTTCACCAGCATCCCGTTCAGCTGACAGCTCCGATTTCCGTTTTGATCGTATATACGGGCTCACAGTTTAATAAATCAGATAATCAGTATCCAGATCCTCACGTCTCATTCCTCAACGTGTGTCAGGTGAATAAATGGACAGTTTCCACTTTATATGAGGAACTGAGTCAACATGGGATATATTCATTCTCCTCCATGAGTGGAGGGCAGCTTCGCTAATTGCTACCCCTCTGCTTCACTAATTTAGACCCAACAGAGAGTTTTGTTAGTTTGATTTCCATATTAATGAAAACATTTTGAAGCATTTTTAACTAAATGTCAAAAAAATGTTTATAATTGAAATTACAATTAACACCAGTTAATTTATTTGTTAATTTTGACTACCTAAAATTAATAAAAATATCATTTTAATAAAAACAACAGGGAAGGCTTTTTAGTCAAATTGGGTCCTCCAATTCGGAGGTCGGTCAATTGTGTGTCGGCAAAGTGAGTGTCGGCAAAAAGAAAAAGTCAACCTACGCATACGGTCCCACATTTCACAATTTTCGCCTCTATTTTATCCTCCATACGTCTCTCCCTTCTTTACCTCGAGTATCTCCGATTCACTCCACGAGAGAAGCTGGACGGGAGAGTGAGAGATGAGAAAAACGGAAATGCGATGGCCTTCGGTCACCCAATCGCGCAATATCTCCCCTTACTTCCTAGCGTGGTGCCCGCCGAATCCCTTTTGTCTTCCCCAACGCGAGTGATATATTTCCTCTCTGCGAAGGCGCAGATTTATACATTTCCTGCATCGCAATCCTCTTCTTCCTTCTCTCCGGCGACACTCTTCTCTTTCTCTACGAAAACTCCCCTTGAAAATGGAAATATGTACGATTGTCTCTTTTTCCGTTCAATGAGTCAACTGTTTACACATCGGGTCTCTTTCTAACAATAAATTCGATATTGGAAGGCGTGACTTCGTGGAAAGACATTATAGAATGAAAACACTTTGTATTTTTCCACAGGAAGTTTTTACTGGCGACCAGTTTCATAAGCGTGCTTCCATATTCTAAAAGCTTATGAAACCGGTCGCCTCTTTCTAACACTCGCGTACGTACGTTACGTACGTACTGATCATATCCCGGACTGATATCAGCTGAACAAATAGGGGAAAATTGTGAGACTTCCACAGTGTTTAAGTGTTTTCGTTTAAACGCAGATTGGATGTACCCTAAGATTTCAACCTTATACTTCGATGTTTAGTTTAAACCGGCGTATTCCTCACATCATCACTAGCCTAACGAAATGGAAGAGAATTTTCCCGCCTTTCTTGCAAGAAACAAGGCGAAATGATTGGGTTAAAGAATCACTAATAAAAAATTGTAAAGAATTTACAGCTTCCCGCAAACAATGAATTACGTCAGGGTGGAAAAAAAAAAGATTAGCTGATCTTCAAGTAATTTCAGGTATGGTATTTGCCAGGTCAGATCTGTAAGACCATCTATATTTCAATGATTTTACATACTACGGAGCTAAAAAGGTGATGGATTTAATATTCATATAGATCATTAGAAGTAGGAATTGAAAGAGAAAAAGTCTGCCGCAGCCGGGAATCGAACCCAGGTCTCCCACTTTCCGGGCAGGTGCTCTGTCCTCTAAGCTACCACGACAGAACGATCACTCCTTCAATTTCGTGGACTATGATGGGACTCGGTGTACTAGTTGTTTCTACTTCGTCCTTTTCCTGGCCTCAAGGAAGTTGCTATGATGGTGAGGTGGCATCTTTGATGTCCCACGTGTGCGCAGGAGTTCGGAGCCATCTGGACCCTCCGCAGTACACCGAGTCCCATCATAGCCCACGAAATTGAAGGAGGGATCGTTCTGTCGTGGTAGCTAAGAGGACAGAGCACCCGCCCGGAAAGTGGGAGACCCGGGTTCGATTCCCGGCTGCGGCAGACTTTTTCTCTTTCAATTTCTTCTTCTAAATTCAAAGCATGTGTACCATGCGTATCTCATCGCGTTTCTATATAGATCATTGGTGGCCAGTTGAGCGATCGCGATCGACCGTCGGCGGATATTTAATAGAACTCGACTTGTTATCGAGAAGAATCTTAATTTACGATTAATTTTGTTCAGCTATTCAACTGAACGATACATCTTTGCATAATTAAAATGAATACATCATTGCATAGGTCAATAAATTACAGGAGAAGGGTCGAGGAACGACCACTAATAATTTTGGCTTCTGTAAATACCAAATTTGTCTCTTCCAGCAGATTGCGGTCGATTTATTAGAACCAAAGTCGATCACAGCAGACGATCTATTGGCATGGTATTTTGTAGCTGAATGGATGAATACATCAAATTAGCCTGACAGTAAATGATTGATAAAGGCATTATTGTTATGATACACAAAATGGATCTAAGGGATTCATCATAAACAGGACATAGAATAACCTAACGTGGGAGTTAGATTTGGCCCGCTTTAGGATACCCCTGCTGTACCAAGAATGTATTAGTATCACTGAATAAAAATGGTCAATTTATTGCTGTGATTATTTGATCCTTGGTAAATACTGAACTCTATATTCCACATTCGGTTCAAATATTTTAAGACTATCACAAATTATTATCATAATTATATTTCATTTGAACACAATAACCAGCATACGGCAAATATAGAAACCATAAATTAAGAATAGTAGAGCCAATAGCATAAATTCTCCGAGTTCAAATCTTTTAAAAGACAATCTTCGAATATCGCAAAATGACAGTACTGGATTCCAATCGCAACTTCCTAAAAATTTTATAACATGGCTGGTATCATTTCGCAAGTTTCTCGAGATATTTCTTTCCCAGGAAGGCGTACAATCCGCAAATCCAGTTCATTTCTTTTTAAAAGAGTTCAGCTTTTGAAATTGGTTCACAGAGTTGCTCGTTCGTTTTTATTTCCGTGCTGTAACAAGTGATATGCGATGCATTTACAAGATGACGCACCGAAGCCACTTCGGTGGACCATATTTTTCGACAGTCTCTCCCTTCTCATTCTCTTTTCATTTGTCCTTTTCCCTCTGTGCTCGTCCAATTGTTCTCTTCCACCATCTGTTCTTCCTTTTGCGAAGTGGAAAATTATCGCAAATGGATTCTGTTTCGCATTCTGTGTCGCTGAAGATTTTCGTGCTCGAGCAAAATATTTATTGCTTGACAGCTCGATTAATATTAATATTTGACGGAATATATCCGGTAAGCGACAAAAAAAGTGGTGAGGATGTCGAAGTTGAGAGCTCTCATAATGGTGTATACACAGATGATTTCCTAACAAGTTGTGCACTAGGTTAACCATGTCAAACGCTAAGTTAACCATTAACCACGACTCTTATGTTAGTTTGTATATGTCAAGGAATAATACTGTTGGTCAGAAATTTCTTTCCTCGCAACCAAAAAGGCACAATGTATATGAAAAATATATTCGAGGATATGATCAATATATTTAACTTCCCAAATTTAACAAATAATAATGTATACGAATATAATCATGTAAAATACAGCAAATGTAAAAATAACCGAAATAAGGAAACTATAAAGCATAAATATGTTGGAAAATAAAATAAAGTAATTATCTATACGGTCTAGAATGATGATCTCAGGTATAGGAATGAATTTGAAAGCATGATAAATGCATTTTTCAGGAGTGGATTTTATAATTCTTGGAGGCAAAGAAATATATATCCATAAGGAGCATAGTCAGGAAATTTTATAGAAACCAAGGATGACTCAAGATATTTCTTGATCAAAATTTATAATGTAACTGTGATTTAAAAAATTCATATCCATTCATATTGATCGAGTGATTGTTAAACGAAATCAAGTGAGAGCTAAAAGCCAGAATGGAATTATTCTTTATATTGAATTAATTTCCATTAAGTATCTATGGTACGCGTTGTAACATCATTTCGTTTTTAGACTAGTTGGCAGTCTTCCTAAAGGTTGCCAGTTAACCTAAAATTTAAATATGAATTATAATTATTATAATAGCATTATTCTTATAGTTATAAGATTGCCGCTTTCCATAACTGGCCTGAGTGAATAAAATTCAATTTTTAATATTCCATACGATTTTACTAATTAAAATAATAATTGTCCATAATAATCCTGCCATTTAAATTCTAAATAAACAAGCGCTTATTTAAATTATATATTGTGGTATTATGACAAACTAACGAGTTTGTCACTATAATGACGATTTATTGATTGAGACCGTAATACTATTCCACACTAAGTGTTTTAGAACTTCAACATAGGGCATTCAGAATAGAAATATCTCCAGGTTGAACAGTCTATTTCCAACTTCTATAAAATAGCCCTTTGTCGATCAACACCCTCTCGTGATTCCGTCACTTCCGCTCGGACATGAATCGCGCCACATCTGTCATCCATTTCCTTTCCTCGGCTCTTTAGCCCCACTCTTCCCACCACTCTTCACCCCTTTCAACCTTCCTTCTCTTTCAACCGTTTGCAATTCTGCCATCTCATCGTCCTCCTCTTCCATCCCATTCCTTTTATTCTCCTGTCTTATTTGCTCCAACGTCTCTCCCCTCTCCCTGCAATACTGCGCCCATTTTCCATACTCCCTCAAAGTTTTCCATTTCCTTTTACGTCACCGCAAATTCCGTGTCTCGCGGACCGCAGACTCGTTTGGGCCATCACGCGGGGAAACAATGCCACAACGCCCCCCTGAACTCCCACCTCGCCAGCCAACTGATTAACTTGATGAAACGCAACGGATTAACGATGGGCTCAGGTGAGCGACAGTTGAAACAACGATTGGCTCACTCCTGACAAGGGATTTCTATTTATCGGGCGTTTTTTGTTCCGTTGAGGTCTGTTTCGCATGAGCGACCACGAAAATGCACGGTGTCCATAATTAGGAGCGAGGGCCGCGAAAGGAGGAGGGCGGGATGCCCACGTGATCGACGCCAACTCTTTCGGGAGTGACGTGAATTTGAGAGCGGACGTCAAGACTTTGAAAACAAAGGCGTGCTCGGGTATAAATTAACAGTTGCCGGGCAGGAACCATGTTGCGTGTTTGAAGCAGAGGGGAGGGGGGGGGGTAGAAATCCTTAAGCTTATTCGGATGGAAATCCTTAAGCTATACACAGCTGTATTTTCTAGGAAAACAATATTTTCTCTTCTATTCATTATTTATTCCGCATTAATTATGAATCTCATTATCTATGAATTATGGATTTTATACCAGTTTATGTCAATGTACACAAAGAGAACGAATGCATGCAATACTGTTTATACTTCATGCGGATGGATAAGCTACTTAATTAAATGCAGGAAATTATAGCAACTTTGATTTCATTAAAGAGATTTATTAGTGCTCTACAAATGCGTGATCTATCGAACAGTATGTGACCTACTGCAATGATTTTATTTACGAATACCAGAAAGTGGCCAACTCTTATGTTATTTTGTTGGGATTTGCAAGTTAAAATAATAGACTGGGATGAGTTAAAATTAGTAACGCGGACTGAACTTTAACACAATAAATCAGTTCTCTAGCTTATTGCTAAGGAATTGCGGGAGGTAGATTACATATTCGAAAAAAATTACACGGTAGATAATATATAATACGAATTATAAATAATAGTGAACCTTAAAATACCCAGCGTTTTTTACCAATAAACGAGACGTGAAGTCAAAGAATTTAAATTTCTAATAAACAGAGTTTGAATCGAAATAATAAGAAAGAGTATGTTTGATGAAACGTAAAGTGTACATACGTTAAATGATCCATAACGCATCACAGTATCCACGGATTTCATGAAATCATCTTTTTCTATGCATCTCAATATTTTATGCCTAAGTAAAACATAACAAAAATTCTATTCAAGCTATCCTTTTAGAGGTTGTTTAATACACAGTTGTTAATTTAGATATGAGAAAAATGGTGATGTTTCGAGCTTTGAAATTCTCAACGCTCTTAATATTGTAATCCTTTTTTTTCCTTTCTACCGCAGATTTGATCTGGGTAAAAGACTTATGAAAACGTAAATATCTTATTAACTTAAGTTTTCTCTTTGTAAAATATTTTGAGCAGTTTCCCTTTTATCTTGCATTTGATATTTGATGCTCTGTTTATGGTCGGATGTTTTTCCTTCCTATGAGAGCTCATCTCCGGACCAAAATATAATTCTTCTTTTCAAAGAATTCCCGGATTCAGTCCAACAGTATGATGTGGTCAAAAATATATTATCCTTTCCATCAGCAAAAGCGGTGGACTAGAGCCCTGCTAGCCTTCTCCTGCCAATGAAAAATGAACACAGACAAACGTTTAATCATATTAATTCAGTATCTAAAATTTTTTAACACAAAGCACTCAGTTGGTTTTATATTCTTCGTGGTAAACATTAATTTTCGGATACTGTTAGAGGACGGCATAGTACGACTGCAACGATTATTCCTCATGAGTAGTCATCAGTTTAGTAGTAAGTAGTTGGTAGGTCTAACTGGTTGAAAGAACTTTCCGGCAAGTAGAAATTCCGGGTTCGAGTCCCGCTCACGTCAACTCTTTTCTTACTGGGTTATTTCGTTCCCATAAAGTAAGCGTATTTACAAACTATCGATTTTGAAATAATCTACAGTTTAATAAAATTGATAACGATTCTTCAACTAGTTTTAATCGAGATGGTTAGCAATGTAGGTTTTAGATCAATAACCATTACTAAGTGATTGTACGGAGAAAAGTAAAATTCACTCGACTAACATATTAAAGGGGATGTTAATTATAGACATATATATTAGAAAGAAGAAAACGAATACATAGATTAAATACACATATCATTCATCAAGTTAATGATGAAATAAATCACCGAACTCTAGGCATTTCCGTCATTGGGATAACCAATTAGTCATGAAAAGGGAAAAGCGATGACAGGAATAATTATGCTAGTACATTATTTATCCTGTCGCACAACCGTTGAAAAACGGCAGAGACGGTCACGTCATTGAATCCGAGCCAAATGTTGAAAATTTTATTATTAACCAGAGCCTCCACCTGAGAAACTATTTATATATAGCGGCGTGAAAGACGCAAAAAGTTAAATCGTTTTCATCGAAATTTGAAATACCGGTGAAGTATGAAAGGCAGCATGGGGCATTATTGAAAAACGCTTGGCGTAAACTGAAAACGGTTCGTGTTTCTGCAGATGGGGATGAAAACCTTTTGACACTTTTTGCTGCATATAAATCAGGTCATGTCAAATGCTCCAGTGTTAGTGCGAATTCAATAATAGCTATGATATCATTAGGAATAAGCAGTTTTCTTTTCAGACTTAGTGATAAATGGGATTTCACTCAGCTCCGTCGTCTAAGTTAGTAATGTTAAATAAATAAACGAGCGTATTACGTATTAAAATAGTACCGTGCTATTAAAAAACCAGAATGTATCACTCAACAAACAACCATACATTTAAATTAGTGCTGGGATACGTTTATGGTTTAACACATGTAAAAAAACAATTCTTTAGAAATTATAGAATGATATTTACATAAACGTTTGCATGAATTCATAATTTGTATCGTAAAATTTAGGCCTTCTAACATAAATTGGGAAGGATTAGAAAATAGACGGAGAGTAAATCGATTGTTAGGATGTACGAAACGTAGGCGAGGCTTGGAATAAGTGGAGAAGCAGAATAGAAACACTGTTTTATATTGCTCGAGGAGATCATAAGCAAAAATTAAAGCTAAGGAAACAAAAAAATAGGTTTTGCTAAATATTCATTCATAAGTAAAGGGATTAATGAGTGGAACAGTTTGCCTGAAGAGGTATTCTTACCCTTATCCTTAAGAATTAAGAGGAGTTAAGAAAAAGATGCAGATTTCATTGAGATATAAATGTAAATTGTGTAAATATGTTATTCAAATTAAGCAACCAAATCATCTCAAATAAAATAAAAATGGGAAAAGTGAAGTTGAAAATAAAAAAATATTTATTGAATTACACTGTAAATAGATCACCAGAATATAAAAATATTTTGTTCTAACCTGCAGAGTTTTATCTCATAGCTCTATTTTTATTGTATTCGATTTTATCTTTGTTGTTACGTTTTCTTTGTATTAAGTATTTCATTGACATTTTTTGCTGTTTTCTATGTACCCAGTATTCAATCGATCTTAGTATGTAGTAGTTTATTGTTTGATGGAACTTTTATTGGTTTCTGTAAAACCAAATATTGTCACTGCTTTATAACGTGGCTTCTCCCGATGAATCTACCCAGACTCAGGACTAGCGAGTACTACTTTTGTTATATCACAGCTGAAATTTAGGATGAAATAAAACTTCAAATTCTAAAAAAAAATAAATTCAATGTAATTTAAAGGGTGTAACATGTAGTAGCTATTATCTATCGTGTATTGGTTTTAAAAATATTATGAAATGAAGCTGTCACAGACTTGTGTCAAACAGAGGCCGACATTTGTGAATAAATATAGAGATTAAGAAACGAGAACACGATTAATGTTGAAAAACAAACGCACCGGGATCTAATTTCTATCGATGAATCAATACGAATAACACAAACGAGGCGAAGTTGCGCAATAAAAGAGAAACGTTCTGTGATCGATATGAGAATCTAAGTTTAGACTGCCAAACGAGATCTCTGCCACTGCCTTTCCTTCTTCCATTCATTCTTCTTTCTAGACGTTTCTCTCTCTTCGCCGTCTTCTCGCAAGGGAAACAGATTTCCCTGCTTGCATTTCAAATCGGATGACAGGCTTTCGGCGTCGGAGGGTGGCGCTATCCGTCTTCGCACGTCGCCCTCGGCGTCGCCTCCCAAGGATTACGGCGTCGGGTGCGTCCGCCCGCTGTTGCGTGCTGTGCCGGCGAGGCGGTTGCGTGTGCAACGCAAGGTGGATCGGAGGAGGGGGGATGTGTATTGGAAGGGAAAAGCGGTGTGGGGAGCCATAATTGAATAGGGGCGCAATGAATTCGCTTAAATGGTACACTAGTGTTTGATTGGCCAAAGAACAGGAAGACTGTCAGTGGGAGAATCAGGAAGGGGATTGACGGTAAAAGGGCTATTAAAAGGTGATATATTGACGAATAAGAGGTTAGTAGATCGAGTATTTTACGAATAACAGTAAGTAACGTCATAATTACCATTTTCATTCACAATTATTTCAGATATTCCCGTTATCTCTCAAAAATTACTGTAAACAGGATGTAAGCATGGCTAATTTATGCAATATGATGATAACACCAAAACTTCTATTTCTCCAAAGAGAGAATCAACTTTTATCTCCTCTCTGAATACTTAAGAAACAGATAATGGGTGTTCTCACTGAAGAAACTAGTACAGCGGAAGATAAGTTTTATTGTTTTTTTCTCCCACTTTCGTTTGGTTGTTTTCCTGATTTGGAGATTTTTTCCTCAAAGCTGAGCTTTATCTTTAATTTAGATAGTTGTTTTAGTAGTTTCATACATTTTTCACTTTCTTATTCTTTAATTATATTCTATCCTCGCTTACTGAGGTAAATCACAGTTGCAAGAGGAAATCATTTTGCCAATCTCGACCTAAATAAAGTCCTATTCAATAATGTAACAGAAAACAATGCTGCATTTTCGGAAATTATCCTTTTAAATGTTCACCGAATAGAACTGCTTCTGGCCCCTAAGTACCATAGGTGGCAAAATGCGCATAAGGAAAACTCCTATTGTTGGTTTTTTTGGAGTTCTTTCTACTACTACAACTAAATGTTCATTAATAGCGACTATATTAACAGCTGGTCTTATAACTGAGTTTAACAAATCGTCAAACATTTTTTTTAAGTTTAACATTTCCAAGGGTAGCAGTTACTTACGGAGATTTCCGAAAATTTTCAATGTTGACTATTTGAGTTTAATGTGACTAACTGGCTTCCCTCTATACTGCATACTCGTAAAATAGAAAAAATCGTATATCTTGGAGAACAGCGACGTTATTTACACCTCTGAATGTAGATTTCTCGAAAACTCGAATCGAAGAACGCACACGGCGGCTAACCAAACGACGTGGAAAAGTAGGAAGAATTCAGAGAACGAGTCGATTTGTGACAAAGGTAAAAGGTGCTGGCCTCAAAACGTCATTCAACTCGGAATATTCTGGAAGGGGTCTGATAAATGTTTGTTACTCACGGAGTCCCGTCAATAGAAGAGACCCTTTGCCTCCCTCGGTGTCTTCCTGCAAAACCTTTCTCGCTTCCGTTTTATCTTCTAGTCTCCTCTGTCCCATCTCTCCCCGTCTTCCTTCAATCATGTGAAGAAGTTTTCCTGTCTCTTTCCCCTTTGTTCAGATCAATGGCTCTAAAGAAAGACTCCCTACCGTCTGAAACACTGCGACAATGAAATAGAATGCGAACGGAAATATTCAAAGGAAGAGTTAGAAGAAGAAATACGGTGAGGAGGAGTAGTAAATCGCGTTAATGAGGATACTATGGGAGAAATTGAATTAGATATTGAATATTACTGACTTTAAATGAAACAATTATTAGTTTTTTCCCCTCTGAAGTAGAAAAGGAAGTAGAAGTAGCAAGAGAGTGGTAGTATATTGTGCGTACCATGAAGTCCAAGCTAAAAAAATTCTGAAATATTTGGGTTTTTTAGTCGGTTGCATACTATAGATAGTTGACACCGTTGTGGTTAAAAGGTGTATGAATTAGAGCATAAAATTATATCATGTAAAGAACTATCATAGGTAATTTTGTTTTATAATCCATTTATTACGTGACATTTCTTTCAGTAATTTTATCCAAAATAATCGGTTATTAATAATTAATCACTAGCCCTGGTGTCAAAGTGGTTAGCTTGCTAACATTCTAAATTCAAGGTCCCGAGCTCGAGTCCAGGCTAATAAGATTTTTCTTGTTAAGTATTGATTGTGTGTTCGTTAACGATGTTAATTATTAGAATGGAAGTAACTGCGATCATATTTTCGTTTCCAATGGAGAATTAATTACGATAATGATACGTAATTGATGTGATGTGAGTAAAGTACACGGAACGAGAATAACTTATAGCCAGTATGATAATGATACTGTGATTCATCACAACAAACGAAAATACATCCGAAACATAGCTTACATTTTCACAGAAACAATATCGAAACGGTTTCAGGATGTTCCTGGAGTATATTTGCATGATATGCGAGCAGTTCCTATTCAAATTGGGTATTCTATACCATTTGCGAATGGCTATATCGTTTTAAATCATTATATATAGTTCGCAAACAAAGCGAGGAATCATTTCTCGAGGAACACTGGAAATGATAAAAAAAATCTAGGCCGGCTTCACTGTAAGTTTGAAATTCATACTATGAGCCCTTTTGAAAATCCCCCGCCATTATATCGAACGTTAACGAGGTGAAATATTGAATGCTATTCCGAACGCTGCCACCGTCGTAACTGAACACCGGGATTTAATCCGAAGTCCGGGCGGAAAGAAAATCGTCGATAAGGGCCGATTCAGAGGATTTGCTGTATCGAAAGATGAAAAAGGGTGGAAGCTAAACAATTTTCTGAAACCATGTATCACGGATTACTTGCTAAATTTTCTCTGAAAATCAACGTTTTCACGCTTTTAAAAATGGAGGAATTTTCAATCGTCCCATGTAATTCCGATAAGAGAGAACATTGCAATTTAATTTGCCTGAAGGTTAATGGAGAGAAATATGAATGCAAATTTTATTGCAGGAGTTTAATGAGAAAGTACAACGAATAAATACATAAATGCGTTGTGAGAGGCAAGGGTATCCAAGAATAAATGTTTCAATTGAATGAAGATTGTGCTAAAAATAATTGAAGGAATATATGAAGATAACTCTAACGCTTAAATAGTAATTAGTTGCCCGGCGTTAGTTCACTACATTAGAAGTCTTCCATTAATTAATTCGGCTGTAGCTAAAAAAATTACTACATATCTTTCTTTGCGGAGCAAGACTTCTATGCTCCGTATTTGGAATTGAATGTTTACCTACCAAAGTAATTTAACAAAAGCAGTGACCGCAAACAATTAGAATTATTACACAGAGAAACATAAAGTTGTGCGAATATGTGTGGCAAAAAAATTCCAAAATAGATAAAGGGATATGGCTAGCGAAACGGTTCCAAACGGCGCAAAAAGTTGAATACATCCAAAGGGATAGACAAAAAAATCCTCGATTTTGGAGGGTGTTATTAATTCTTTGTGAAATAAGAGCGTGAAACTATGCTTCTACGGGAGAATTGCGTGCTCTTTGTCCTAAAATTCCACTCGTGTTTTTGTAATACCTGACCTATTTTCGGCTTTTTTAATTCCGAAAATTATTTTAGAATATAAATGTATGTCCTTCTAACAGTAACATATAAATAAAGTAGCTTTATTTATTTAGTAGGCGATTTGGATCGGATAACGGTAGCTCTATTTAAAAAGGGATAAAGACATGAAATTATGAAGATAGAAACTGTTACCGCAAGTAGACTACTCAAACTATTAACATGAATAGGTATCAAATTCAAATCAAAATGTGTCCTACCTTGTCTCAAAACTTTTGTTACAGAACTAATATAGGCGACTATAACCAATGATGACAGTAAATGGAAAATGTAGAGAAAGATTTTAGGGGCTGGTAAATTTAAGGATAATTAATATGTATGTATATATAATTAGTTATTACAGGACACTTCGAAGTAAGACATTTTTGTTATGCTCTTCTTCAATTACTAGATTTCAGTAGGGTAAAGAAACAAAAAAATGAAAAACAGAGTAAAAACCTGATTCCCATTTAAAATCACTATATCTGTGCCTTTAGGTTTCGTAGTTCTACTTTTTAAGTAATGAGTTTTCCTCACTTCACAAAGATGAGTGTCTTACCAATCTGCCTCTGAAACCCACCAACGTTCAAATTTCATAACAAGGAAGGAAATTGATGGCCTTATTTACCGAGAAATTTAATTCAGTAGCATCGAATTAATTAAACTAAATCACCGATCTATTTTCATTAAATGTTACATGAGTTTTAGTCTCTTCCAACGGAGTTTTTCTCCTTGAATTTCAAGCTTTTAATTCTTTAGCAACTTAGAATCTTGAAACTAATATTGTAAAATGAAATTACATCTCTTATTTGGTTTGCGCTCAAAAGGCCAAAAACCTAAGCAATAGAACGAAAGGAATATAGAAAAAGGGAAGTGATGAGAGAGATAAAATAGAGAAAAAGAGAGAGATCTCTAAAGAGGTTTGCCGCAACGATATCCTGAGCTCTATGAGCGATTTAGCAGCATTGGGGTCGAACGCTAATCCTGCAACGGACATAATCCCTTTGGGCGTTTGAAATAAAAGGTGGAATATACGAAACTGAAAAAGAGAGAAATGGGGAATGAGAGAAAAAGAGATGAGATGAAGGGAGTCATTGGACATAAAATGGCGAGCTAAACTTGCTCGTAAGAGGATAGAGGCGATGATAGCTATCAAAGGAGACATTTGCTCTTTTGGGAGTTTAATGTCGCGTCTTTTGAGGCTCCCCATGGTCAGCTTATCGAGATTATTATTCATGTTTCCCTTATGAAGTCTGCCTCTGCTGAATGAGCACCTTCCAAATGCGAGCTTTTGTCATATATTTCCGCCATCATGAAAAGAATTTTCTCATGAGCCATTCATTAAATTAATTACTACACTTGAAATAAAAAACTCTAAACTATTACGGTTGTTTCGGGTGAATTTATAATTTCATAACGTTTTATCTTGAAGTAAAAGTTGCTATTACTGGGATCATTCTCGAGACATTTCTTTCAGTAATTTTATCCAATTATGTAATATTTACCTACATTCAATCGTCTGGAGTAAAAATTAATTGCTCATATTGGGTAATTCACATTCCCAAGGTAAAGCGCAGTGGAAAAAAATCTGACAGGAGCTGGACTCGAACCTGGATTTTCCACTTTCCGAGTGGCCGCTCTATCCAATTATTGACTTTCCTACTCCAGACAAAATACTGTTCTAGTATGAATTGCCTAGATCAGTCATCTACAAAGTGGAAGATCCAGGTTCGAGTCCCGCTCTTGTCAGACTTTCGTAATAACCGGTTCTCCTTGCGATTTTTTTAGGCGTACACCATAATGTGCCATTATTACCTTTCACCCTTTTCTTGGATTACTACAGTTCGAAAAGTAATTCGATCACATTTCAGTAATAGCAATTTAATAGTAACTATCTGTGGTATGCGGCTTGATATATGTTTTTCAGGAGAATTTTCATATACGTGTAAATCATTTTATAAGAGTACATAAAATGTAGGTCACTGAGCTACTCTTTTGCAGCATGTAAAATTACATGTGATTTGTAATTTATTTACGTATCAGGCTGTACGAGCAAACGAGATACCACAAAATAATTGCAGCGTTATAAATTTGAACAGAGTCTGAGCTTCTCTAATATTTTTCTGCCACTCTAAAGGCATTAAAATTGCAGGAAATAATCATCTTCACTTGAGGTTTGGGTATTTGGATTTGGGCCATCTTCATGAAAATTTGTAACGAAACTTTCATAGGTCTTTCGTAGTAAAATTCCATTTTTCTACAAAACAACTACCGAAAAAGTTTCGGGAGAGAAAGATCCATTTTCTTTGATACCAGTAACCAGTACCAGCAATAACATTTTCTATTCTAAAAATACTCTCCAAGCTTACATTACGAAGCGATAGAGGAGAAATAAGGCTTCTGAGCAGCTGTGCAATTGAAACGAATCTGATGAAATAAATATTCCGAATTATCGGCAGCCAAAGGGAAGATTGGTGGAAAAATTCCTGCCCGGAATTCCTGATTCGCTTTGTGTTCTGCATTTCGTTTCTCTTCCACTGGCTTTGGAGATAAAAGAGCGTATTCGCGTAGACTCATACTCCCACGCTTGCACGCATTACGGTCGCCGTGCGTGGCCTTAAAATGAGCCGATGGACACCCGGGCGGATGGTTGCATCCACGGTATTTCAGACTCTTTCCCACTCTTTTTTTCGCCTCCACCTCTTTCACCCTTTGACGCTCTCAACTAGAGTTGCCAACTCTCCCGGATTCTCCGGGACACTCCCGGAATTGCACGATACTTGGTAAAATCTCCCGCCTGCCGGATCGAGGCGTTTTTCTTCCGCTATTACTCAACTTGGTTCGCTTTACAGCTCGTAAACTAATTTACCGACTTTCACAATTTCTCGCACATTATTTTCTTTTGTATTTTAAAGACAGCAGTCTCCCCGCATAGTTTTAAATACGTTTTCGAGGTATTTGGAAATATTATCCTTGGATAATGGTAATACCCTTGGATAACGTTACGTACTATTCTTGGATAATTGTAGGATACTATTCTTGGATAATGGAACTATCAGCTAACTTCTATTCTTCTCAGTGGAAAAATTTAATCAACAGTAAAATAGGTGAAATATATTGTAGTAATCTTCACGATTAACTTAATATGGAATACGAATATCCCTAACACATGTGGACGAGTATTTAAGAAATTCGGATTCGTGATGAGAATAGTCGGTAGGAGCGGAGGACAGAAAAAAGTCTGAGAGTCAGTCAGTGAGCTATGTTAAGTTGCGTTGGTTAGGCCCAACCTTGAGTATGTGTGCAGTCCATTAGAAAAAGCATAAAAGGGGATACGTTTCGTAGAATATTGTTACGACGAATCAGCGAGTGTTTCTCAAATGCTTCAGGATGCAGAATGGGAACCTCTAGAAGATAGAAGATTTAAGCAATCACTTAATTTACTTAATAAGTTCAGAGAAGGTACATCTTTAGACGATGTAGCTGATATTATGCATCCCTTCTGTTAAATATGCCGTCCTGATGGAGAGAAAAATCAGAGAAACAGATACTAGAACTGGTCGTTTCAAAAATTCAGTTTTTAACGCGAACGATACGCGAAAGTAATCGATTAGGAAAGTAGCCATGCATGCATGCACCCCCTGTCACCCGCCAAAAGGCAGCTTACAAGGGTACACAGGTATATCCTTTAGCGAACATCGCGTAAAATCACTCAAAATTACCCCTTTTGGGTAGAGCTACTTCGATTGTCATCAAATTGCTAATTTATGCTGTTCACAAACGAAAAATACAAATTCTATGCCAGTAAAAGTCATTTTTTAAACAGTCTTCCGGAATCTCAGGGAATTGGGTAATCTTGGAATGAACAAATCCCGGAATACCTGTCCTGAAGTTGGCAACTCTACCCACAACTTATTCTCCCCCTCTCCACATTTTCGCCCACTTTTCCCCTCCCTTAGACGCAGCTCATCTCTTTCTTCTGCGTCCCCGACTCCCCCTCTCTCATAGAAAGACGAATGCGCTCCCCAATCCTCGAATTAGCGTAATCCCGGACTCAAATTTAGACGGCGACGATTCACTTCGCGGGTTTCCGTGCCGAGCGAAGCGTGGCCCACGTAAATATAGGCGATTCAATTTGCAAAACGTATACCGCCGCTTGCGAAAGCTGTTTTGGAGTTTACAATTGCAGCGGCCGAAACCGAGACGGGCGATCAGAGGTTTTAACCCGGATTCGGGTCCAGATGTCGCTCCGATCGCTCGGGATTAAGTCTCGCCGTCTGCTCGTGTTTTGTTCGGCTGCTGTCACCGGAAGAGGACTTGGAAAGAAATAAGCGGTTGCGAGGGCGTTAGATTCCGCTTCCGCTGTCAATGGTGTCTTTTCCGCGATTGCGTTGACTCATTCACTCGGTTCCTAATACCAACGAAAACTGAGGTAAAAACGTATATGCACCTTTTTATCCACGATACTTCACGATTTTACTTACGATATTTTTGCCTTCGTGTACTAGTACCAGCTTCAGATGAAAACCGATACTCAGTAATTGCTAGAGATGTCAGCTTTTTGCAGCAACAATTTTCTAAACGCTGCCATTATAATTTATGTATCCAACAATGTATTGAGTGGTAATAATTGCTGAAACTTGCAACTAACTTTAAATTGATCGAAGAAGTTTAGAGGATTGTAACCAGATGTTATTATTAGATATGAGAATGTAGTTATTATGCTAAGCCCCTTTTTTATTGAAGATAATATTGAGAGCTAAAGGTAATTAAGATATATAAAGAGCAGCAAAAAAAACAAGGGAATAATGACGAACTCAGCAGATTATGTAATCACAAATATCTCAAAAATGGAATACCAAGACGGTTAAGAAGAGAGAGCATCTGAAATGTCTGCGTACAAAACTTTGTAAAAAACAGGAGTAAAAGACAAAAACAAAAAGTACAAAACTTTGTAAAAAACAGGAGTAAAAGAAATACATTATGCATCAGCTAATATATTTCAAAAGGGTTTATGCATAGTTGTAGATAAGCGTTTCTTTTATGAAAATAAAATTTGGATGATAATGCTTTTGACTATTATTAACTATCAAATTAATAACATTTCATAAAGATGGAAACTCATAGTAAATATACAAAGCACTAATTTTGTACAGGATTTAAAAATCATTTACTTCCTCAGAGAAAAGTAATAAAAAGATTCTTATTAAAAGCATTCTGCAAGTCAAAAGAGGTGTTTCAACGCTAAGAAGAGGTTACATAGGAAAAGGCAGCTGTATACCGCTCAATCTCCTTCGCTAAAAAGAATCTCATCGTCGCCCTAGCTTATCATCCTGCCATCACATCCAGTGTGCCTACATGTCTGATAAAAAAAATTGAATTCCTTCTTAATTTAAAGGAAAGCGTAAAATATTCACGAGAGAAAAATCCTACTATTCTGTCAATCAGATTTGCGGAGAAAGAAAGATATGGACGCAAAATTTAAAATTATTTGATATCTGTTCTCACTCTCGTTTTCTCGTGTAACCTTTACCGCCGATTCTCTTATCTCTCAGCTTATTTCCATCCCTTTTTTAAACAAACCGCAATATCTCCTGCCCCGCCCCCGACACCTTCTGCCACTCACCGCCCGGAAGGACCGGCCCACGGAACACGGCCCCTCGCTTCCCCTCACGCAATCTGCCGTGATTTATGACGGCCCCTCGCGGAGGAAAGTGGAAGTGCCGGTTCTTGCGAAGACGCTTGAAAGAGGAAAGCCGATGAATGAGGTCCAAAGAGGGACGAAGAGAAGAGAAAGACATTGAAAGACGGAAAGGGCAGAGACGGCAAAAAATCATATTAAATGGTCTCTGAGTCGGGTGCCGTGGAAAGGAACTCCACTAATGAATGACGCATCACACGAAGCAAAGAAAAAAATACGAATGGCGTTTCAATCCCTGATTCTTTACGATTCCCTCACCAGTCGCTAGTCTTTTGTCTTCGCAAATCCTCGAAAAATAGGAATGATAGAAAGGGAAGATATTCCCCGTGCCTCCGATATTAATCGCTCCGTCGGATTGAAGTCGTCATGTAAGGCTCCGGAAAAGCTTTGCTTGCAAGATGTAAGGAAGTTGATTAAAATGATTGATGGATAGGAGAGCGATTTAATGAGATTGTGATTAGAAAGAGTTCGTGGATATTTTTAATGGAAAATGTGCTGAGAGGGTTGAGATCAAAATTTTGCTCGAGCTACGGGATTAAGCGCAGAATTTTACTCTCTCTTATAGGTTGACTTGAATTAAGACCACTTTTTATTACCCTGGAGTGTTGGGCATCAACAATATATTAAACTATAGAGAACAGAAAATGTTACAAGAATCAATAAGATATCAATTAAGACGAATTTCTCACAAATGTGAACACATCAATCAAAAAGTAAAGAGAGATATTAGATACGCGCAACCATAGCCTCTTCTTTTACATTATCCTCTGCTTTTGAACATCAGTAGGTACGAGGGAAATCACCTGCATTTCCTTAAGTCACGGTCATGACCAATGGTACTCTAGTACTCCTAAATTTAAATAAAATAAATTAAAATGTAAGTATAAGGAATTTGAAAAGTGAATAATAATGAAAGACAATAGAATACGGCCGATCCAAATTTTGGATTTATATCAACAACGTGTAACCGTTATATGATGATATCCCTTCTCAACCCCAAAATAAAAGCCGTATTGTTTTGCAAGATAAAAACATTATGTTGTTAACCATGAAAATAACCCCTTTATTAACGAGAGAAAATTCTTTAAATAAATAAACTTAAAATAACACTGGATATTCAAAACATATTCACAACTGGTAAAAGAAAAAGAGACTGTAAATAACTGAAAGAGTTTATTTCCTTCGGCCGAGTCCAAAAACCGCGTCGAGCAAACATTACCGTTCCAATGTCCTCCGTTTGAATTATGGTCCACCGTTGCAGAATCGGATGCCATTGGTCTCCCCTGAGACGTGTAAGTCGAGGCGCTCGGAGCAGAAAGCGTGGCAAAATAGTGTCCGACATTTCGCCCATGCGTCGTTTTTTCGATACGCCGCTAGCACTCGAACTGAGCGCGACGAATCTGAAGCGTTCCCATCATCCCCTTTCTCGAAGGCGTGACGCCCTTGCAGCATGGAGAGTTCCCCACGGTACCCTCGTAGGTGTCGCGTTTTTACATTCACTCCTCCGCGGTGATTGATCCGTTAATTAAGGTCGATGGCCCCTGAGACGCACATTTTTTGCCCCGGCGAGTGTTTGCGACTTATGGAGAGTATTTTTCTCGTCGTTAGATGATGGAGTGTGGGTCTTCAGGAAAAATATATCTTGCAAAATTACTGGAAGGGACATAAAAACGCGAGCAACGTGCGGTTAATAAAATTATTTCCAACATTAGTGAAATCACCGTTATTGAATGTTTGAATACGGATTTTATTCAACGGCTGCTCAACGTGTTGTCCCATTTTCTACAGCGGGGAACTTTCCACCAACTCCCATAGCATTCAAATTAATAATATTTGATAAATCGACCTATTTTAGTAATCGAATACTTCCAATTATAATTTGAGGCAATTCTTCAGCCAATTACGACTCTCAGAATTACTGATAGTCACGACCTGATCTCGATAAAAGTTATTTTCCCATAAAGCGCATATTATGTGCCTATTTGAACAGTTTTAAGAAGAGGAATTCTCTTAATATTGGAAATTGTATTGCTAAGGCATACGCAATATAGAGGGAAAATTGCCAATCGGTAAGGACACAGAATAATTCCTCTATTAATCAGCAAAACTTCTAAGAGCATTCAATACATCTCTCCAAGTTGTGGATAGTATGATCTAATCATCAGAAAAAGAAAAACAAAATGCCACATGATTTCAAATACACTAACTCTGAACACTCCATTAATATTAATCGTTAGCCCGTTAGTATAAGTGTCCTTTCTAAAGTTGTCTGAATAACTTCAAAATTTTTATGGATACTGGTTGAATGGGAACAAAATTAAAAATATGCCGACCAGATCTTAATCTTCATCGTGGTAATATGGACTCTTGCATTTTAATTTATATATCTGTTGCTATTTTGAGGAACTGAAGACTAATTTCACTGCATTTCAGGTAAAAATTTGGAGATATTGAAATAGTAAACTCGACTGCGCTGGGCAGAATCATTTATTCTACCGAGCTTCTCTCAGTAAAATTCTAAGTCTAATCAAACAACACTAAAGTAATAGTAGTAGTAATGAAAGATATTTGCGAACGTATTCTGTCGCTAAAAAGCAAACTATTTGAAATATCTCGCCGTCGAAGTTTCCATGCGAATGAGAAAATTGCTCGCGTGATAATTTTCATCGCAAAGGTATAGAATTTTTACATATCGCTAACTGCAGAAAGTTTCCTTCTCAGTTTTGTTTTATCGTTCAATTCAAAGAACCCAACCTCGACTTCACAAGTGATTGCAAAGACAAATTGAGAGATATACAAAAGAGATAATTTTCAAATTACTCGATTAATCAAACTTCTAAAAGCATTCATTGCACCTTTCGAAGTTGTTTAAAGTATGATTTTAACTTCAGAAAATGAATAAAGCTCACCGCACACATTAATTTTCATCATAGGCCTGTTAACTTCTGTATGTGCCCCTTCTAATTTTAGTCCTAAATAACTTCCCCTTGTCAAATGAAATAATGTTTTTGTTTTAAAACTTTATTTTTCTATTCCTTTCATAGCACTTCTTAGGATTAAGTAAAGAGGCTTGCAAAACATTTTTAACATACGTAACCAAATGTTGATAATCCTGCTAAAACAGGCTTAAAAACCAACTTTAACTTTAACTTAAAACTAAAAGATCGCTTAGAAACTCTAAAAAATACTTAAAAACTCTCACTTTCAGTCCATTAGAAATATTTAAAATCTCTATATTTTTGAAAAAAATACGCGTACTTTAAAAAAATGCATACCCACACGCCATCTGTCAGATAGTGAATATCGTAAAGCAGCTCGCTTGCCAACCACTGGCACACGTCTGAATCATGAGCAGCTAGCATCTGCGTGCGTAAACGTAGCATATTACATTCATATTAGATGTTTGCCTATTTATTTTTAAAAGGTCACTTCACATTAAAAATCAGAAAGTCATTGCTTAACCTAATATTTAACTGTTTTGCTCCTTACAGAAGAAGAAGTATTTTTGCCCGTTTAAACAAGTACTCTAAACTTTCTATGAAAGGATGGATAAAAAATTAAATTTTTTCTGTTTCTTAATCAAATGATTCCTGTTAGCTATTCTTAAAAAATGGATAATTAATGATATTTGAGCATTTCTCTTGATAAATATAATCTGAAGTCACACTGTTACTGGAAAATTCATACCCGGTTGAAAAGGCAACCTGGAATTTTTGTGGAAGAAAGTAAAGTTTCTCATCGTTGTACGCATTCCTTGGAAAGGTTTTCATTGGCTTCAGAATTCATCCTTCGAACGAAGAAGGGGGTGCTGAGGCTTCCTTGAGAGGAAGATACCGCAACGGACAGGAAATAAATACAGAAAGATACACCACGGACCTCTCGCTTCATAAAATGCAGAACTTCCATAAACATCTCTCCTTCGAAATTTTCACGCCAGCTCACCACAACCGTGACATAAAAGGACGTTTCGATTGATTGAGACAGCTGACAGCAAAGAAGTGGACTGCTTATGAAGTCGCTGAGAAGGCACATTAATGTTTTACTCGGAATTTTTAGATTCCAGGAGAGAGAAGTTCATTGAAGCAAATTCTGGGCAGCAGAATCCTTGGACGTTGCTAGTCTTTCTTGTATGTTGCAAAAGATATCCAGACGCGAAAGAACAGCGGAAACCGGAAGTGAGTTGAAATGGCACTCTGTGGATGCGATGGCGGCGCTGCCAAGGGATTTTCTTCGCGCGTTTCCGATCCTTTTGATCCCAGCTGAATTATTTTCCCTGACGAATATGCGACTCGATTGGACTCCACAGAGGAGAATTTCTTTCAGAGAAGAAATCCTCTCAAAAGAATATCTCCGTTATTGAATGGCGGGAAGTAAACAAGATTCTGTCAAAGGAGGCAAGGGATTGCACCAGTAGGGAATTGCACCTATCGAATATTTCGTACTCAGTGGAAACGGGCGGATAAAAGATAAAGGCCAGATTTCCAGTTCAACTGTAGTATCCCATCAAGTGGATATAAAAATGATGACGCTCACAGAAACGCGCTACTTGAAGGTGGAACTTTGTTTTTGTCAAGAATATAAGAGAATGTGAAATCTCAATTAGAGGACACAGTAATCCATATTGTCACAGTAGTTATGGAAAATCAATGCTAGGAATCGATCAAGAGCGCGGTAATTTTCGATTTTTCAGGTTGGATTCGACGAATGCTGAAAATTCTGACTTTATGAATATGCTCCACTTGATTTTTAAGATAATATAAATAATTTCTCCAGTATATAACCTAAAANCTCTTCGATTTTTTCCTCGTACAGATGAGTTGGAGAGGCACTCTCTTTTACGGTGAAGAAAATATGAGAAGACCGCGTGGGAGAGGATAGTGGGTGTCGTCATCGAAACCAAAATGGAGGAATAAACAGAAATTCGAGGAATTTGAAAATATTCGCAGTTTTGATATTTAGACGGATGAAGTCAAATGCCTCAGAAAATTATGGATGCAAGTATACGGGGAGAAAAGGTAAATATAGTCATACACGTTATAGTCAGTAGTCTTTATTACAGACTAAAAGGGGTTAATGTAGGTAAGAACACTATCTCTACTCTATTAACATAAATTTTCTGACGTATTAAACGTACAGAAAAAGGCAAATCATCCGACTGTAACAATAGAAACCATATATACCATAAAGACTGACATAATAAGATGTAGATGGTGTACTTATGAAGGCATCTGTCTGTCAAAGATACCCACATCTGCATGGATATGGATTATAGATTGAATTATTTGTTACATAATAATTGACACCTTGCTAATTTTGCTGTTATCATGTCTTCTTAGTTAACTGAGTTACAATAAGTGAAGAAAAACAATTCTAACTACCTTCCTCTTGCTTGGGAGTGGCCAACAAGGCTCAAGATCATTCAAGTATCTAATACCCCAGAAATTATGGAGAGACCTCCAACATTTCCGAAAATCCGAGATAAGATATTTATGACGAGAAATGTTGGCAATCGAGCGAAAAAACTCACTCGAGTAGCTCCTTCACGAATCCTTGGAATTTCGTTGAATCCGCCAACAGAATGGTATTCATTGAGTGCGTTTGGCACACAAATACAAAGATATATCAAAAGCTGTCGACGGTCTAAGCGACCTGGTGCCTTCAGAGGCAGTGCATCCCTCGTACGTTGCATGGGCTCCCTTTTTCTTCTGGTACCGAATTTATTGGACGTATAGGCACTGTGCAGAGGAAGGAAGGTGTAAAAACTGCCATAATTCTTCCCTTCAGGAGGCGTAAAAACGGAAAGGAGTTTTGGAGGAGTCATCGGAACCTAAAGTGTCGTCTTTTTTGGCGCGTGAAAATACCAAAAAAAGATTCTGGAGATATACGTATAAGATTTTTTCAAAGCGCGCAGGTTACGCGAAAGAGAAATGGAGGATTTAAGGAGCGGAGATATCGTAACCAGACGGCAAAGAAACCCTGGCGGATTACCCTCTCCTTTATCTTTCCCTCAGCTATATCACAACCGTTTCAACCGATCGCGAATGCGCAAAGAAATAAATAAAAGAGTTAGACTTAGATATATGGTTAATTCCTCCCTATTGCGATATTTTCATAGGGAATTTATATCGTGGTTGTGGTAATACCTTGACGTAAAGATGGACAGCATGGATGTAAAAATGGAGACGTATTACGTAATTTTATTCAAACACTGTTTAAATTTTTGATGACTTTTGGTAGAATTACAATTCTTAAAAAGTTTACGAAGGAAAGTATCAAATTAATTAAGTATACTTCCGCTAGATTTTATTTGACACAGTCTAATATACTGTGGAATATGTTTTGCAGCAGCGATAATTATGTTGATTAAATTGATCCAACTTATGCAGATCTTACAGAAGTAACGTAAATTTATTGTTAAAATCACAATAAAATTGACAAACTTGCCGAAACCGGTCGTGTCTCTTTAACACTGTGGAATTGTACAAGTTTGTCAATTTTATTGTGATTTTAACAATAAATTTACGTTATTATGAAGTTCCACCAAGTGTCATTTAGTAAGTTTGATTTTCTTACAGAAGTATTTCCACCAAGTAACATATTATTCGCTATTTATATCTTCTGAGAAACAAATGAATTCAACGACTTCTCCTAATATTTTTTCTTAGCCAGACTTCTAATATCTTGTTCTTCAATGTTACTCTTGGATTAAAAATTGATATAGAATGTTTCTAATAAAGCAAACAGAACGTTATAGGGACAAAGTTTTTGTTTCTTTTATCATAAGTATGCAACTATTCTTGTCTAAAAAGGAATTAAAACTGATAAACTACCATGTTATCTTTAAAACGAAATCTGTTTTCTACTGTAACTAGGAGATTTCAAAGATAAAATTTTGTAATGGGAAAGAAATAGCATTCAGCAAAGAGAAAGGGTTAACAAGGTATTATATCAGCGATGGCAGACTTCCATGAATGGAGGGCCTTTTCAACCCATTATTGATAAGAAAGGTTTGTTTCTGCAGAATCATTAATCGAAGTGACTCTCCAGGAACCAATTACATTTGTGGATTTAAGGAGATAAGTAGTAGGTGAGTCACTTTCAAGGGATAAGTTAGCAGCTAGACAATGAGATAATCTTTCGTAAACTACATCAAAATGATAGAAAAAGAGATAATCCTCACTCATTGTTAATAATAATTTCCTCTAAAATCGAATGTACTTATCAAAAATCGCTCACAAACGTTTTTTGATATCCTTCAAAATTCACGCATTCCAAATTATGTAAAAGGTGCTCAACTGAGAGAATACTTCAGAACTTCGTAGAAATATAATTAACACAACCCTCAATTCCATTGATATTTTTCCTTGGGTTGTAAATCGAAATTATTTTGAGATTTTACATTTTTTTCGCCTCCTCAGGGATAACTGCCCTCTAATTGGAGAAATCCGATTTAAGATATGAGTCGATCTTTTTTTCCACCCATTTCGTATGTCATTTTTTTCCACCTTATCCTCCATTTTCTATTAATATCTCGCATCCCTCGAGACCTTCCTCATCTCTGAAGTGTCCTTCACTTAACCTGCGCCTCTTCGATTTTTTCCTCGTACAGATGAGTTGGAGAGGCACTCTCTTTTACGGTGAAGAAAATATGAGAAGACCGCGTGGGAGAGGATAGTGGGTGTCGTCATCGAAACCAAAATGGAGGAATAAACAGAAATTCGAGGAATTTGAAAATATTCGCAGTTTTGATATTTAGACGGATGAAGTCAAATGCCTCAGAAAATTATGGATGCAAGTATACGGGGAGAAAAGGTAAATATAGTCATACACGTTATAGTCAGTAGTCTTTATTACAGACTAAAAGGGGTTAATGTAGGTAAGAACACTATCTCTACTCTATTAACATACATTTTCTGACGTATTAAACGTACAGAAAAAGGCAAATCATCCGACTGTAACAATAGAAACCATATATACCATAAAGACTGACATAATAAGATGTAGATG
Source organism: Ladona fulva (assembly GCA_000376725.2). NCBI lineage: Eukaryota > Metazoa > Arthropoda > Insecta > Odonata > Libellulidae > Ladona > Ladona fulva. The sequence continues at coordinate 60,237 of KZ308963.1, forward strand.
GTGTACTTATGAAGGCATCTGTCTGTCAAAGATACCCACATCTGCATGGATATGGATTATAGATTGAATTATTTGTTACATAATAATTGACACCTTGCTAATTTTGCTGTTATCATGTCTTCTTAGTTAACTGAGTTACAATAAGTGAAGAAAAACAATTCTAACTACCTTCCTCTTGCTTGGGAGTGGCCAACAAGGCTCAAGATCATTCAAGTATCTAATACCCCAGAAATTATGGAGAGACCTCCAACATTTCCGAAAATCCGAGATAAGATATTTATGACGAGAAATGTTGGCAATCGAGCGAAAAAACTCACTCGAGTAGCTCCTTCACGAATCCTTGGAATTTCGTTGAATCCGCCAACAGAATGGTATTCATTGAGTGCGTTTGGCACACAAATACAAAGATATATCAAAAGCTGTCGACGGTCTAAGCGACCTGGTGCCTTCAGAGGCAGTGCATCCCTCGTACGTTGCATGGGCTCCCTTTTTCTTCTGGTACCGAATTTATTGGACGTATAGGCACTGTGCAGAGGAAGGAAGGTGTAAAAACTGCCATAATTCTTCCCTTCAGGAGGCGTAAAAACGGAAAGGAGTTTTGGAGGAGTCATCGGAACCTAAAGTGTCGTCTTTTTTGGCGCGTGAAAATACCAAAAAAAGATTCTGGAGATATACGTATAAGATTTTTTCAAAGCGCGCAGGTTACGCGAAAGAGAAATGGAGGATTTAAGGAGCGGAGATATCGTAACCAGACGGCAAAGAAACCCTGGCGGATTACCCTCTCTTTTATCTTTCCCTCAGCTATATCACAACCGTTTCAACCGATCGCGAATGCGCAAAGAAATAAATAAAAGAGTTAGACTTAGATATATGGTTAATTCCTCCNAATATAAAAATGCATTATGGGAAAATGCATGAACTCGGAATCGACAATCGCATTGGTCGTCAAGGGGACGGGTTGTTTACAACCTCAAAATTTCACAAAATATTCGGATATTTTATCTAAATTCTCACAATTTCGAAACGAAAGCTTTATTTTACGACAACAATAAGAATCTGTCCCTTCCCTTAATCCCTTTTTTTGCTACTTATCTCGATCTTATGCGACTATTCCTTCTAATTTAACTTTGCAAAAGAAATAAAGTCTGCAACCGATAAAATCGAACTTTACATGTATTTCTTATGGAAATCTATCTGAACGATCTTGGTTCAAACCCAGAAAAGTTTGCGAATGAAAAGATGACAGTACTCTCTTCCAGCTCACGGAGAACACCTACGCAAAGTTTGATGCAAATTGGACAAACGGTGTGGACTCCAATCGCGGATAAACAAACACACAAACCCACAGAATGTCTGCTTTATAAATATAGATATATTATTATTACATATTTTACAGATAGACTAAAAGTCCAATGGTGACTTCTTCCTATTCTACAATTATTCCATTATGATATTCACAATACTACATTATACAAAAGCTATATCTACCATATATCTGAAAAACCTGTGGTAAATCAATTAAAAAGTCTGGCTTCATGAAGCCTATTTCATGTAGATACGATGAAAAGATTAGAAAAAGAAGTTATTTTCCTACAGTAAGGCCCCATCTGGAATGCGAGGCAAGTATATAGGATCCGGCGGGTGATGCTCGTACTCGCGAATCCGAAAGAGCAGGACAAGGCGATACGTTTAGTTAAAAAGTGCCAAGATAAAAAACCAAACGTTATGAATATGGGCTCAGAAAAAGGTTGGAATATCTCTGAAAGAAATGAGATTAGAAGCTGGGTTGCGACTGCTTGATAATTCAGAGAAAGTAAATTTGTGTAGGACGTAATCGTTATTAAGCGATCCCCTGCTACTTCGACCGATCCGACAATGAGTGCAAGATATGAGAAATAGATGCTAAAAAAGTGATTTTAATGATTTATTTATTCCGAGAACGATACCCGACAGCATTACAACCATAAGCTAAAGAAATAGCTCAAACGCTCGGTGTTTACACCCCCTGCCACACACCGAAAGGCGGATAGAAGGATACTGATGTTGATTAAAACGTTCGATAAGTTGCCCTTTTTTCAGTAAGATTGCAATGGCCATCATTCTCAGTTTTCTCTTTTGATTCTGGAAAAATTTTAATCCTTATAAAAGGGGTAAGGAATAAGTATTTTAGGATGGAGTTGTGACATAGCTGACTTTAATAGCTTAAGGGTTGTTTGGGCTGAAAATGTATAGGGATGGTAACACTCAAAGCTCTCAGTAAAAAATTCAATCCGGACGCCGATTTGAGCCTCTAAACCTCTATCATTGGCTACAAAAAGTTTTGATGAGCATATAACGAGGCTTTCTAGGGAAGATGTAGAAGTGAGATGAGTAGGGTAGTCGACCCTTGCTTTCTTCAATGAGAAAAAACGCCATCAGTGAAACAAACTCACGGAAGTGCTTCACCGTGACACAAAAATAATACTTTTCACAACATTCAATGAGTATTGACTGAAATGAGAGCGTTAGCATCACTCATAATCTGAAGCTTTAACACTATCACGGTCATAAACAAGACTGACACAAAAGTGATAACTGAAAGATACATTTTTCTCCATTCCGTAACAGACCAATCCAGAAATGAATTCATGAAACAGAAATACTCTTTAATGACAGACAGAAAACACGAAAAAAGAAATTCAGACCTTAACAAATGTATTGGATAAGTCTAAATGTAGCAGGTGTATGTACCAAGAGGAGAAAACATGCTTTTACATGAAAAGACACACAAAAATGTAAGCAACTTTAGTTTCTTATCACAGCCAAAACAATATGAACTAGTATAAAAATTAAACCATATAATATTAAAAGAAATTCACCACATGAAAATATTTGCCAAAGTTTACGTAAAACAAAGGAGATAATTCGACTCAAATGTTTTCATAGATTTTTCCTCGGTAAATGGTTTATATGTAACTAGGAAATATAGTTACGTAATTTAAAGACAGATTGCAGTCTGGAAGAAGATGGAACCGTAGGCTTTTCACTCAAGTTCAATAACGACAAAAAGTGTATTGATATGAATCCAATCATCGATTCAAAGCAAAAATAACGGAGAGAAAATTCAACAGATTGCGTTTAACAAATCAAAAATAGATGACTATTTTCCACAAGTTTTGATAAAGTGAGCGGATTCGGTCTGAAGAGCCATCATTAATTGCTCATTGTCAGTATAAGACAGAGTAAATGCTTAGCCATAACCATAATATTCAATCATTCGTAAGTGGATGCATTGTTCGATTACATAGAATTACAATTACGTGACCACCTCATATACGAAACCAGTCCCTCTAGTATAAAAAAGGGAGTGCAGCATGAATATTTCACCGCGGCACGAAAAACTTCAACCCTGAGCGTCCATTATATAGGAAAGATTGAAAATTTACTCACGGTCAGCAGCCCACTAGAATCGCGAATTAGGGAGAACGCTTCGAGAGAGAAGATGTTTCTATGGAAAGAAAGGATCGGAGATTCGAACGCGAAGCAGAGAAAGAGAGGGAAAAGAGTAGTTGGGAAGTGGAGGAGAGTAGAGAGAAAAAGTTCGGTGGGCGTTAGGATAGAGAAGAGCGGAATGGGGAGAGAGCGGACGTATGCGTGAGAGTTTCGGGTGTCGGCGACGTGAGAGTGGAGGATGTCCTGGAGAGGGCGTGTGGCACGGACCATCGGACGATGCTCGGGATAAATCATATTTCCAGGAAAGAGGAGACGTGAGGGCAAAAAGGGAGAGTACCGGATAAGGGAGGAGAAGGCTTGTGCTTGTCGGGAGGGGTGGCAAAAAATCAAATAAATAATATATTGAGGAAAGGGAAATAAAAGACCTCTGCGCTTCAAAGCTGCGTATACCGGTGGCCTAAAAATACGCCCATTTTCCTTCCGCACCCTCATTTTTCAACGCGGGGCGTCGCAAATACCGCTCGTTATGGCAACGCTTTCAATCGTAATATTACGGAGGAAAAAATTATTCCCTTCGCTATACGGTTGCAGTGAGCGAATTCGCAACTCTTGGGAAATATTTAGGCGATGAGAAATCTTGATTCATTCGTGATAAATGATCACAACTGTTAATAAAAGTAAACACTATCATATTGAAATATTTGTTTTTTTTTTAGCTGTTGGAAACCATTGTCTCACATCATAAGAAAATTTCCATGACGGGGCTCCCGATAGGCAATGCGTTCGTCTTCAGTGAAAGCGGTACCGGGTTCGATTCCTGGTGGGGGCCTATGTGCGAAATGACCTAAGCTGTCGAAGCACTTTTAACAATACTACTACTACCCAATTTCCATGGCGAAATGCCCTACTTTCATTATCGATACATTTCGTGGTAAGATAAAATAAGCTCTATAAAAATTCAATTACTACTGATCATATTTAAAGGTAAAATACATTTCTCCATTGTCATCGTAGTCCAATTCTACTTAAGAGATGACAAAAATGTACTAATTTCGATTCATTGGAAATTAGGTAAGGAAAATTAAAACTAAATTATAAAATATCTCCCTTCTGTGTTCAAAATTTGTTTTTCAGGAACATTTTACAAAATTTAGTTTCTTATTTCAGTTCCAATGACTGCTAAAGTTTATTAAGATGAGAGTTTCAAACCTCTTATTCACAAGCAAGACGATGCCTTGCTTTATTTTCGAGTCCGTCTCTCTTTCATGGCGTAAAATATGCGTAAAAGGTATTAAAGCTGAACATTTGTCATGTTGAAATATTTACTTAATGAATTGGTTTCCTACAACAGCAACTTTATCCGCAAATATAAAGACATAAAATGATATATGACTGAAAAGCTTTCGTAAATCAGTCATCTACGTTAAACCAGAAGTTGATGTTAAATATAGGAATGTTAATTTCATGTCATTCAGCTCGAGACTGACCATGGAAAATATCGCTAAAATACAAGATAACTGCTATATAAGAGGAATCCTAGCCCATGAAAGATTTTTGTATTATTTGGGATTCAGCACGTCTTCAATTACTATACACTCGGGATATTCAATCGCCAGTCCGTTCTGCGCCTCCTTTCGCCCACTGACCGCCTGTACGCCTATCCATGGCATTGAAATTCAACTACTCTCTCCCACGCCCTCTTTTTTCTCTTTCACACCTATGACTAGCCCACTGTCGACGCTAAAATCTCTTCCCTACGCCATCGACCCTTTTTTCCCTGGGTCGACCCTCGGGAAAGGTACAACGTGTGAAAAGAGTTAAAAATGAACACCCTTCACTTTCCGTCAATTCCCTCAACGTGCCTTCCCTTTGGCAGAACGATTTCGGAACTTTGTCGTTACTACGTATATGAACTTTCAGCACCTAGTAGTAACAATTTTCAGAAGACAAATACCCTAGCATCACACACAAAAATATCGTTTTTCTGATTTTCATACATATTGTTAACTTTTTAGTATTTACGATTTGCCTGAGATGGTAATGAGGTTGCTTTTAGTTACAACTATAGATACTAATATTAACATATATCTTTGATCAGTGGACAGGGAATCCCAGTGGGTCTGCTGACTATCCTTGCATAATGTATAAGTTTTAGTCTACGATAAGATAAACACGACTTTTAAGCAGTTTAAAACAAAACTTTATATCTGTATGCACTTTAAATTAACTTATTAGAAGTTTAAAACACTCCGTAAGCCGTTTTTCGGAATTTGGAACTCGCGTTCGAGGCAAACGAAAAGTTCCGGATTACCGATTTCAAGGAATTACTCAATGTGCATTTCGGAAACGTCCCCATCCTCAAGGGTTCCACAATTTAAAGAAATTTCTCTTCGATTATTAAGTCTAGGACAGGTAAGTTAAAGATGAAACATGTAAATTTAAAAGAAATTTCAGGTAATAAACACTGATTTAAAAATAGGATGTTTATGCCATTGCGATGAGAGAAAAATGTGTGCGATTCCATACAGTCTAAGGTATACTTCTATATGGCAAGCATTCATGTGAGCTGTATCTCCAACAGGAACTTTCTAAGGATCGTCATCTGATGGTGATCATACATTTCATATGGATTGCGAAGAGAATGTAGGACAGGTTATAAAACGTATGTTTCAGGTGACACTTCAATTCTGTACATTTCGCATCGGTATGAGTACAGAATGCAAACTTTTGAACAAATTAGATCGCAGATTTTTAGGGGTTACTAACATCTACGTTTCGCTCAAATTTAGTGATTTTTCTCAGTAGTTTATGAATGAGAAGCTAGCGGATACCCATGTAACCCACGCTATAGATAGACGTCAAAATTCGAATTCCTCGTTAGTTTTTATGCAGGAGAAGTATTTTCTCGAAGTAATGGTCCTCTATTGGTACATACAAGCGGTACGGAAACGATCTGCCGGGCAACTACAACAATGTCGCTAGGCCTTCGATATTTAGGGGCCTCGACAGTCCTTAGAGGGATCCCATTAGTAAGAACAATATTTTTTTTGACGGAGCCCCGGTATTGAAATCGATTACCTCATAGCAGTCGACAGTACTTACGGCTTGCTCATCCAAGTGTTCAAGTTTAACGTGTTTTTTTCATCCGCTTTATTTTCCCTTTTTTTTCTCCGCATCCACACATCAGCGACCTATCATCCTCTCCTTTACATCACATCTCTCTATAACCCTTCCAGACTCTTCTTATGTCTCCCGCAGTTTTGGAACCCGATCCGACATCCTCTTCCACACCCGTTCAGTCGATGGATCTCTATAGCCTTCAACCGTCATAACCACAAAGCGATTTCAGCGCCACTTCGGATGAGTGTGGCGTGACCTCACGTTCCTAAGGAGGCGCCGACTGTGCCTCGAATTTCTCAAATCCCAATTTTTTTCTCAACCTATTCTCGGGGATGAAGATTTTGACATACGGAAACAACCGTTTCACAACTTAAGGAATATTTATGGAAATATAAGAAGATACCTACTAGTCTCAATCCCACCCCAAAATATTTTATTATTTTTAAAAAGAATAAGGAGAAGAATACTTATACCGTTGCAACAATAATAATGACAGGAAGACACAGGCTTCCACAATACTTCACCTGAATCTGTGAAGTTTAATAATAATAATAATAATATTGCGGTAACGATAGAAGTGTTCCTTTCCTTAGTCTTCATAATGGAGAAATACCACTATGTCGAGGCTAAATCAATATATCCTATTATTATTATTGTAAAGTTTTGACATTCAATAAATTATTTAATTATTATGTTTATTGTTGTCGCCTAAAAGTGACAGACGAGAACGGACTACAATCAAGTTCCATACAATCTATAACTATTACTAATTAATTGCCACTTGTTTAACAAATTTGTACTACTAATGAAACTATGTTTGTGGCTAACCTTGTTTGCATTATTATTATAATTGTAGTTATTATTATTATTATTATTATTGCTACCACTATTCAAGAGGCCACTTTCGTCATCAATAGAATATGGTTATCGAACTAAATAAAACGTTACTTTCACACTGTTCCTTAAATTTCGGTCGAAATTGAGCGGAGAGTATTTAGAAACAAAATAATACAGATAACCCGAAGTCTAAAGATAAGAAGAAAAACTTAAATGGGATAAAGAGATTATCTTTACTTCTCGTTGTTACTTTTACATCGGCTTTCGAGAAACTGAAAATCAGACAGGGAGATAAGCACAAGAATAGCTTTCTTCCATTTCATTTCCCGCTATGGATGAAAAAATTGTAGTATACGAAACGACTAGCGAGACGTATTAGTACAGAAATATACAAATATCTCCTCAGGAGGAAGGGTTTTACATAAATTACAGTAGATCTAAGTTTAGATTGTAGTAATCTAAGGTATCCACTCCTGTTACTAAGTTGTCAATAACATGAGAGATATATTTCATTAAGGAAATATGGGATAAGCTTCCATCGATTAAAAATCACAGAGTAATTTCAAAGAGGGATGTTGAATAGGAAATAAATTAGCACGAAAAAGCCAAACGACTGAATCCAAATCAATAACAGCTGTAAAAAGGCGACATGACGGGTATTCAAACCCAGGTCCTGATACCAATGTTAGAATACCTACCCGGAAAGTGGGAGACCTGGGTTCGAAGCCCAGGCATGTCGCTAATTTTCAAACATGTTATACTTTACGTAAAAGAGGGGTGTATTAGAGAGTTGTCACCTACATGTCACAGGTGTAAGAAATTTTAAAAAGGATTGAGCCTTTCAATTCAAATTTCTGATTAATTTTGTAGAATGATAACTGCAATGGATGAACATTCTTTTGAAAGAAACGAGGATCTCCAATACGTAACGAAGAGGGTTTTCAATGGATAGCATTTGCAATAGAATTAATGAGAAACGCAATAGAACAATGAAGTTGTAAGATGATATTCGAGAGAACGTGTGCAAAGCACATTCAACCATAAATGAGGTCGAAATCGACTCCCAGTAAGATCTGATTAAATAATCCTTCCCTATCTTTTCCCTTGTTCATTCAGTGGACGGAAATTTTAACAAAAGAAAACGCAGGAAAAATGAGCAAAGGCATTAGGCGGTACTTGAACCTATGCAGTCCTATAAAAAAGTAGGAAAATACCTCGAGCCATTAGTCCCATCTGTTGGCACATTAATTATAGCGAATAAAAAGACAACGAAATCGCCATTCTTCCAAACATCCTTCCCTTCTGCGAATTTTAATGAACGAAGGGATTTTTCCCTCACGTCTTTGGAGCTTACATATCGAGTCAGAAATTAAAGCGACGAAAGGATTGACGTTTAATTAGCACTTTAAAGTACAGTAAAAGGAATTCGGACCCGCACAAAGTCGCTTTCAGGTCGGAAATTAAAAATCCATTTCAATGGCCATTCGGATAACATATATGAAAGACGTTTTAAAACTTACATGGGGGGACCTGGTCATTGGAATTGATGTATTCCATTTTATGGATCCAGGAATTCCCCGTTTTGCATACAAAATCTTTAAATTAGTGGTTTAAATTAATTTTCGATACTTTTTTAGAAAGTTTCACGCAGTTTAAACAATAATGAGAACGATTGTTACAGCAAGAATTATTATTACTTACAAATTAATACAATAAGGGCTCCACAGTTGGCAAAAATCAAGGATTTAAATAGTGTCACAAGGAAAACACAAACAGAAATTCAAAACAATAAATTTTGCCATGATCAATTACTCTTTCATTTGAAGTTACTTAAATCACAAATGCAAATGTTTTCAACATCTGGAAAATGTTAAATCAAAATTTTCACGCCAATATACTTTTCATCAATAGCTGTTGAAATAATATGTAATATCATTGAAGACTTGAACTAGCCTACGTATAGATTTAAAAATTATCCCTCATATAATTTAATCATTGAGAGCTTAGTATGATGGAATGGCAATAAGATAGAAATATACCAATTCCCCGGAATTCAATTCACGATCAAGAGGCCATTACTATGTGGAATATTGATGACACCATGAAGAATAGTTGAATATAACACATTTTCGATCAGCAAAGTAAAATTACGTTGACAGAAAAAATTTACTCAATTAGTAAACGCAATTTTTCTTTGTTGTTCAAAACCGTGTTTTATTCAACAATTCCTCGTGATGTCTACGGAATTCCTTTTCCCCTTAACAGCTCTTATTAAATGCTGTCCGAAGTATCTGTAAACATTTTCAGCGAACGGACAAGAAATGAAGATGTCTCAGCAACAAATGCATTCGAAAGAATAGGGATAATCTGTGCTGAAAGCCCAACGAACGAGCATGTTTTCCCCAACCCCTCCCCTCTCCGTACTCTAGCCTCAAAACTGGCTAATATATAAGTGGCTACATTTCCAATATTTTTTTTACCCGGATGATGGCGTCCTAGACGAAACCGGTCGTAATAAAACAACTGGTGGATATTACAAAGTTTTACTTATTCCTTCAGAATGTCTTTCCACGAAGTCCGGCCAGAGGATATAGAAGTTGGACAACATAGAGTTTAAGATGATAGAATCTTCGACTAAATGATTACCATAATGCATACCTAAGAAACGTGATTAAAATTTTTAGAGTCCTATCATAAACGAACAAGCTGATAGTAATATCGTTAAATATTAAATAAACTACTTCAGCTTTGGCGGCTCAAGCGAAGTAGCTGAAGTGGGCACATGTTAAGGGACTCTGGATCGGATACATTTTTCTAATATCATATTAAATATTGTATTAGCGTCGATGAGTTCGGCCTTTACTTGGTGATATGTAATAACAGAAACATTCATATACAAATATTGTATTAATAACAGCAATTCTTGATAAAAATTAATCCGTGACTTGCAGGGGCCTAGCCAATACGAAATTAATTTTGGGGAACCATTGTCAGACATTTGGCTATTGAAGGTTTTCCGAGACCGCATGTGCTACCTCGAAATTCAGGTACCAAGTACCTCATCACAAGAAAGGGTGATTTGGCTCCCAGCGGAGATCGAACTCGGGATTTTCGTATAACCCGCTAACCAATTCTGCCATCCGGGGACCTCATTGCATCCTATTAGTTATAACAAAAATGCATACATATCGGGTATAAAATGCTCGGATGTTTTACTCTTCAACTTATTAAAGATAATGAAAATTCATACTCGGAAAGACAATAACGAGTAGGTGAAGGACATGATCAAGTACGCCGTATCCCCCAACACGGATACTTGTAACTGTAAAAAAAGATTCCTACCATTCTTTATCTTTTGAGCACCATCAATTTCATTAAAAATTACATCCGAGCGATGCTGCGTATATTAAAAACCCTTATCTCTTTGTTCCCCGGGCGCGGGAGACGAGTTTTCGGCCTTGAAAGAAGACATCGGCCTGTTTCCGCGTCACTCCAAATTTTACAAACAGGAAAAAAGGAAGGCCCTGGTACGGATAGATTTAAATTTCCCTTTTTTACATAGCCACGGCGATACACTCTTGTTATCGGCTGCCACGGGCGACGGCCAGCCGGGGAAAAAAACCGTCACCAGAAACCTCCCCATCAGAAAAAATAGAGATGGAGGGTGGACTGCGATTGGGCAGAATTGAGAGGTGCCAAGCGCACTCGCAATTTTCTTTTTATCGTTATTAATCTTTCAGAACGAGGAGGGGGAAGGTGGGGTTGAGAGGGGAGGGAGTGGCTCACCGCGTATTTTCCCCTCCGAAGTCTCCGCCTTTTTCCCTTAACTGCCAACTCCTCAAACTCTCACCTCGCCACACCCACTGCACCCGTCCGCGCCCATTCTGCACCCGTGGATTCTGTAACTCACTCAAAAATCCACCCAAAAAACCAGCGCGGCGGCGGTCCACTCTTTCCTCTTCGCAAAAATCCCACGCAAACGAAAAAACGCTCGCATTTCTTTCGACGTCAAGGATCTGTCCATCTATTTTCTCTCGACTCACCTTTTGTTCCCCAACTTCGTATGTTTTTATTTGTAGAAGGAATTTTTTAACGAATTGTGATAAGAAGGGTGGATTATACTTGATGAATTTATCAATGCCATGGTTTTATCCTATTTAGGTAATATTTTCACTAACGTAATGTAGTGAACATGATGCCGAAAGTACTCACTTCATTTTCATTACGGCATAAGCACTCATTTTAATGTATTACTCAAAGAATTAACCGATGCTTCCTAACCAAAAAACACTATTTAGAAAAGATATATTATTAGAAATCAATTAATAAAACATTTATTATTTTTAACAAAATGATACTGTGACTCAGAATGAACAGAGATAAGTGAGTTATCTTCTTCGATTAAGTTAGCTAGGGCAAACATTTATTTAAATATAACTTAACCGTTCAAAGAAGAGCATAAAATTAACCTGACATTTCTTGATATAGTCTAAAATGTTGCCCTGGATGAAGCTAAGACTTTTCTCTTGATATCTGCAAATGACAAACGAAAATAGATTTCACGAAAGTATTTTTTCAGGAAGTGATGCACGTCTACAAAACTAAATTTTTCGATTGAATTAAAGAAAGAGTATAAAATGAAGAAAATGCGGATTGTCAGCTAAAACCATGAAAATAGCGAAAGAAAATGATAGGGTATCATTAAAAAGTATACGTTTCATAGATTACGTATTATAAGAGAATATACGGTATATCAGCTGCATAAATAAGTATCTATTCTGCAGATTGCCTTCTCATCGGAAGGCAATCATATTACTAAATAACAGTTTATGGTATTAATGGTTAGAATTCATTAACGTACTAAACCTATGATTTCCGTATTAAAAGTCGAACAAACTGTATGACGAGATCTTACAACTGCGGGCTATCCTCCAGCAAATAGCTACTCAAAGAAAACAGAACCAATATAGGTCTTTCGCTTTCTTCATTCTTCCGTAGTAATTGCACTTCCTATCACAGCATACAATAAAACATAAAATGTTAAAATTGCTGGTATTAATCTAAAATGCTCATGATAGCCGTAGCCACTTCTCATTCAATCCATATCTAACGAAATGCTTTAAAAATTCATATCTAAAAAGGCACATGTCTCTTTGAAAATTACTTGGTGACCTAAGGGAGGAAGGAAATAGTAAAGACTCGAAGTGGAGTCATCGGAGAAAAAGAGAAGAATGGCAGAGACAAGAGATAGCGAGTGGCAGACGGATGGGATTTGGAAGTCTCACAGACTCCGGGGATTTATCCTGTGGACCCACGTGTTCGATGGGGGAGGAAACCGAAGCCGCAATCCAGACGGAAACCAGAACATCAGCCCCTCATCCTCGCTCCTTGGCGGACACATTGAGGCTTCCTCTCCCCAGGGAAGATGATACCCTGTCCTACTCTTCTACCACCTTTTCCCTTTCCTCCCATACATATCTCTTCCCTCGCTGAATAAGATATTTCCCATTAGCTGGGACGAATCTAATAATCCATAACTATATATAAAAAAGTTTCTCTCGGCACTCAAAAGTATTTACCCTTCACAACTCTTGGATGAACTACAGAGGAAGCGGTGGGTTGTCAGGGAAGAACGATATTATGGTGGATTTACAGGAATGGGTTATGACAAGAGAAAAAGGAAGAGGTAAAGAGTGGAAAGAGAACGAAGAAATATGATAGAAAGAAGGGAGGTGATACAAGGGAGAATGAAAAAGCTTTGACATAACTAGAAAGCAGGTTTGTGTCCGCACTGTCTGTCTAAAAAATTTACTGCCCGGAGGCAGTTTTGAGCCTTAACTGTTACACTATCAGCTACCAAAACCTTTGGTAATTTCATAAGGTGACGAGGCAAGATAAGGATTGAGGTAGTTTTCTATTCTATTAAGCAATTCTAAATAAGTCAGAATGCTTTAAGTGGGTGAAATATACGTAGGCGTAGCGCAATAACCCTGTTAATTACTATTCTCGCTGCGTACAACTGAGAGTAATCGAAAATAACACCGCTATTAATATTAAATCTATTCATTAAGAATTAAAATACTCAATTTTCCCCTCATTTCACTTGTGTACCGTAATAAGATATAGTTCTTCCAATTTTATTTAAATGCCATCGGGCTACATTATTTTCCTGAAATATGACAAATTAATAATAGGAAATATATGTCTGCATAGATACATTTTGAATCCGGAGAATTATTTCAGGTAGCAAAAAGGTAGCTAAGGACTTTTTAGCTGCTGAAGTTAAAAACTGTAATAAAGAGGCAATCGTTTTTAGAATCAGACAATAACAGTAACATCAGAAAATTAATTGGAAACGAGCATCTCAATCACCGAATTCCTACACTGCCAAGAACTTTATTACAACGTAGTTGGGTAATGCAATTACTCTGTCCAAAGTTTCCGTTTTCTCCCTTCATTAGAGTATGATCAATATGAAATTATCTCTCTCTCTCTCTTAGTTGCTCAACCATCGATATGGTGACTCTCTCCTCCCTCCATCCCACTTCGCCGAGTTCTTTCTCTTCCGTTCCACGGACTTTCCGAAAAGACAACAGATCCGACTGATCCAACGGCCTAACTCCAACCCACTTGCTCTTCAATCCGTCAGACATTCATGCGTCGCAAACTCCAAAGACTCTCTGTTTTCCTTCCGGTAATCCTTGTAAACACAAGTCTTTCTATGGATTCCTCTCGTAGTCACAACTTTGCGACACGCCCTTTGTTTTGCAAACGTCCCACTTAAGACTTAATTCCACGATGCAGTCCAACGTTAAGTTATTTAACTACATTCTACAAGAAACTGTCTTCTATCGAAGCATCAAGTAAGCTGACAAATGTTACATTTTCGAACAGAAGGGTTAATTTCGGGCATCGAAGAATTTCAATCGATTGGAAAAGGCTTAAATTTATTCATAGTTCGAAAAACACCATTTTCATGTTTCTTCGCCTGTAGTTGGCGGGATTCTCCGTCAGCCACATTGAAATATTGACACGGAAATTTAATTAATGCTTTAATTTAGTAGTTTAGAAATGCGTCGGAGAGAAGACTTCGCAATTTTACATGCTTCTGACTTCAGTATACATATCAATACATATCAATATCGACCATCTCTTAATAAACTACATTAGTTTTCAAGCGAAGGAAATGGGCATTAAAATCATTAGACTTAGATTCTGCAACATTTTCAGCTTTATAAACTACAGGTAGGTAACTACTGGCTGAAATTACGCACCATCTATCTCTGTATCTACCATCCTATCTAATCACCCTCTAACGTAGGTTAGTACCTCATGGTGTAACCATTTCACTTATTTGATAAATCTGAAACAAAAGTAAACTATACTAACAGCCTGTGATTTCCCCTCAAATTTGTGAGATAATGTACGAAAATTGCCTGTAATTTGGACATGCTTTTCCACTTCCTCACCGAACCCAGGTGACCCATTCCTTTAACTTACCAACTCTTTTCATTCCTCATTTTCTTCGCTTCCTAGATACCTCATACTTGAAGATGTTGTGAAGACGTCGAAACCGGAAGAGTCCATTATTAATTTAGGAATAAAAACAAGGTTTCTTCAACAATCCTGTGTTTTAAAATGATATTCCATCACGAAACAGTCCATCCTTCGATTTTGTAGCAGCACGCCGTAACGAGAGATAATTATCTCAGTTTATTATAACAAGTGAACGCATGATCATTTAAATAAGATGACTTTAGCAAATATAAGGCATCTTTAGATCTCCATGAATGTTATGGAAAGCATATCCAACCATGAAAATGCTGATAAACTCCTTCCCATTTTCTCGAAACGAAATTTGTCTCCTAAAAATTTCATTAGATTGATTGGTTTGGCCGGATTATGAAAAAACACTACCACAAACTAACCACGAGCATTTGTAGAGATAAATTAAATTAGTCACAGAAAGATAGCTCAGATATAAGAGATACTGATGGAGATGTGGCAGGTATTGCGCTCACTGGACCGGCTATATTTGGGTAGTCACTAATGTTTCCTTGATTAAAATGTTATGGAAGAAATGTATTGCCTCGAGCAAAATATTAGCGTTGATTTTAGCGTCTTTTATTGAATTGGCCTTAACCAATTCCCAAAATTAAAACGACAGATGAAAACGATTCGATGAAGATTTTGTAAAAAAAGATAAAGTAATGGGTCTCTTAAATTTTGGGAACAGAAAAAATTATTCCATGGATCTTACCTGAGATTTGGTGATCCTTTAAGTTCCTGGAAGAGACCCAGATGAAGTTTGTTAGTGAGGAAAGCCCCGTATCTTCCTGCAAAGAGAGAAGAAATCATTAATCAACAAGCATGAAATAATCGAAGGCAAAATCTGAAATGGCACTCATAAGCTTTATTTCGTGCACTGTTTAAATGGGACATTTAGATTTATAATTCCTTCGCCTTTCTTTGAAGCCAATACGGTCGCATATTATATCATGTAAAACCACTCAGTGCTATCAACTTATCCACTTATCGTTAGAATGCAATCGTCTCATGTTAACAAAACCGAGGATTGAGTGAAGCAAAAACATCTATCATCGTATACATTTACCTCCATTTCAAAGCGCATAATTAATTTCCATTTATTTTATCTAATAAATGACGTGCATCCTACATTATAGATCAGAATCGCTAATAAGATAAAATCACTTGGTACTTTAGAAGTATTGTAAAGACCATTCAGAATCAAAAACGTTTAATTATCAATGAGTGGACCAGTTAGCCAAGATTACTCGGTGTTATCAGAATATAATTAATAATAATTGTCCATACAGAAGTTTAGTCCCTCTCTTTTCTTTTCCATGGCTTTATTTTCCTCCAACTTAATTTTTTCTAACAAATGGTTTGATGTAAGAGTAAACTTTATTGTCTCAATCTCGCCATAAACATATCGTCTTCTTATTCTATTAATTAGAACAGCGTTAAAACCCCCTTTTCATATGGCCACCGTGATTTACCTTCTGTTTACATTCACTTATTCGTTACTGATTCAAACGGCCCATGTGAAACAGGTGAAAACGAAAAAGTACACCGTTATCAGATCAGTTTCAATTCTTTTAGAAGACTTTTTCAATCCCCCAAAGCTGCGATATTCATTATTACCTGAAAAGTCTATCGGTGGAAGCGTTTTCTGAAGAAGAGCTTCCGAGAAAGATCTCAGGAGATATAAAAAAAGAATTAATTATTTCAATTTTTACCATGTTTTTCATATAATCATTTTTTTAGTACTTCAAGTCTTCAAACTTATAATTCATAATAGCATTTAAGTGACTATTCTATCAAGTCAAACAGATTATCCATTATGTTTCAAGATTATCAAGTATTAAACAAATTATCCATATTTTTAGCAAAGAGGTCGTGAGCGTAGAGATTGTACTTTTGAGACAGAATAAAGAGCTTTCTATTAATCATATGAAACGTTCCCTTTTCGATACCGAGAGGAAGACTACTGCATTTCGAGGCAGCTTCGGAAATAAATATAAAAAACGCTGAGGGGTCACGAGAACAAAAAAGCCGTCTGCAATGTATAAGGAGACCCAGTCTCAGTTAACTGACAAAAACGAGAACTAAATGTTCCAGGTCTTTCTCTTCTTTCGAAGAGTTGAAGTGGGTCCTTCCGCTTTCCCTTTGAAAACCCAGAAAGGAAAAAGTCCTTTGGAAGGAACAGTCGGTAAAAATAAGAATAGACAATTCAGATCGGAACTGGTGAATGGGATACTTCAATATTTCTTTTTCGTGCTACTCACGACCATAATTAACCAATAAGAACGTAACAGCGAGAACTCAGGGAAAGAAACATAAACTATCACTTTCATAATGATAACATGAATAGTAAATGGTAATTTGTGGATTATGTGGTTCTCGGAAGAATAACATATTTGCATGCCTATGAAATCCCTCACATAAGAAACTACTGATATAACTAATATTATGCCTTCGTATGTGAGTATTTCTAGGTGAAACTCAAAACCTGGAGCCAAATTTACATCCGTACCCAAAAATGTTGTGAAAAAAAATGTAAGCATATTTTCTTTACTTGTATATTTTTTATTTTCTTTCTTCGTTTTCTATATTCGTTTTCTTCGGTGTTGGAGAAATTAATAATTCTGAACATTTATCAGAATGTTTCTGGAACAACATTCGCCATATCGGCTACGCGATTTACCGAAATAAAGAATTAAAGAAGAATTTCTAAAGAAGAATTTTAGAAAGAAAGGACTATATGGTGTAACTAAATTTAGCTTCTAAGAGGGATAAAGGAAAAGGTGTGCCAACTATTATAAATGAAAATGCTAGATATATGCTGGTATATCTATAACCCATTCCCTCAGATTGCCAACATGGCATCGTCTCTAATAGATCAATCTGAACTAATTTACTTCCTTATGTTTGTACAAAAGCTCTTTTCAGTAAGCGATAAAAATGGACAGTCTGTTACTATCTACTAGACTTCGAGAAAGCATTCGGCTCTATTGACTATGGACTTCTTTTGGAAGAATTATTTTCCGTTGGTATCCGTGGAACTTTATTTAGTATTATCCAATAGGTACTAAAAATGCAAGAAAATTTCTTTTGCTTAAAAATCTATCACCTTGTATCCATACCGCATTCACCACAACGTGCTTCAAAGAGTTCAATCAATAGCTGACTTTGGCGTCATTCTGGACTCGAAATTAAATTTCAACCTACATTTATCTTCATTTCGTCCTCATGAATTCAAATTTCTAGGTTTTATCACATTTACTTTTTATTTTAACTTTTCGACCAAGGCTGTGGTCCGGTTCTATTCATCTTTCGTTATCCCCATCTTGGAATATGGGTCTATCATTTGGAATAAGTTTCTTTCAATCAAAACTGAATCTGTGGAAAATGTACAGAGTAGATTCGCTAAGTGGCTCTGCCACATAGAAAAATTATATACCGTAGTAATTATACAGTTGTACCGTACCTATGTAAATATTTGGTCCTTGGCCTTATATGGGTAAGATGAAAGGTACTGGATACATCCTTTGCGCGAAATATTCTTTGTGACCTTTATGGCTCAACATCGCTGAGCTGTGTTTTTTGGCTTATTGGTACCGACACGCAGAACTACTCAATCGTCTCTCTTGGCTATTCCTTTTTCTAAACAGAACATACATAAACCTTTCCCAAATCTAAGAATATGACTGTGAATAAAATTCGTGACCATGTGGATCTTTCCACATATTCTCTAAATAAAATTAGAAGGTTAGCTTATTCAATATTACATTTTTTTGACCTTTTCCATCGTATTCTATATCCTTTAAATTGTTTATATGTTTAAATTCCTTTCTTTTATTTTTTCGCGTGATGTGTGTATTTTATTATAGCATAAATATTTGTAAGTTCCTGTATATGATTGATAAATTGTTATAATAAACTATGAAGACTTCTGCGAAAATCTTTATCTAGGGCAAAGGTGGGGATCCCACGACATTAAGGCCTCGCGCGACCTTTTAGAGTGTTCAACACTGCCTTTATAGCAAAATAATTTTCTTTTGCCAACTTGTTAATGAATTTAAGTGAAAATAAAATCGAAAATATTCTCTTTTAGTTCATTCAGCGGAGGAATTTGACTCCTTACACACAATTTCGATGTTAAATTATTTGAGTTTAGGCAATACACAATTCAAGATTGGCAAAATGGCCTCAAATCGGACAATTTTCCAATGTTTTTGGGCCAATGGTCGAATGATAAACACGACGCTTGACGCTTTCAATTTAATCCTTAATTACCCTAAACTCTTTCGTATCGATCCCTTAGAACCAGGAATTAACTACAATCTTATGAGCATAATAACTTTATGACAGCTAAAAATATGATATTATATAAATTGTATTAAACGAGAATATTACGGTGCATATGGAGTTAGAAGATACGATAACCCAAACAATTTGACGGATAAAGTTCTAAATAAACTTAACAAGTACTTCGTAACTTCCACCAAATATTTATTCTACGACCGGTTTCGGCCCAAAAGATATGGCCATCCTCAGGTACATTACACACGCCATCTTCAGGTACAAGACATAGGCCATTCCACGAAGAATTTACTAAATACATTTGAGTTCCCAAACCCTTCCCTTCTCCATAACCTATCTAAGAAACTTTCACTTCCTCTCCCTACCTCTCCGTCTCCCCACCCCTTCTAACAGATATAACCCTTGGTTTTATATAAATATGCTCATTTTCCTGTGTAATGTACCTGAGGATGGCCGCATCTTTTGGGCCGAAACCGGTCGTGTAATAAATATTTGGTGGAAGTTACGAAGTACTTGCTTAGTTTTTTTAGAACTTTATCAGGGCCTTCCACGATATCCGGCCAATGCATATTGATTATAATTTGACGGATCTTTATAGAAAATATTCACCACACTAAGGAAAAATGATATACGTACTTCACCAGCCAATTGCAGCAAAAAAAGCAACCACGCAACTCACAGCAACCGGCGTTCTTTTTAAAGCACATTCCTCGAATTGCAATATTAGCGGCGAAGAATATAAGGGACAGGTAAGAGGGATGGAGTGGAGAGCTTGGGCTAGTTTTTGCCATCTCCCTTTCAAGTTCCGCGAGGAAGATGAGAAGAGAAGATGGATGGGAGGGGTGATAAGATAGGGAATGAATAAGCGACCGGAGGAATAGCGATGAAAGAGAAAGCAGAAAGGGAAAAAAGGCACAGTGGAAGTGTGGAGATCGGTTATGTGAGACTGGGAATGTATTTTCTGTGGAAGAGGGGGAGAAGCAAAAGGGTGGTCCGAAGGAGAAAACGGAAACTTTTCCATGAATACAAAATCCGACCCTCCTCTCTCCTCTTCTCAAAGAATCTCCGGCCTTCATATTCCTCCCTCCTTGCCCGACGCTGGCGCCTCCTATGAGTGGGGTAAGGAACCGTTCCGGATAGCCTATCTCCCCCTACCCCTCACTCTGAAAAAAACATCCCTTTTCCATGCACAATATCATCTTGCTTTTTTTCTTCGTTTCGGGAGGGACTCAGCTGCGCTTCGGGTTAGTGAAGGAGGTCGCACCAAGATAGAGGCTCATATTTTTTTCCCGATCTACTCTTTGCCTTCCCCCTGTATCTGCCCAACGTCCCCTCTTCCTTCCCCACCTACATATCTCTTCCCCATAGCTCATGCTCTTTCCGTAGATACTCCAGGCAGACCTTGCCACGTTTGTTTTTTACCTGTTACCGCCGAAATAGGTCGTGGGTGCACTCTCGACTAGCTATCGGAATGACTCCCTATTTCTGACACCTTCCCCGAGATAGGCGACACCTAATCAGTTTATCCCAAAGATGAAATTCAAATTCGAGTTACGTCAAAATTCATGCGAGATTCTCATCGGTTTTTCCTCTAGACCTTTGACTACGATGGACCATTTTCTTCCCCTACGGTAATGACACGTAAGGTAGCTGAGGGTATGGGAAAAAATAAAGGACTGAAAAATTATCTACTGAAAGAGGAACGCGGTGATTTTACCAGGATGAGGAAAGATAAAGCTTTTGTAAGTAAAACTTTCAGAGTACGACTCAACAGCAGCCACTGGTTCTGTGCAAATTTACAAGTATTCTCCTGTTTGAGATGTGTGTAGGAACATTTACCAGTAATCGACTTTATTAATACGAACCAAGTCGCAAGAAATAAGCAATTAGATTCCAAATACTATATATTGAAAAGGCCAGGCCGATCAGACTGAAATCTTGTGCTAAAAAAAGCTAAACAAATTTTATAACTCTCGTTTCGCATATGATTTCGTTGAACAATCAATTATCAGTTTGGCACTAAAATGTATTTTCAACTTATGAAATCATAGGATTATTTTTAAGAGAGAATATAAGAAGAAGGGGTTCAAAGTAAGATCAACCAATGACATTTCCTATACGCGTATTTCTGCTGAAGATTACTGTGACAGAACATACTAAACGTACAGAACAAAACAGAACTTTCATACAAAACAGAACTTTCATGCATAACAGAACTTTCATACAGAACTACTGACATTTTCACGTCCACTAAACAAACTCATTCTTTCAGCTTTATTATTGACCATAGCTTTTGACCTCATAGCAACAGCATATATCAAGATAATGTTCACTTGTGTGCATACTCTTTTAAACTATATTTTTAGATATAATATTTTGCCATTTATGTTTGTTTAAACTGATTGCTTAAAATTTTTCTTGTAAACAACTTGAATTCATTTACTAACAGGAATGAGAGTAGAATATTCAAAAGTTCACTTCCCTACTAAATGCATGGTTTCCCTTTTTCTATTTTTCTTATTTGAATTTGAAAACTTATATTAAATTTTAGAATAAATCTCATGATATTACAAAAAAATATTAGTCACATTTACTCATAATCAATCAGTTAAAATACTGATATATTATACTTCAATGCGAACCCAAAGTTGGAAAACGGTTTCCGATTTAGTTTGGGTTTGGTTTTCACTATCGCTAAAATATTCTTTTCTGTTTCGGTTTTCGATTCCATTTCGGTTTGTATACTTTAAGGATGCCCATAATTATATCAATATAATGACTAGGCTTATCTAAGAGTTAAACTTTAAATTCAATACCCTTTTGGCACTAATTTTCAATATACCGTTGATAAATAATTCGAATTCCGAATCTACCAATAACGAATAATTTTTTAAATCTGGATGGCGTTTAGTTCTCGGAGCAAACAAAACGCGCAGCGCGAATAAATTCCGCATATGAAGCGATATCCCGTGTTATCGATAACTCCCTGCAATACCTTTCAAATTACGTTTCTTACGGCGCATAAATGCGCTCGAATTCAACTTTATTGTCAGATACGGCGAGATAGAATGTTTTATCTCGCCGATATCTGGAGCGCGTAAAAATCGAACACTTTTTGATAGTTTTATTTTTCCGTGTGATATCATGAACCAGAGCGACACGTAATAATTTCCGGGAAAATGTTCCTCTCCGATAACGAAGTTTTGGGGAAACGACCAAAAAAATTATGCTCTCCAATGAAATTATGAGGGCCATAAAGTTTTCGTTCATGATAATGTGTTACGTGACCCGATGTAAAGGGAAAGATAGCGCAGAAAGCCAGGGTGACTTCTAAGGGACTTTTTTGGCGTAACAGGTACGCCAATTTTCCGAATTCACGGAAAGAATACGACTATTTTTACGTGAAAAACATTTTAGTCTAGGTTGCTCTAAGAATGGGAAATGCCAGTTCTTCCATCGATTTATTGCGTGAAATTTTCATCCATTAACTGCTGTGGTTTTAATACTTCCTACAAACATGCACGATGTAGCCGTATTCAAGATGATTAACATGGGTTCTTCTTTGAAAATCGACCATATTATTTCATCATACATTGATTTACAAAATAAAGTACTAACGCGTTCGACTTTAATGAAAGCGGCTCCGGGTTTGATTTCCTGTGATATCCCATATTTTCAAAATGACCGCTGCCGAAGCACTTTCGCCAATACTACTACAGATAATGAAACTAGAAAAAGTCCTATTTATTAATTGATATAGCAGAGAATACTATAATATAATATGCATTTGGATAAATGCCGAGGTAAAATATTAACTCAATGTTTTCTACAGTCTTACTATTAGTCAAGAGATTGCAATTTGGATCTAGACCCAGGTTTTATTAATACATTAGTCATGATAAAATAATCACGCATAAAATTCACTATCTTAAAAAGATACTAAGCAAATTTGATTACAGAATAATGGTCAACATTAACCTGGATGAGAGGAAAAAGTCGTCTGCCTGGTATTCACATCAGTTGAAAGGAAAATCTATAGCTAATATCCTGCAGCAAGTTCATCCTTCATTGCCTTCTTGAAAATTTCCAACTTATACATTTAAAATCCAATTAAAGATAATATTATTCCAGAATCCGTATCACAGCTTACAATAAGCAATATGTTTATCGCTAGTAAATTCTATACGTAAAGTTACTTCACTCTAACCTGGGAATTTTTCCACGTGTAAAAGATCTCCACGTGAGAAATCCCACTATCAGCTCCAAGGGCACCAATAAACTCTTTTGCGAGGTACAAGGAATATATAAGGAATATACAAGGATATCTAAGAATATCGTACCACGATAGTCGAACATATATCAGAAATGGAACTGGTTTACGTTGAAATATGAGTCCCTCCTCAAAGAGAAAGGCGAAATAAGGAAATTCTTCCTCAAGTTCCTTTACTTTCATCGAAAATAAACACATCTGGGAGAAGCCATCGCTCATAAATCTGCAGTCCAACAGGAATCAGGAGACAAAGTTCCGCAACATTTTTATCAAGGAGGGAAAAGGGCATGAGGAAAAGGATGGCCTCGAAAACAATATTCACCGGCGTGGAAAGAGAGGAGATCTCTTATATTGGTTTTTCACCGGGGAAATCTTTATGGAGAGGCTTATTTGGTTCTTTCCTGAAAGAAAAGTAGCCGCTCTCACTCCATCTCGATGGACTCGCATCCTTCCTTTGCGCCCATTCTGAAAACCGCCGCCGACCTTTCCACGAATCCTGGCGGTCAGTTCTCGTCGCCATTTCATGCTTTTTTGTTTCGCACTTCCTTTTTACTCAATTCCCGTGAAGACCGTAGGCGCTGAAATAGATGAGGCGCTATCATGCGCAATCCTATCGAAGTCAACTCCGCATCTATCTTCCGATTTCCCTTGAACGTAAAGCTGTTTCTAGAGATGGCCATCTTGATGTAGACGTCGTTCTACGGACGAGGGTAACAGATCGAGGTATTCAGCGATTTGAGTAGTATAACTTAGAAACAAATGTACTACCTCTAATGGGAATTGCAGCAGATATATTTAATTTATTGAGATTATCTACTAACCTGATCTTTCAAGGAATATCCCCCAAACATTCTGCCTATCTAGTAAAATGACCTTATCCTAGCCACCGAGGCCTTTTTCAGCGAGAAATTAAATAATAATTCTATCTACGATTTTTATCCGATAATTTCCATCCATGGTTCATGGAAATTTTTCGATGATTTTTTTCGATTTCAAGAACTTTATTCCTTTGCAATTGTCTTAAAGCCGTTTCCGTTGACTTGTTAGTAGTTAATAGATAGCGAAAAATCATGTAAATTTTCGATTTTGTTCTAATCAGGCAATTGTAGAATAATAATTGAAATATCATAATGGTTTATTCTCTAGCAAGATAGCAAGTAATGAAGCAATGCATTGCAAATATAACGAATGATTAAATATGTTGAACCTTTTAAAATCTGTGTGGACTTCAAAGATTTGTATGGATTACAAATTATATCTAGTAAGAAGTAGCTCAACACTGTTGATAATTGGATTCAGAAAAATTAAAATCTGATCGACTCAATTCTTAACTACTTGCTTAATTCCTTTTTGTTACTTTCCTCTTCCCGGAGATCTTTTTGTATGCTTATAATCTCAACCTGAAACTTTAGTTTCATTCATTCATCAGGTATATCGGTAAGTCCCTAGCAAAGGTACACATTTGAATTCAAATAACTATTTTTCTGGGATTTCGGAGATTGTAATTTTCTAACTGATAATTATGTAATTGATTTCATTAATTCAATTCATTCATTACTTTAATTGATAATTACAGTAGCTGCCTGCCAATCAATGCGATACATTTCATTAAAATACTTCCATAGAAACTTCTTCGTGTGAGGGTCTGATTTGATTGATTCTTTCCATCTCACCTATACAGCGAGTAAACTGAAAACGCACAATTTTAATGTATTAGAAGTAAGAAGCCGACAACTCTAATAAATTAAAAATTTGCATTTACAGCTCACTGAAAAGCAGCCCATGCCACATAAGTATAGATTTTCAATTTCTCAACGATGATCATAACACTAATTGACTAAATATTTCTTATCGCTGCTTACCAGATATTTTCTCCATAAAAGAACTGTTACAGTATGGATTCATTCCAATTGCCATGCAATCTTCGTAATTGAAGCATGAATCTGAAGGCAATCTCACCAGAATTCAACAAGAAACACCGATTGTAACCCTTATAAGATTTATTAAAACAAGTGAGTATTTATGTTCCTAACTTTTTTTCCGCACTGACGCCCTCAGTAGCTACTTTCAGGTGTTCTTAACAGACAAGAGTTACGTCCACGAAAGAAAGAACGTATCGAAATAGTTTTAGCGTCGGCTTTATTCCTCCTCTTGAGGAACCACCTCCCTTTCTGAGATACGAAAACTTTTCTCCGTAAACCCACGTCCAAAAATAAATCCTATCTTTCCCTAATATTCGCATCTCGTACCATTCCCCCATCCTTTCTTTTTTATCCTTCCAAAAAATCCTCTTTCTGTCCCTTCCAAACTCACCCTCTTTCCTTTGTCTGCTTTACGCAATTCCCTCTGTTTTTCGACACGTCCGCTGCCTCTGGTCACGTCCACTTCATACTTTATTCCATTATTCCTCTCTCCTGTCATCAACTTTCCCCACTTTTGTTTCATTTCCCTGTTTATGCCAACGCATTACACCTGTTACATCTCTGCCACTACATTATCCCATCAAACGGTCACTTCATTCTAATAACCTGTGTGGGTTTCCCCTCCCGAGTATTTTTTTACTTCCCGGATTCAATTTGTTACTTCTTCGGTCTGTAGGTGTCATTTTTCCCGGAGATGATTAAAGTAGACAGGAAAAATAGAATGCACGTCTTTTATAAAAATCAAGATAGAATGGTTTCCGACAGTGCATCAAGAATTAAACCGTTTTTGTGTTTCAATGAGAGATTGCAACGTTAAAATTAAAAAAAATCATTCAACTTCTATTATATTAATGTACGTACCGTATCTCTTGTGTGACAGATATAGAAAAATATCTAAGAGATCATAGCCAGAACAATACAGACGCAAGAAACCACTCCTGCAGATACCTCTTGACTTTATTTCAATCCAAAGAGCTTCTGGATTGAAATGGATCCCCTCTTAACAACAGCTTGACCTTTGAAATATCTCAAATTGAATCAGTCCACTCGAATATCGCGGTTAAGAAGAGACAACTGTAAGAAAGGAAAAGAAGGGAATGTCATGTAAGGCGGAGTAAATGTTTAATACTGAATGTTAATTTTTCAGTTAAATAAACAAAGAGTAATAGAAAATATATTAACAAGGAAAAAAATTAAATAGAGAGCCCGCACCTTGGAGTCACCTCGTGCGTCACTCGGTAGCACATGAAAATGTATCCAGACGTACACTATACGTCGCTAGGCGTTTAGGGGATAAGTATTCATAAGATATCGCGACCTAATCTAGTCTGCTCAGTGTATTTTACATTATCCTTCCACGTATTACAACAGATTTGTTTTGAGAATTTAGAGAATTCTCTGTTAAAGTATCAAAATCATACGAAACCCTTGAATTCTGGCGTCTGTCAAATTTACATTTCGTTTAGAAATAAAGCGTTTCTCGAGAAAACATTGAGAATTTACCTGGTTTCTGATCGGAATCGCCGTAGAAACGGCAACTTTGATTCTATAAACAATTGGCAATTTCTCGAAATTGAACAGCAAAATGAGGGATTTTTCAGTTTCATTTCATAGAAATCGAGCATTTCTCGAGAAAAAATTGAGAATTTACCTCGTTTCTGATCGGAATCGCCATAGAAACGGCAACTTTGATTCTATAAAAATTATTAAAGTTTTACTTAAACGTCACTTTCTACTCATGAAAATCTTGACAAGTGCGGTACCACTAAGGTTGCACACAAACTATAAAATATCCAATATCATTGACATTAAAAAGTGCTTAATGCTTCCCTTACACCATTGCTCGTATTTAGGGACAATTCAGCAATGTAGATGGAGAACAAGGAAGAGCGGTGGAAGCATAGAAGAAATAGGTGTGAAAATAATCTAATTTTTTGTGGAATATTTTTTGTCATGATCAACACTCCTGTATTGAATCCAAAACTAAATATATTCCTCCATCTATGGGAGAGAATTTCATTTACCTCTCTGAAAATCAAAATTTGATTTACTAGATAATTGCTAAAGCTGAACATTCAAAATGCTAGCACAAAATGTATATACGCAATTCCAAATACATCTTCCCGGAATATGGCCAGACTTTAAAATGACCGAGTAAATTAGAATTATGTAGTAATTGAAACTGTTTTCAGTGGGATAAAATCCAATGGGGTTCCGTTAAATAACCATGCTTGCTCACACACACGGCGGGGTATGAGGTATAACTCAGATAACGAAAGTAGTCATTTGAAGTAAAGACGTACTCTTCAGTGAATTACACGCCTCCCTTCCTTCTAATGCCTCGGTCTCATTTATTTCCCGTCTTTCTCACTGCATCGATGTTTTTTCCCTCGCAGGAACTCCATTCATTACTCCGCTCTGTGCCCTCACTCATCCATCTTATACGCCCTCTACTACATCCCCTCTCATTCATTCCAATCCGCGGCTTCATTTCATCCTCTTCTTCCATTTAATCGGATGTTTCCTCGCCTTCTCTCTTTGTTTTCGGGCAAGGAGTGTGGAATCCGTGGACTCCAGACTGCCTGAAACGTCCCTCATGCTGCCTTTCACTCAATTGCTTAAAATGAGCGATTTAGTTCCAAAGTTTCGTTTACTCCGTCAAGCTGATACAAAGGAGTCTAATTCTTCTATCCGAATCGATCTTTAAAATCAATTTAGTAGCGTTGAATGCATATCAGAAAGCGCTGACCAACCTCGCATAATCCATCACGTATTTGTGCGATATAAATGACAATGATTTGGTAATGTTTTTCATAATTAATAATCATCTCACTGGTTCATTAGACCGTATATTATGTCATTATAATTATATATTATTATGTAATGTTTAGAAATTGGAATCATTTAAATAATTTTAGTATTATTATTTTAAATGAATTTTATATTAGTTATCAAATATACTATGACGTTGAAAACATTCATGGGTATAACTGCAGCAGATGATTATTAAATAAATAAGAAACTGACGAGAAAGATGGATGCATTGCGGGGAGAAAGTATCATAGGGCAGGTAGAGAACGCGGCAGGGAAGTAATATGGAGGGGAAGTAGAAATACACGGAGAAGCAAAACACTTTAGATGATGGAGCCAACAGAGAAATAAAAGGGGAAAGGAAAGGAAGAGGAATGAAAATGAAGAAGATAAAGGTATTCAGTAGAAAAAAACGGCACGAAAATACAGCCGAATACATGGCACGATATCAGCCCAAACAAATACGGACAATTTAACTCAATGCTTTTCTACGTCATTCATGGTATATTTGTATTTAAGTATATGCCATACAACTTACATACTTTTATAAATAATGAAAAGATGATTTTGTGAGGAAAAAACACCGGATGGTTGTAAAAATGTTGCAATGCTGAATTTTATTCTATTGCTAATCCATATAGTAACTACAACACTGGTTGAAATGTACAAGAATGATGTTAAAAAGTGCTTCAGAAACTTATTGACATTGCTTTCCCAATGTTAGCACGAAATTAGTTTTTACCACATGTGATAAATTTACTGATTTTTAAGAGTATGATACCGAAAATATATGTAAAGATCAAACGTCCTTCTGGATTCATTATAAAAAGGATAGTAAGAGACAATTGTAGTAAAGGAGTTGGATTAAGAAGACTGACGGGAAATTATCAAATAAAGAATATGGAAAGATAGAAAAGAAAGTTCGTAAAGATAGCTATCCAATAACAAGCATTTGACTTTTTATTGAAGAAGGTGTAGGTAAGTGAGCCTCCTTTCCACTAAACCTTGAATGCTGTGTTATCAGCTTCGTTATTAATACCATAAAATAAATATACATTAATATCACAATATAAATACAAAAAAACAAAGAAGGAACGTATTTGCGATAGGATATTCAAAAATGAAAATTAGCTGTCCTCCAACACTGACCTAGCACAGAAAAGAAGGTTGAAGATGCTAAAACAAAGAGATGATGTAGACTCCGGTGGCGAATTGGTTACCATACAAGCCTACCAGGGCGAAAGAACTGGATTTAAGTCCCATCTCTGTACAGATTAAAGCAAGGATGCATTTGAAAGATGGATTTAACGACACAGATTTTTGCATTACACGCTCCACCATAATCGTTCATTCAATGATTGTTTATTGGTGAATTATGAAGTAAATGAATGGGTAATACTAACGTGATAATTTCAGGTAAAAGGAAAGAAAAAGTAAGTAAAAAGATAAGGTTGCATAACAGGTGAATGTATGGATTGTGAGGGGAAAGAGAATGTTAGGAGGGAAAAGGACTGTAGGTATGAGGACAGAAAGGAAGATGAGTTGGGGTGAGGAAATGGAGAGAGTTAGCTCACCTCCGGAATCGGGTCTTAGGCTTTCCTGTCCGTTCCGGAACAGGAACTGGAGCATCGCTGCAGTCGTATGGAATGAAATGGCTTCATGCATACGTAAAGTGGGTATTTTTGGGACGTCTGGTGGATGAACGCTTTGAGCAAAATAAGTTGATCACCCTTCTTTCCCTCGCTACCGAGATCCATTCAACTCGCATCTCCAGCCCCTTCCATCTTCTCTTCACAATCATTCGGTCTACTTGGATTCTGGTGCATTAAAAAGGTCGAAAAAGAGATAAAAGTAAGGAAGCGATTATGCGGCGAATAGGCTCCGTTTGCATTTTTACGTTCTGATTTTCCTGGAGGTCGAATGGCGGATGGAGAAAAATTGAGGTTTCGCTTTGTGGCATGAATAGAATGGAGGATGAGCCATCGCTTTATCGTACGAGGATCCGTATGTATTAGTTAAACGCGTTTCTCAATATTGCGGCTCAAGGATCCAGCATCCTCTTGCACTCAGACGCAAAATTACTTTAAGCTAAAAGTCGGCTCTATGTGCACCCGAAAACTCCGCAGTTGGTATACATGAATACCCCTTAAGCTCATATCTACTCTTGGATGGCCGAAATGTAATCTGCTCTCAAAGGGACGCTGTTTTTATTATTAAATGCTACTGAACTGGATTACTTTTCTGCTTTGAATTGAATATAACTTACGGATAAGGACAGAATAAAATCCAGCGTCAGAGGATGCTAAATCTTTATGCGCAAACCTCACTGAGAGATGCTGATTGTATCTTGATATTTCTTCAAAACTGATTTAAACTGCCGGAAGTAATTCGTTTTTGATGAAAAAGGGAGCTTCTTGCTGTAGTAGCGCTGCTTAACACGTTAGCGGGGGATTCGTTATTTTCCAATACAAATGTACCTCTAAAGTATTTAGATTATCTCCAATAAAAAGAGCTCAAGAAAAAGATATATGAAGCAAGAAGTTTAGAGGAAAGTTAGCTGATAGTTAGAAGGTTTATAAATCAATTATCAGAAAGTTTGCTTGTTCCTTCACTCAGGTATGATAAGAGGGAAGAAAAAGTATAGATCCAGGTAAAATAAATTGTATTCGAGAGAACGCTCGAAGATACTAACCAAGTAATAATACAAAAGAGTAAAATGTTGGGTTATCGAGAGAAAAATTAATATGCAAGGAAAAACGTCTTACTATTCCTTACCTACTAAAAAAATCAGTTAGCCTATAACAGATGCGAGATTCATTAGCATTACATCGGTATCGGAGTCTTTTAGTTCAATATGTGGATTTCCGTCTTTTCTTAGTTTCTGAAGAACCGCTGCTTCTAATTTCGTCATTATTTTTCCAGTCTCTTATTCCTGATGTACATCGCTACTTCTCGGCTACATTTACAGATTTAATCTCCTTTTTAGGGATCGGGTACATGGAGATGTAATGTTTTGACTATAAATAACTTGATTTAAGACAAATATATGTTTTAAATTTATCATTTGTAAATTCATGGTAACTGAAGGAATAAATAATTAAGCTGAATTATTAAGTCATGTGGAAATTAGATGTTTAGGAGATAACATGATTTTCCTTCTATTTATTTTACTTTATATCTACAATACATCAACATAATAGAACGTATCGAGAAGTAGTTCCATGAATAAACAAGAATACAACGAAAAATACTTACGGATTAGCAGTTGCATAAAACCATGATAGTTATATATTTAGCCGCAAACTTATTGTACATCACCATGCCTGAAATTTGCCAAAATAAAACAAAATTATACTCACATTTATTGCTGTTGGAGATGTAAATAAATTCAGCAGAACAACCCTTGGCAACAATTTACAATCTCGAAATAACCATCAAAATTGTTACCCTTGAACCTTGCGAACATAAAACTCCATCCCATTTCATCCTTAATACAAGTGGAATAGCATTCTTCTGGGCCTTACTTTGTGATAACACGGAGCGCTCCTATGGAAATACTTTATTGTCCTGGGCGCTTTCCTCTCCTCTGCACGCACCCGTCCTTCCCTCTCCTACTCACCGCCACCCAAAGCCCTCCCAGCTCCTTTATTCCTTCTTTTCATCCCCGAAACTTATTCTCTGGGAGACCGCACTTTTGCTTCAGCACGTTCTTTTCCCATCCGCCTTCCCTTTTCTTCTCCCCCATTCCGCACCCTTTCTCCTCCCGACCTTTCCCCATCTCATTCTCTGCATCTCTCCCTTATTCTATATTCCATTACCATTCGCATGCGTATAGGTAAATTCGCGTTTTCTATTCTTCTCTCTCTCCTTCCCTATCGGGGTCCTTCTTTCTTTTCTTATTCTCCTTTCCTCCGCTCCTCTCCTGGCGGTGCTATTCGGTAGCGGGAAGAATGTACGATGGTATCCCCGCGCGAGATGCACTTCGGTCGGAGTATGAGGGTTCGATAGCCTCTTGAAAGTGCAGCCAGTCCGCTTCCGTATTTCCCAAAATAAATATCATCGAGGCCAAGAAGAGTGGTGAGTGTGGCATCTTAGTATATGAACATATCAGTGTCCACAAAAAGAATGATACGGCAGAGATGCACATGAGTTTTGCGTTGAAAAACCAAAACTTTGGCATATCGTACTATGCAGAGCAAGATAAAGTGGGAGAATGCATAATGTAAAGTAAGAGCGATACAAAAAATATCATACAAATAATATATTTTGAAATAAATACTTACCTAAAGGTGTGAAAATAATCTAAAAACACGTTTCACGTAATTATTGGTGATATATTTACTCATTTGGTCATTAAACAGCTTAATGAGTGGCTGGTACGTGCAAAATCAAACATTAGAAATGGAGGCAAAAAAAAATAACATAACGTAATTCACGCAAAAAAAAAAACGAAAGATTTCCTTGTTCCATTTCACTTCGATTGTCGCTGAGTAAATGGTTAGCACGTGGGCAGTAGTGAAGGAAGATGAATAATGTTATATACTTAACACATATAAAGGCATTATTTCAATCAATTATGCAAGAGTTTTAAAACTCTAATCTAAATCAGAAATAAATAGACGATGATAAATCTGATGAAAGTGGGATATGAACCAGGATCTCCCACTTGCCGGGTGGTTGATCTAACTAATTGAGCTCCCACGACAAAGCAATCTCCCCACTCTACATCTAAATTCAACAATGTGAACCATTTCTGAAGCTAATTTAAAACAGCAATTAATAAGAAATTTTAAAGAAATTTAAAAAATCTTACAGAAAAAGTTCAAAACTTTGGAACTGCTAAAGCTCTTTGATTTTTATCTTTTTGTGTACTAAATCTAGGTTTCGTTATTTAGTTACCATTCTCTGCTAAGCTTTCAAAATGAATGTACTATTTCTCAAGATCAGAATCTTCTAACTAAGATTTTAAAAGTCAATGGGCGATGGATCTGGATCGGAAATAATACCTTTTCGATTATGAAACCTCTACAGATGTATAGCGCCTTCAAGCGAAAGCGCAGATTGAAGACAGAGTCGATTCCCCATTTACGAGTTCGGTTCGGGAACTAAAGGACGCATAAATCAGGCAATTTCTCTCTGTTCAGATAATGCCGCCTGTCCAGCCCTATATCGGCCTCCCTCCATCCGCTCCGGCCGCGATCATTTCTTTCCTCGGACATCTTATAAGACAAGTCCCTTCCCTCGTATTCCTTTACATCGCCCTCTTTCTCTTAACCTTTCTCCCAAAGTTCGAACAGTCTCGGGAGATTTATAGAGTCGATAATTCTTTCGCGCTCTTTCCCTCTCGCCATCGCTTTATCTCTATTCTCCTTCTTCGCCCGATCGCTCTCTTCAAAGACTTTACGCATCATCGCCATTTTCTGTTTCGTTTCCAATTAATGGCGCCCCCGCGCGCTCGATTCCCGAAATACCACTCACTTTCTCCAATTTCGGCGGCGTCGATTACCTGAATTGCGAGGGCAAAATGGATTGCGGCCGTAATTATCGCCTGAGAGCAAGAGGGACGAGAACAAAAGGATAACGAATGTTGCGTGCTCTCGCGATGGAAATGCTAACTGCCGCAGGGAGATCGATTCTGCGTTGTTTAGGAACAGCCGCTGAGGGATGCTACTTGCTTGGTACTTATCATAGAGCTTAAAAGTCACCGGAAACGAATACATTGATGAGCTTTCTATATACCGTTTTTACTAGACGAGTGTCCAGGTCAGTTTGATGATAGTATTAGTAGTAGAGTTTAAAGTGCTTCGACAGCTTAGGTCATTTCGCACGTAGGATCCTACCGGGAATCGAACCTGGGATCGCTTTCGCCTAAGTCGAACGCGTTGCCTACTTGGCTAACCAGGAGCCCAAACTTTAAGATGTAAATTTTGAAGTTGTAATTTTTGGAGTTTAATTTTTGAAGATGTTATTTTTGAAGAGGGTATTTTTGAAAATACAATTCTTGAGAATATCATTTTTTTAAATGTAATTNTTTCCGGGCAGTTGTTCTAACCACTGAACTACCAAGCCGAGTCTCTCCCACACTGTTAATGGAAGAGACGCGGCATGGTAGTTCAGTGGTTAGAACAACTGCCCGGAAAGTGGGAGACCTAGTGTTGATATAGTGAAGGTTGTGGTTGGAAATGATGGAGGTATTCCTGGTCTAGAGAATTAAAGGGGAAGGGGAGGATAATAAAGGAAAGAAAATAAAGCATTTGGGGAGGGAAGAAGTGAATATTTTCCCCAAAGGAAACAAAGCGATCAACATTACCGGTGATAAAACGATTCAATATCTATTTAAAAAGATAATGGGATTTTGTGGAACAATTTTCTCATATTATTTGGACTATGGAATTATAAAAGAAGTACTAGCTGATAGAATTTAGAATTTGGACATTAAGAAACCGTTTATGTCATCCTTTCAGTAAATTTATCTGGTGACTTTTCACCGTTTCTTCATCAAAACCACATTCCTTCTAAATTTATATTTATAAGGTTGTTAATTCTTCGCAATCGGTCAAATCACTGAATGGTACTCATCGAAATGCTAGCAAATAGAGAAACTAGTAATGTAGCACCTAACTAAAAATATTAAAATCAGATACAAAAGTAATTTCAGGAAATAGGACCAAAATTCGAATGTTTTGCGAATGAGAAATCATAAGATAAATCTTCCAAATGAGAAGTACCGTTAATTATTCAAGGATATAGCCACATAATATAATTAATATGTTTCTTAAATACTCAAGATTAAGCTTCAAAATAACTCGGCAAACTAATCTATTCAACATTTCCTCATTTCTCTCAGCAAACTCGTGGATTAGATGTAAACGTTTCGCGAATAAACCGATTCTAGCTTTAGCTCTTCGCGAAAGAAACGTAATTAACATGCAAATTAAAATCCCTCTTGCTAGACTGCTACCCGTCCCGCGTACTCCCTTCCGTATTCCCAATTCGGTGGTAATTTCAAATACAGCGAATCCGACGCTGTGAGGTGGAGAGAGCTCGCTTTTACGACTTCTTCGGCACAACCTTTCTTCAAGGAGCGGGATTACCCTTAAAAACCGAACAGAAGGGATTAGTTCTCCATTTTCATCAAAAAGAGAACAAAGGAGAAATCTCTTCATTACACATCTCCCGATATCCGAACGTCGTTAACACGAAGCCATAAAAGGGAATCGATATTTTCTTTTTTCCTCCTCTTCTAAGAAGCACTCGGATTT
This sequence comes from Ladona fulva, assembly GCA_000376725.2. Taxonomy (NCBI): domain Eukaryota; kingdom Metazoa; phylum Arthropoda; class Insecta; order Odonata; family Libellulidae; genus Ladona; species Ladona fulva. The sequence continues at coordinate 95,738 of KZ308963.1, forward strand.
TAGGCGAATCTCCCACTCCATTTTACCGCGGTCCCATTCAACCGCGACGGCCTACTTGACCTAATGGAGACGACTTCGGGAAGAGATTCCCTAAGGGAGACTCGGAGAAAGAAATTTCCTCCTCTTGGCGCCATCATGTTGTACTTAATTTAAATCAGGATAACTCATACATGAATTTCGTACGAGGGAAGTGTCCCATTTTTACTCTGGAAGTAATTTTGTATTCCAAGATGTAGTTAAGAGTACCTGCTCAGTGCAGATACGGCTTCGGCTCGAAAAAGAAGACCCTGAGATGAGATAAAATGAAAACGATGAGAGAGGAGCGCAGGAAATTTACTCCGAAGAGACCATTTCGGTGCTGGCGCGGAATATAAATTTTAGTTTCGTTTGCTAATGAGAAGCCGATGTCACTTTGAAAAGTTTGGCTCCCTCAGATTGAAAATAATAAAAGCAAAATGTAATACCCAATCAGATAAAATCCATTAGGGATACCTATATAAATATATAACAGATTGGGTACTTAAATCCATCCGCAGTGGCAGAGTGGCTAGATATTCTAACTCCAAGGCCCCGGGTTTTAGCCCCAGCTTATCCATAAGAAAAATAAACTAAATGTAATCAGAAGTAACTCAAGTGCATCTTCTCTTATTTTTCTCGCTACTGCGAGTCGTAAATATTTTCGACTTTGAACTCTCAATATTTGAGATATAAATTCGAAAGATTATAATCTGAGATAATTAAAATCTATCATAATAATTTTATGCATGCGTCACCTGTTTTTTACCATTGATCCTCCTAACAATTTTCAGATACATAACTAGATAATAAATAAATAACATTTATTTTAAGGACATGCCAACTGAAATTCTAATTTGTACTCCTCGACATCTTAGA
>KZ308963.1:96723-132165 GCA_000376725.2 Ladona fulva
TGTGTGTGTGTGTGTGTGTGTGTATATATATATATCGATAAACTTTTCTTTAAAGTAACGCCTAACACCTTCATATTTAAAAGATGCTCATTTCCGCCGTAATTCTCCGTGAGAACGTAACACTAACTTAGCAAGTATTACCATTACAGCCTGTCATTTCATCGACAGAGACACATGCTTGCTCGCATGTCAGGCCTGCAAACTGGAAATTTCCGATGTTCGGAGAGGATTAGCGTCTCAAATCCTCAAGACCACTCAGCTTGGCGCAGTCTGTCTCGAGCACGTTTCATGAAGTGCATCGCGTCTTCGTTTGCTCTGAAAAACGTCGCCTTAAAATGGGAAGGAGAGTAAAGGCCCCTGATCGAGAAGGAAAAGTTGGCTGCTACTTTAGAAGAGCGTCTACCGCACCTGATGCTCAGGTCCTGAGTGCACAGCGACTTTAATTGGCCACTTCGACAGTCCGCAGATACGTCTCAACAGCAGCTGTTAGTGTGAGAGAGAATTAAGAGGCTTCGAGCACTCCAGAAAACGGGATCTCAGTTTAGGGTTTGCCTAGTAGTCTAGTTGAGAAAGGTATGGTTAACCTTAGTTTAAAATACAACCCTCGACCAGCTAGAATAATACTACTTCCTTCGCGGCAGAAATAATTACGAAACTTCGGTTCTGTCATTTTTAACGCTTTCCACAAACACCAAGGATTCCTCCCGAAGCTAGGGTTCCTCTAAAATTCTGTCTCCAGAATTTGGTGTGTTGACGATACATAACGAATATATTCTGGGTGATCAGTTTCATAGGTTAATATCTACTTATCTATTATTTTTAAGGTCTTAGAAGTATTATATTTAACTTCTTTTTCCTCGGTAATGTTTACGTTTCTTTAAATTCTTGAGTTTTTTTAACCTAAACCTATCTCTCTATTGCCCAAAGAGGGAAAAATGTGAAAGTACGAAATATGTAGGATCTTCGTATAGCCAAATGTGCAATGCGTTCGACCTCGGTTACAGTGGTTCCGAATTCGAATCCAAGTCGAAACATACGTGCGAAATATCCTTGTTGAAGCTTTTGAAGCACTTTTAAAATTGATACTACTTCTACTACGATGTATGCATTATTTAAGGGTATTTAGTGTTTTAGGTACCTTAAAAATACTCTTTCTCCAAAATACTCCTTACAAATAAAGATTCAGGTTCTGCAACGCTCAATTTGACTCAAGTTTGGAAACACTTATATACTTACCTACAAGATACCTCAAGTGAATTTCAAGAATAGCCAACAATCTTAACAAAATCTTTCCAAATGGTAATGCGGTTCACTGGAGCTATGAGATTCGGAACTTCCTTGGAGGCTTCATTTATCGTTTGTGATGTAAACTCGTTTTACACTGCGTTATCACCGAAGTAATGCCATTGAAATAATGCACGTTACATTTTTATCCGATACGTTAGTTACAATATTGTACTAAATTAAAGCAGAATTTACAACGCGAGTGACAAAATTAGGGTAATACTTCGGTTCAGGGATAAGGGAAAGGGACAAACTTAAATTAAAAATAAACATGGCGTCAGATAAACATTTGCAATATAGGCCTTGTTTTAACGTATTTGATATTTAAGCTCTGAATTATCATTTGGCTGAATAGCATGTTTTTACCTCCGATTCTAAGAGGTTAATGGAATTGTAGGAAAGACCAAGCCGTAGCCAGAAAAGACGAAAGAAGATAGGAAGAGTAAAAGAAAGAAAATAAAGCATTTGGGGAGGGAAGAAGTGAATATTTTCCCCAAAGGAAACAAAGCGATAGGAAGAGAGGAATTGCGAATTTCCTCGCACGCGCTTTAAGGCTGTAAAAAGGGCCTCGTCTTCATTCAGCCGTATAAGGGGGGCTCCTGGAGGGAGATTGATAAATGACGGATTAGAAATGGACTGCACGGCACTTTTCGGATGGAAAGGGCGTTTAAGAGGAAAAGATGGGGAGGAAGGAAAACAGAGAGTCGGAAAGGAAAACGGAGGAATGAAAGTAAATGGAAGAAACTTGACGAAAGAAGAAAAATGGTCACGACCAAAGACTGGGAACAATTTAACGGGAATTTTTTTAAACGAGAAAAAGATTCCTGGGTTCTTCGAGAACACACTTTTCTATAATGACGACCACTGCGAGGAAAAGAGGTGAGAGACGAATTACGAAGCATCATTTATAAGGGAGCTTGATGTAGGGACGCTTAAAAGCGTTCAATACTAAGATGTCCAAAAAACAGAATTAATTATTCAGAATGTATCATTACATTCGACACCACAGCCATTACTAACGGTGACCTTGGTTGTCTCTGCAGCATTACAGTAGGACAAATACAGAAGTGTGAAGCACTACTACGTGATACAGAAACTATCTTACAGTTCTCTCCTCATAAATAAAGAGAGACTTAAGAAGTGTGAATGATGAAGCGATGGGTTTCCACGAGAAACTTCGGGATGAATTCAATCAGATGCGACAGCAGGGGGTTTCGTATGTAGAATTAAATAGTTAAAATGACTACAAGGCTTGTAAAACAAGTATTAAGAAAAAATATAAGGTACAAATCTAAAGACTATGGAAAATAATTTAGTCTTCACTTAGGAAACTATATAATAAATTATCATTTTATCTCAGGGCAATTACGTTTTTATGGAGAGGAAGCTCTTGAATGAGCAAGGCAACAGAATGAGTGAATTCTGCTAAAACTCTCTGCTCGTTGATATACATGATAGTTGAACGTAAAGAACACTGATGTAGTTAAACTATGTGGATATGAATATGGAAACTTTCCAAGTTAAGGCGATGATTTCCAAAGGGAAACACGTACAAAAATATAGTAGCTTTTAAATCTCTCTAAACACAGAAGAGATTTATCTCTCTGACCTCGAGTTTTACTGAAATCGAAAAACTCAACGGAGAATGCCCACTTATAGAGATAATAACAGACTGTGAGAAAAACTTACATGAAATGTATAACCTGAAATAAATACGAATTGATAGTGAGATAAATACTGATACTAATGTATAAAGAATACTATATATGCTGATATATTGAATGTGGAGGAATGTATGCTGATCGTGAGAAAAAGTTATAATTTAAAAATACTTTCTAATTAACTTTTAGACAGCATTCAGCTATACAAATGCTTGTTGAATTTCTTCCCAAGAGACTGGATGCACAAGAATGTTCAGTATGCTGTCTATGGAGTAAACAGCATAACTAGAAATCATTGCGCATAACTTAATTTCTACGGATCCAGACCCACACAATTTGCCGGAGAGCAGGTAAACTGCTAGGACTGTGAGTGGAGAATGAGAAAGCCAGAGAACAATACTAGTTGGTATTAGCAGGAGGCAACTCCATAGTACGTGCCTAGGATATAAGCACCGGAAGATCCTCAAAGCGGAAAAGGTCCCAAATACGGCGTACTTTTCCTTAAAAATTGTTGGGATAAAGGCGTAATCGCTACTTTGTTTCCCTATCTCCCAGAAATAGGGAACAGAAGGAAGAAACATGAACCGTTTTAAGAGCGAGTTTTAAGGCTAAGAGAGTAGAGCACTCAGCCCTTGCTTCTCCATTTAATTTAATTTAGAGGATAATTTTGAAATAAGAAGGAAGCAATGAAGTGAGACCTAATTTTGACGAACATTGAGTAAGATAATCCAAATTTAAGCTCACGGACTGGATGGAATACGTAGTAGAGTTAGAAATCTATCGTAAGTCTCAGAAAAGAGATTCTGTGATTCAATAATTCCTTAAAATCAAGCGTTGAAGACGTAACTCTGTAGAATTACATTACAAGAATGGAAAACAATAAATTTGTACAACTTATTGTTTTCCATTCCTGCAATAATTCTTTGTTGGAAGAAAGTGGGACTGTAAACTCTTTCAGAGTTGTCTCTTTCATTTAATCATTATCAGGATGTATTTTAAGGTCCAATGTAAGAATATCTCAAACTTTCGATTAAACCGCCACCTCGGGCAATGGAATAATCACAATCACAAACTTTATGAGTTAGTTTATTCTGTCGTTCGGTGTAGGCTGCCTACCTACGTAAAATACAACGGTTAAAAGATACTCATATCAAATTTCCTTGAGGAAAACACCGAAGATTAAAGAATCATGGGACCTTGTGACTTTTGATACATTTTAAACCAAAAAATAATTTTTAGTAGAATTTACTCATTTTCAAGGAAATACTCAAAGTTTACCTTTGTGCAGCATGACCATTTTTTAAAACTCGGTAAACAGTCAATGCATCAGAAATAAACCGGAGGGTTAGTGAAAGGATGTTGTAAGCAAGAATACTTAGTAATTTCTACAGCAGGTTTTTATTCAATTAGTTTCGTCGACGTGTTGGCATCTTAAGGTTGAATAGACAACTGAAGGTGTCAACTCGTTCACGAAACTGGTCAAATAAGAGCCTGCTGTGGAAATTACTAAGTGTCGTTTCTTTAATGATGGCGATCAATCGCTGAAACTAGTCATGCATTTTATTATTTATTTGTTTTTAATAAACTTTATACTGTAGAAAAAGTACAACAGTCTTCTTCTTCATTTGAACATATTAATTTCATTTTGGTGAAAGAATGATGAACTGTGCTCGACCAAACTAATTTTAGCGGAATAATTATTAACGAGAATTTCTGCAATATCACAAGCGTAGAAGTAGACACAAAAAATAACACTTGGCTTGGTATAGATATAGCAAATATTATTTAGAAAGATTTCTAATACAAAAGGAATAACAACTGTGAAAAATAGCGACATGACTTGGACTCGAACCCAGGTCTCTCACTTTCCGGGCAGTTGTTCTAACCACTGAACTACCAAGCCGAGTCTCTCCCACACTGTTAATGGAAGAGACGCGGCATGGTAGTTCAGTGGTTAGAACAACTGCCCGGAAAGTGGGAGACCTAGTGTTGATATAGTGAAGGTTGTGGTTGGAAATGATGGAGGTATTCCTGGTCTAGAGAATTAAAGGGGAAGGGGAGGATAATGAGGTGGTGGGTGTAAGAGAGAGAGAGAAAAGGAATTCCTTGGCAGAGAATTCACACTGTTAATGGAAGAGACGCGGCATGGTAGTTCAGTGGTTAGAATACCTGCCAGGAAAGTGGAAGACCTGGGTTCGAGTCACAGTCATATAGCAATTTTTTAAACTTTCTATTCCTGTGGGATCAGCCGCAGGACTTTATCATGCAAAGTATCAAAACCTTTCCTTAATTTCTAATGTATGTTGAGTGTAGTGTTATTTGTGCGCAAAGTTAATTGGATGGAGTATTTTTTTACTTCCGGTTTGGTGAAGGAAAGAAAATGACTGAGGACATAGAGGCTCGCGCAGAAATGCGAGGCAGGAGGAGGTAATAAAAACAAATTATACGATGAAAACAGCGGAGAAGGAGGTTTGAGAGGAACGAGGGGAAATGGAGCAGACGTGGAAAGAGAGGAAAAATTGATGAGAATAAAATTTGGGAGAAGGAATGCTAGATAATTCGTCTCCTCTCTCCCAAGACGGGAGAGATGAATGCTCATTGGGTGAACAGGCAATAGGGAGGGGTAGAGAAGGGAAAGAAAATGCCTTAAAGGAGAGAGGGGGAGGTTGATTTGAAAGCATAAGGGGTCCTAGATAGGGAGGGTATTTTTTTAAGGTTAAAAGGTGAGGAGTGGAGAGAGGGAAGGCATTTCGCGATGATGGGAATGGGAAAAGAGAGGAAGAGAGACGTCGAAGAGGAGGACGTAAAGAAAAGGGCATGGGATTCTTAGATGGTTTCCCCGTGGAACCTTCCCCGAAATTGAGAAGAGGTTTTGAAGTTGAGGTGAGAGAGAGAAGGATAAAGAGCACTGTGAGGGTTAGAAAAAATACAACGTTGAGTAGAGAAAAGGGGTTTCTGGGGCTGGAAAAAAGTGTTGATATAGTGAAAGTTAAAGATGAGGCTGGTGGTTGGAAATGATGGAGGTATTCCTGGTCTAGAGAATTAAAGGGGAAGGGGAAGATAATGAGGTGGTGGGTGTAAGAGAGAGAGAGAGAAAAGGAATTCCTTGGCAGAGAATTCAAAGGGGTGAACGGAAACACGAAAGAGAAGAAGGAGAAAACGAAGGGCGAGGGAAAATGAGCGGATAATCGCGGGAAAATCGAATATCGTGTCAAAGTTGTTCGGAGTTGGATAGAAACTCACGGATGATGTACATTATTCATTAGTTCGTTGCAGAATATTTTCAGGAGGGATTAAATTCGTCGAATTTGGAAGTAAGATGGGGGAAGGGTGCTATTCTAAGGAATGTTCTCGAAGGATTATTATTCTTTCGGGAAGAGTTTTAGTTTTTTCAAGTTGAAAAATCGCCCTTTGACATACGTAATGCCCCATTAAACCAATTTCTTTGGAAGTGCCAAGATGGGTGGAATTGTGATACTATTGGGCGATTGAAGTTTGTCATTTGCGAATTGAGAGAGCAGATGGGAGATCTGCTTTCTCATTTACCCTCTTCCACAGCGAAGGTTCATTAAAAAGAAAATCGACTCCAACAAATTCGTCGAAACATATAAAACGCAAAATAATAACATATTAAATTTAAATTATGGGAAGTGAATGGGACTATATGTATCAGAAAATTATATAAATCATTAAAGGCATAGAAATAGTAAAGCGTAGTTCTCCTCAGGAAAGGTAATATGTTAATAGAAACGTAGAATTTTTGAATCGTAATTTAAAGATGAACAGACACTTCCCCCGATGTGTTCTACATTTCTAAAACTGTTTAGTTCTATGACTTTCTTAAGTTATTATTTCTCTGTTTTTATCGATGACTAATAGGTTCGTTTAGATACTGGCGAAGACAATGTAAATTACATTTTAAATTTGATTTACTACGCATCAACTCAACTTTAAAAATTGCAGGGACATGTTAAGGGTCCATAAAAGTCTACTGTTATTTTTAAACATTGGAGGACATTTTTTTATCGCACTCAATGAAAGGACAGAGCAGATGAATAAATATTACTACAGATGATTTTCTGACTTCTGCTCTCATAGAATTTTTCGAATTAACTTGGGCAGAATGAGGGTGTTTAGTTTCTACTAACTGTACGCAATATGCAGATTCAGTAAAAATTGAATCACCTTCTAAAGCCATTGCTCTGAGGGAGGTGCGTTGCACACGTTTTGATAACTGCTTTTTCTATTGAAATATTGTCCCTGCAGATTTCTAGAAAAGATTCCACGCGAGTTACTCTTTGGCTTTGTGGTAAGCTCTTCCAATTGAAGGGATTGCATGGAAGCGATTCTGTGATAAAAAGTTCCCTTCCTATCCCTAAACCAAGGATATTTATGTCCTCCTATCCTTGCCCTCGTTACGATCATGAAGGGCGACGCACAAACAAGCAGCCGAAGGCGACAACGCTGTATTCCCTCCTTCATTCGCCCTTACTTAATGTCCCTCTTCCCTTCTCCTGCTCATCACTTCGTTTGGATTCAAATCCGTTTCCTATGTCCGTCCTGTCTCGTTATCTACCTTCTCTATCCCATACAACCTCTCACATCATCTTTCTTCCATTAACGCCTACGCTTGCAAGAAAACAATTGCTTGAGAACTCCTCAGGTCCTGACCTCCGGGTGGCCTTTCCTCTAACTCAATACGGTAGTTCAGCCCACTTCACGGGAGGGGGATACTCATTTCCATGAGTTGGAATTCACAACTAGTTAGGATAACTCGAACCTTAGAGGCAGGATCATATTTTCGTGTTCAATACAGATGGACATGGTTTGGTAGCCGTCGGATGAAGGAAAGTAACATTTTGCGTTTCTTAATGTACGCCGCTAATACTCTAGGATATGCAAATTTTTACGAGCCAAATACAGCGAATCATGCGAGACTAAGTAGATAGAAAGTAAAGAATATCAATGATTGAAAATTAGAAGTAGAATAATTGGAATTAATTCTACAAACATCTGATATGCTGCAACGAAAAATAATGTTTTAAGAATAGTAAAATACAATTTATTTCATAATTTTCTTTATTTTTGTAATTTTTCAATATTTTAACAAAGTTATGAGGAATATTTTGTTTCTATGAAGGAAACCTCCTCTCTCCTTAATACTCTCTAACACCTTATTAAATATATCCTAATGAAGTCTTTGATATTTCATATATACATTATAGCAAAAGCTTGTACATTATGAAGGAAAGTTATCCTATTTTATATATAATTTATAATCAGAAGTCACTGTAAATCTCATATGCTTCACACTGAATTTCAAGATACAGAAAGACTTTTTAAAATTTCTGCAATTAATTTTTCTCATCTCCGCTTTAGATATATAAAAACACTCCGTAAGCCGTATGTCGGCAGAAAAAATTGCTTTTGAAGACACACGGAAAGCTCCTGATTACTAATATCTGGAAAAATCCCTATGCGCATTTCGGAAACAAAGCTTCCATTTTCAAGGTTTTTAAACCTCCGATTCATTAACAGCCTTGTTCCAACTTTCCTTTCTTTTTCGTTTCCGTTGCAGTGCATTCATAAGACACTTTTTCACTGTTGTGATACTTCTTATATGACATATTCATATCTTATGCATAAAATATAGCATAAAAGCACCCCTTTCAAAAGAAAAAAACACAAAAAAGTAACGTATGTCATACTTCACCTTTCTTTATCAAACTGATATCAAGTTCGTAGCAGCTCATGAACTATCAAATTTAAATTCTCATGATTGTGAATTCAATGAAGCTTTTGAATTACGTATGTAGGCGTGGAGTTGAAATAATTCATGTCGCTTAAATACAAAACGAACAATTCTCGATGCTGGGAAATTAATGGGAAAGACCCGGGAGTTATTTTTCCGATACGTTCAACCATTTTTTCCGGAAACTATTTGAGCGATTCTTTCGATTCATCGGAAACAATTGCGGACGAAATGAAAGTTCCGGTTGTTCTCATTTTTCACGGGGAAAACCTTCGACGAGAACACAGCGGACCGAACGACGTTCGCTTGTCATCTCTTAAAGGAAAATATTTCCCGATACTTGCGGACACATGCTTGTTTCCAGATTGAGTTCTCCATTTTCCCTAAAACTTTTCCTTTCTGGAGAACATTTCTTTGACATTAAAGACGAAAACTTTCCACAAACCTCTAAAATCTCACGGTTTCTATTTCCATGTTTATGACATACAGCCCGTGCTTACAGACATTCTCTTGCACTGTAATTTATTAACGCTTACATTATGGTTTTTCCACATTATAATTTAATCTATAATGAAAAGGAACACGGCCAGGGCAATACATTAGAGTTCGAAAAAACTTCAGGAAACCGTTGTTTGCGAGCAAACTAATCGTTGAAAAATTCCAACCAGCGGGGATTAAGGTTCTCCGTGGTCGCGCTTTGCAAGTATTGTTCCCAATATGTATTTCGGCAACTATGTTGCCATCTTCGGGAGTAAAGACTAATTGATTATAATTATATATACTATAAATATTGTAATTTAACTTTAAAATGTTGACAAAGCCTCTATATTAATTGTAATATAAGTATCTCATAAGAAGTAGCTGATTATGATCTTTGGAAATGATGGAGGTATTCCTGGTCTAGAGAATTAAAGGGGAAGGGGAGGATAATGAGGTGGTGGGTGTAAGAGAGAGAGAGAAAAGGAATTCCTTGGCAGAGAATTCACATTGTTAATGGAAGAGACGCGGCATGGTAGTTCAGTGGTTAGAATACCTGCCAGGAAAGTGGAAGACCTGGGTTCGAGTCACAGTCATATAGCAATTTTTTAAACTTTCTATTCCTGTGGGATCAGCCGCAGGACTTTATCATGCAAAGTATCAAAACCTTTCCTTAATTTCTAATTTATGTTTAGTGTAGTGTTATTTGTGCGCAAAGTTAATTGGATTGAGTATTTTTTTACTTCCGGTTTGGTGAAGGAAAGAAAATGACTGAGGACATAGAGGCTCGCGCAGAAATGCGAGGCAGGAGGAGGTAATAAAAACAAATTATACGATGAAAACAGCGGAGAAGGAGGTTTGAGAGGAACGAGGGGAAATGGAGCAGACGTGGAAAGAGAGGAAAAATTGATGAGAATAAAATTTGGGAGAAGGAATGCTAGATAATTCGTCTCCTCTCTCCCAAGACGGGAGAGATGAATGCTCATTGGGTGAACAGGCAATAGGGAGGGGTAGAGAAGGGAAAGAAAATGCCTTAAAGGAGAGAGGGGGAGGTTGATTTGAAAGCATAAGGGTCCTAGATAGGGAGGGTATTTTTTTAAGGTTAAAAGGTGAGGAGTGGAGAGAGGGAAGGCATTTCGCGATGATGGGAATGGGAAAAGAGAGGAAGAGAGACGTCGAAGAGGAGGACGTAAAGAAAAGGGCATGGGATTCTTAGATGGTTTCCCCGTGGAACCTTCCCCGAAATTGAGAAGAGGTTTTGAAGTTGAGGTGAGAGAGAGAAGGATAAAGAGCACTGTGAGGGTTAGAAAAAATACAACGTTGAGTAGAGAAAAGGGGTTTCTGGGGCTGGAAAAAAGTGTTGATATAGTGAAAGTTAAAGATGAGGCTGGTGGTTGGAAATGATGGAGGTATTCCTGGTCTAGAGAATTAAAGGGGAAGGGGAAGATAATGAGGTGGTGGGTGTAAGAGAGAGAGAGAGAAAAGGAATTCCTTGGCAGAGAATTCAAAGGGGTGAACGGAAACACGAAAGAGAAGAAGGAGAAAACGAAGGGCGAGGGAAAATGAGCGGATAATCGCGGGAAAATCGAATATCGTGTCAAAGTTGTTCGGAGTTGGATAGAAACTCACGGATGATGTACATTATTCATTAGTTCGTTGCAGAATATTTTCAGGAGGGATTAAATTCGTCGAATTTGGAAGTAAGATGGGGGAAGGGTGCTATTCTAAGGAATGTTCTCGAAGGATTATTATTCTTTCGGGAAGAGTTTTAGTTTTTTCAAGTTGAAAAATCGCCCTTTGACATACGTAATGCCCCATTAAACCAATTTCTTTGGAAGTGCCAAGATGGGTGGAATTGTGATACTATTGGGCGATTGAAGTTTGTCATTTGCGAATTGAGAGAGCAGATGGGAGATCTGCTTTCTCATTTACCCTCTTCCACAGCGAAGGTTCATTAAAAAGAAAATCGACTCCAACAAATTCGTCGAAACATATAAAACGCAAAATAATAACATATTAAATTTAAATTATGGGAAGTGAATGGGACTATATGTATCAGAAAATTATATAAATCATTAAAGGCATAGAAATAGTAAAGCGTAGTTCTCCTCAGGAAAGGTAATATGTTAATAGAAACGTAGAATTTTTGAATCGTAATTTAAAGATGAACAGACACTTCCCCCGATGTGTTCTACATTTCTAAAACTGTTTAGTTCTATGACTTTCTTAAGTTATTATTTCTCTGTTTTTATCGATGACTAATAGGTTCGTTTAGATACTGGCGAAGACAATGTAAATTACATTTTAAATTTGATTTACTACGCATCAACTCAACTTTAAAAAATGCAGGGACATGTTAAGGGTCCATAAAAGTCTACTGTTATTTTTAAACATTGGAGGACATTTTTTTATCGCACTCAATCAAAGGACAGAGCAGATGAATAAATATTACTACATATGATTTTCTGACTTCTGCTCTCATAGAATTTTTCGAATTAACTTGGGCAGAATGAGGGTGTTTAGTTTCTACTAACTGTACGCAATATGCAGATTCAGTAAAAATTGAATCACTTTCTAAAGCCATTGCTCTGAGGGAGGTGCGTTGCACACGTTNTGTTTAATCAATTAATCTTGAAGTTGACTCTTCCTAGCATTACTAGTAAATGCTATCATTACCTTAACTAAGCATACACCTCAATAGATTTATAGTGAGTGAGTCACTATATAGCGAGATATCAACATTAGGAGTTCAAGAATTTATCAAAGAATAAAGAATGCGTCTTGAAGTATTTAATATGAACCATATATAAAATTAAAACATCCGAATGGAATGGAACCGACCTTTTCGTAACCCAGTTTCATTTTTCAGAGCGCTAATTTTTTTTCCCCATAAATTTCTACTGTTTTAGAGTAAACGGTATACAGGCATTCTTACTTTATATATACCTTTCAAAATTTTACTTTACTGTGTATTTAACTTTACTGAACATTGTATACCTTTCGCTTGAATGAAACGTGGACGCAATGGAATATGGAATAGTGACGAATTATTACATGATAGTGACGAACACACACACGAGGGTACATAATTAGCAAATATGAAGCCAAATTAATGAAAATTCCACAGCCTCAATTTTTCGTTTCTTCCATTTTAAAAGAGAAGATAAATGTATATAAGAAAATAATTGTTATTTCATGCTTTCACCTTACTTTTGAGATTGTAGAACTGTCATATCGATGCTAAGAAAGATAATGAAACTAAAAAGTTAGCCATCCAATGTGTATTTTATTATATGAGAGCATTTTTAGTAAGAATCAAATACATACTCAACACGTGTAAAAGGATTGGAATTTTTAAAAATTCACAGAACAAGAACGGCAATATCAAATATGAGTGTTTTTTTCAGTGAGGGTATATATCAGAATGAATTTGTTTATAAAGATTAATCAAATCTTCTATACTTAATCAAAACGGCGTCATGACAAAACCTTTCACTGAACCGCATTGTCATATCACTTATGTCATGAAGCCGTTCTGTGTTTCTGAAGACCACGTTGTGAAACCGGAATCTGCGTTGTTCTTTTCGAGTTTGTTTCTTACTTGTTTGAGAAATAGCTTTCTTCGGTAATTGGTAAAATTATAAATAAAATATATGGATGGGTTATTTCATGTTTCCCACACATACGTATGGATGGAAGTTGAAAATTCTTCCATAGCAGAAACGCTTTCTTTAAATGTTTTATTAAAACCAGAGAAGAAAGAAATGGCATTACGAGGAGGATATGAGGGCGCATGAAACTAAAAAAGGTCGGGCATTTAGGAATATAAAGGTTATATAAAAAATCAATTCCGGATGAATAGTTAACAGATATGAATATTACACCTCATATTGCAGGACTAAATGTATATTTTAATAGTTTAAAAATATAATTTAGAGAAATGTCTACAAATTCAGAGAAACTTCTATCGCCTGCCAACAGGCCAAAACAATGCAGAAAAGCAATGTGGGTTGCAACGTAAAAGGGGCGCCTTATTTATGGATTCTGCCATTACTGAAGGCAACTTAGGAAGAGATGAAGTCATCGGAAACGAATTCCCAAATAGCTTGGAAAGAGGAAATTGCATACGTGGACTTTCTGTTTCTAGTCATAACAATAAATTCCAATAAAAATGTATAACTTTTTAATATTTAAATTCTATATTCTTAATAAAAAAGATATATACGTAAGTTAAATTTATTTGAGTAATTTTTTATATCTATGATTCAGAGGTTAGGGGTAAGAGAGGCCCATTGGGCCTAACCTCGCCGTAAGGGTGAAATAAATAAATATGGTACATTTAATAGGATAAAAAAGAAATACTAGGAAAATAGTAAGATGGAATGCCTTTCATTAATTTTTCTGCCCTTCAAAAGCGAATAACGTTAGAGAGGATTCGCTAGTTATCAACTAATTGGTGGGAATTATTATTCTCTAAGACTTGTAAAACTGTGAAAGTTGTATTTACACAAAATTAAGTAATAAAAAATATTTAACAAGACGTAGATTGCTTTAAAACCATCATTTAATATTATATGCAACGCTAATTTTCAACGTTATCGATCAAAAATATTAAAACAATTATTCTTACTGTTTGGCTTATTTATTTTCAGAAAAAATCTCAGTAAGTAGCATTTCCGAAAGGTGGATGAGATACATTCCTAGACAGAAAGAGAGAGTTAATCGGCTTGAAATTAATACACAGAATTACNATTATTCTTACTGTTTGGCTTATTTATTTTCAGAAAAAATCTCAGTAAGTAGCATTTCCGAAAGGTGGATGAGATACATTCCTAGACAGAAAGAGAGAGTTAATCGGCTTGAAATTAATACACAGAATTACTAAAATATAATACCTAATAAGTGTTATAAACCATTAGAAATATCTATTTGATAATATTCCGTATTAGTTGAGTACAACTATATGCAACAGAGCATCGAAGGTCTCAGCAACTCAATGGTATGAGACGCAAATTGTTATGATGCAAGCAAACAAAGAAACTGAAGGGTGCACATAATGAATGCTACGCTTAAAAGCATTAAGATCTTAACCGAATAAATCATTACGTAAAATAGTAAAACAATCAATATTTGATAATTATTTCAATGGAAATATTGCATTAGTCAAATATCTACATTTTTAATGAAGAAGGCGGGTAAGGTCGGGTGTAAAAAGAAATTCGAAAAATTTCAGAGAAAATTTGAGGGAGGAAGTTCGAAAATTCATGAAACCAGCATAAGCTCTTTTACAAAAGAGAGGTTAGGACTTAGATTGATTGGCAGCAGATCTTGTTTGCGTTGGAAGTGAGTTTTTTTTTTGAAGGTGTGAGGCGAAGATAGCCTCTCGTAGGGTTGTATAAAACGTCACCAAAGTAAATTTAATTCGCCTACCGAGGCCAAGAGAGTTCTCGTCGAGGAGCGACTACCAATTTCCGACTTCTAGCCTCTCATTCAGCCAAACAGTTTGCTCTCTCAACGACCTCTCTTTATCCCAGCAAACACAAACACAATTCTTATCCCCAGGGAAGGAGCCTGGGTCAAATACGCTGCTTTCCGTTTTTCCACCTGATTTCAATCTTATTAAATCTCGATAACGGTAAACATACATCAACTGGAAAACCATCCCCTACGCTTGATTCCTTGCGGGAGCTCTCACCCAAACTAACCGATTCTTTCATTAGTTTTACGTATATTTTCATGGATGGGTTTCAAGAATGCGAGATTCAAGCATATGAATTGGTGGCCTTCATAGAAAAATACAAATTTCTTTACTGGTGATTGAAATAATGTAAAAGATAAGTATAAGGAAATATCTAGAAAAACAAAAGTCGATTTAAAAAACTAGATCGTTTATAACTTAACTATAAATGAAAGTCATATAAATTTAGAATTTAACATGACATGAAAATAGACTCAATTATCTTTAAGTCAATCATAATCATTAATCTGTTTAATCAATTAATCTTGAAGTTGACTCTTCCTAGCATTACTAGTAAATGCTATCATTACCTTAACTAAGCATACACCTCAATAGATTTATAGCGAGTGAGTCACTATATAGCGAGATATCAACATTAGGAGTTCAAGAATTTATCAAAGAATAAAGAATGCGTCTTGAAGTACTTAATATGAACCATATATAAAATTAAAACATCCGAATGGAATGGAACCGACCTTTTCGTAACCCAGTTTCATTTTTCAGAGCGCTAATTTTTTTTCCCCATAAATTTCTACTGTTTTAGAGTAAACGGTATACAGGCATTCTTACTTTATATATACCTTTCAAAATTTTACTTTACTGTGTATTTAACTTTACTGAACATTGTATACCTTTCGCTTGAATGAAACGTGGACGCAATGGAATATGGAATAGTGACGAATTATTACATGATAGTGACGAACACACACACGAGGGTACATAATTAGCAAATATGAAGCCAAATTAATGAAAATTCCACAGCCTCAATTTTTCGTTTCTTCCATTTTAAAAGAGAAGATAAATGTATATAAGAAAATAATTGTTATTTCATGCTTTCACCTTACTTTTGAGATTGTAGAACTGTCATACCGATGCTAAGAAAGATAATGAAACTAAAAAGTTAGCCATCCAATGTGTATTTTATTATATGAGAGCATTTTTAGTAAGAATCAAATACATACTCAACACGTGTAAAAGGATTGGAATTTTTTCATTTCAGTACGAGAAAAGAGCTTGATCCCTTCATCTCTAAAAAAATAGTACTGGACCTCAATTAAGAAGCTTTAACAGACAATGAAGTACTTATTATAGGGGAGATGGATTTAAAAAATGACTTTCAACTAGGCTATGCTCTCTTTCTGAAAGAGGAACGGCGACGGTTTTAATTATTAGATACGGAGGAAAGGTCACTAGGTATTATTCTGCAGCAAAGAGAAAGAGACGGGTAGCGAAACAAAGTAGGACGCGGCCAGCGCTAATGAAGAAATGAACTAGCCCCGACTTTTTACAAGTCTGGTTCCGATTTCTCCAATGAACTCACTAACGAAGAAATAATCCTTCGTATGGATGCAGAGTAGAGGCACAGAAAAACATAATTTAATTTACTAAATTGAGCAAAGCAAACAAATTTCGAATCGCAAAATATTTAAATTTCAAAATGCATTTTATAGAGCTATCTTTCTCGCTTACAAATGTCAGATGAAAGGAAAATAACTTTCGAGCTTTATTCAAATATTTTACAGCAGTTTAGAAACTCACATTTTTAGATACGAAATTTAAATCGTGTCGTAATATGTTTCAGTAATAATTTACGATTATTTCATTTAATTTGTGAATAGCGTATCATCTGCACCAACAAGTAGATGTACATATAAAAGTAATGCGATTATAAAAAAGAGAGTAAAGCTTGAAATCCATATCTAGGGCACTTTATAAACTATCGATAAAATTACACATCACGATAGTTAATTTAATAAGCACTCTCACCCGCCAGAAAACCCTAATTATCGCCGTTTAAACCAAATTCATGAGTTAAATTACAGCAAATGATACTCTCGCTGAAATGCTTTTAAATTTCAAAAATTTTAATGAAACATTACGCGGTGAGAAAAGCAGACATAACGCTACCTAAATACGAAGAGTGTATTAAACATTAGCAATTGTGAGATTTATATAATACTAAACTTCGATAAGCAGTAAGAATTTAAAATTGGAATATTTAAACAACACTAAAGTTTCCTAGCGTAATGCATTACCTAATTAAGTGAATACATTTCGAATCACATTTTCATGAGGATTTTTCTCATACTATACTCGCTCGTCAGAGGAAATTGAATGTGATGTGACTCAACCGATTTGCCTCTTGTTAGATAGGAGGGAGCCCTAAGGATCTGTGAAACTTTACTTCTCAACACGAATGTTTTTTTACTCTTTCTCTCTCTGAAATGTGCTTTATTTTCACTCCAAACGTAATTGAATTTCGAAGATAAACTCTAAAGTTATGCGAGTAAATTATTAAAAATTGCAAGGTCCGTACTTTTTTCGATAGGATTCTTACCACTTATTTCCCAGTCACATCTCTTCTATTTTAAATGGGAGGAATGGAAGGAAAATGCACGGGCCTAGGATAGCTTCGCAAGCATCAACTTTTCCATTAACTATCCAATGTTCCCCGTTTCAATTCTTTTTCTTTTCTTTCCTTTCCTCTCTTTCCATCTTTCATCCACTTCTCTTTCCCCACGCCAACTCTCTCCTTTCCCTTGCCTTTTCCAAGGCCTTACATTTTGAAATAACTCTTTCCCTTTGATATTCCACCATCTCTTCTCATCCACTCCCAAGAAACATTCATTCTGGTCATGCCTGCTCCATATTCTCTGTTTCCTTTAGGTGACGCCACTGGTGAAGTAGAAAGGGAGTGATATTCCCAACGCAAAGAATAAGAGAAGAGAGAGGGAAGGAATGAAGAAAGAGAGAAAGAACGGAAGACGCTTGGTAGACAAGCGATGTAAAGCGT
This sequence comes from Ladona fulva, assembly GCA_000376725.2. Lineage (NCBI taxonomy): Eukaryota > Metazoa > Arthropoda > Insecta > Odonata > Libellulidae > Ladona > Ladona fulva. The sequence continues at coordinate 114,429 of KZ308963.1, forward strand.
GGCGATGCAAACGAGACAAATCAGTCGGAGGAACGCGGAGGAACTTGAGATGGAGCTCCGCGATGCATAACGTCGTTTTCTATACGAATTGGAAACTAACCCACAACACTTTGGAACCGATTCACGAACACCAGCGTCCTCCGGAGAAAAAATACATCTCTCCGAAAATATGGGGCTCCGCTTCCTTCTGAATTGAAGAACCCACGTATAAAATCATGTTGTCGAGGAAAATACACACCGACTGAAGCATGTTCAATAACGATATTCAATCGCGAAGACGGTGATAATAGTGGAATACGTAACTGCGAAAACAAGCCCGCGCTTTGACAACGTCATTCAGACGCGACCTCTAACAAGAATTTTCGAATCTTGACACACCGCGCAAACTAAAGGGGGGAAATGCAAAGATTTCACAGACGGACTTCCGGAAGTGAATTGAAGACGTTCCGATCTACCGAATATAATTCCGAGAAAAATTACGGATCACAGGATCGGATTGATAGGCGTGCAGGTGGTCCAAGGCCAAGGACCCGGATTCGAGTCCTGGCTAACCAAAACTTTTCCGGTTAGCGAAAGATTTTCTGTGTTTACACATTGTCAAGCATCTCACTGTAATATTCCTCTTACTTTATCATTGCGAGAGATGCAGGAAATAAATAAATAGATAAAAAAAACAGTGGTAAAATTGCTTCTTAAAAAGCATTGAAAGTAAAGAGTAGGAGCAACTCTATTAGAAATAAAATACGACACAATTCATAAAACAGGTTCATACCTTAATGATAACCTAAAGCCCTTCGAGATTTAGTGGATCATACTCCTTGCCTATGTACCTTGAATTAGAGGAGTTACTGATTTAATTTAAATACAATTTATGAACATTTTTCACGATCCGACGACTTTATATAAAGCCATAAATAAATCTACTGTACGAGTACATTACCTTGTATTATTCATCCATGTGAATGTCCATACCGGGGGAAAAATATACTTTAACATAATTAGTAATGAATTATTACATTAATGACATTACTTCTTTGAAAATAGCTTTGAAGAGATATCTCAAGCGAACTTAATGCAAAACTAAAGCTTATGTTTATATACACAAAGCTCACAAAATTAGTTTTTAAAAACGATTCTTCCTCATCTTATTCTTTAAATTTTATTACATTAAGAATGAGGTTAATAAGTAAGAAGCGTTTCACTTTTCAAGTTCTGTAAAGCTAATAAGGCGCTTTATTTCCTCACTTATGTTAAATTAAAAAGTAAACGGAAATTATACAACTTATTCTATAATTCAAACTGAAAATACATCTTCCAGTTGTATTACGAATTAATGAATTTTATTCTTTAAGTAGATTGGAAGATTAAAAATTCGTTACCGTACGTGAATATTAAGTCGACCACGTTCTTGACGCTAATAAGTTCATCTGATGATAACAAGAAGTAATTTAGCCTGTATTTCCTACCTCTTATGGGATTGGCAGATGATTCGATATGATAACGTGAACGATGATTTAAGAATAATAAATGTCGGCATTGGCTCTTATTTTCATATTCTTCCCTGCCTTCAACCCTCCAACTTGTGGAACGAGCACCCATCGAGGTGCAATCCGGAACCACTTTAACCTAAGTCACACTTTCAATACGGCTATCGAGTGTGCATATCGAACTATTTAAATAATAGTAGGAAAAACCCTCAACGAAAATTGGCTATTATAGGACTTCAATATCTCAATCGAATTGAAAATGAGCATTCGAATCAGTAAAATATTCACCAATCCAGGAGTAATAGTACTATATCACTATGAAGTCTTCCAATTTCCATGTACTTATTCCAGAAATGAAACAAGAACAAGCACAGCTTCACATCACCACGAAAGAGGTTCAGGTTATTTTTCCTCAACAGCTTGCTAATGGTCCAAAGGCCTTTTCCATCTTTTAAGGCCTACATTAGTCACGTCTTTGCAACCCTTTCCGTCGCCCGCGAAACTACGTTCGTAAACATAACGCAGTCCCATATTTTCCTTAAACTTACATTTCGTCGCGCGGAAATTGCCGAGGGATTCGGAATGATTGCGAAGGAGCTCCTCCCCATTCCTTTCCGCCTCCAGCGATCCCCTTCTCCCCCGGGACATCCTCATCCCGCAGCCTGGGCACGCTCATTCGATATGCGGGAAACAAAAAGTGTCGCCGCGCTCCGCATATGCTATCGAGATTTTCTCGCCTCCGATTTTCTCGCGATTTTTCCCTCGGCTGTAAATCTCTCCCCTTAAATCCTCTTTAAGTCATTGGGCGACGGCGGGGACGTTAACGACGCCGTCCTCACGTCCGGACCGGAGGAGAGACATATGGCCGTTGGCGAGCGATCGAGGTTCCGCAAGTGACGACTCGCGCTATTCTCTTTTTTCCCGCACCTTAACGCCGCTTGTCGCTGAAACATTGCTGTCCACAGAAGCCTTTTCTTGATTTTCTTTCTATATAATGTGGTTCGAAAAGTACCACTACTGAAAACCCTGCTGCCAAAATAAATTTGTTGATTCCGATAAAATCTTTGAGTTGAAATATGGGTGAAATGAGTATCAGAAGGACTTCCTGATCATAAATTGGTTCGGGAAACGTTGTGCATGATCATTAATGATGATAATTATAATTTTAATGGAAGTAATTGGGATCATCTCTCCGTTTCCATTAAATAAGTTACTATTATTATTATTGTCATTTTTAAAGATCTGATTATTGAGATCACTTCCCTGATTGAAGCCTGCCTGCGAAATGNTATGAAATTCATTCCTTAGTCATGTTGAAAAGTAACGCAATTCGTCTCACGGCTGACTTTCATTCGCAACGAATCAACCAAATGCTTCTTCATTTATTTTATTACTCATTATTCTAGTGATAAGTTGTTTAAAGCGCGACGTTTCACAGAATATCGACCATATCACTGATAATTATAATTTTAATGGAAGTAATTGGGATCATCTCTCCGTTTCCATTAAATAAGTTACTATTATTATTATTGTCATTTTTAAAGATCTGATTATTGAGATCACTTCCCTGATTGAAGCCTGCCTGCGAAATGACTTACGTTGTCGAAACACTTTTAACAATACTACTACTACTGTCATGTTCTGCCTAACGTCGATTATCATTAATTTAGACTTCCCTTTCGTAGAAAAAGAATTGACCGAAAGAAGATTATATAAACTGTAGGATAGAGGATGAAAAATGAAAAAATAATGGAAGTCGAGTCAAAGTTAGCCCTACTTTCTGTAGCGTATTAAAATTATTTACAAGGTTGTCCCTTCACGCGACTCCATACATCTAAGAGTAACAAAATATTCGGGAAAATGTCGACACAAAATCCAACAATTGAAAACAAAATACAAACGTGTTATTTGACTGGCTCGTAAGTCCTTGACTAAATCAGTAATGTATCAGGATCGATTTGAAGAATTCGTAAGGAAGTGTTTCTGAGTCATATTTTAAATTCTCTGACGAAAACAAAGTTTAGGAAACCACTCTGCTTCTCTTTGAATACTTGACAAAAATATAGGTCGAAAAGTAATTTGAGACTTTTTATTGATTATCTCATGATTGAAGACATTCTCGGCCGTAGTATATTATCGGTAAAATGTGTAGAATTTTATACGGCGAAAGACAAAAGTTTCGTAATTAGAGAAAGGAATTTTGTATTACAATCAATTTGTATATGGAATCAAAACGACGGATCGTAGAAACGACCTTAAACGAGGCATTATTTTTATCGCAAAATTAAGTTCCCATAATATTCTTTGAATTAAATAGTAGAGTGTCAACCACGCATATTTCCTAGCAACACCCTATTAAACTAAACTAGCTAGCTACCGTGACGACCTAATACGGCAGGTGGAGGTAAGCCAACACACCCATAGAGGTAATTCAGATTACGAACCAGTAGAATCGCAATAGTGATTATTACTCCAAGAATCTTCCCCACACTGCTGCTTTGCTACGTTCTTGAAACATTCCTATCCTTATCCCCCATATAATCATAATTACGACTTGCGTTTTCTGTGAAATTCCTGTACTACCTGTCCGGAACTTCCTGTTACTGGGACCAAATGGAATACCTTACCGTGGAAGTTGCTATGCTAAGCGTTCTTTTTTCTTCAAGCAAAAGTGGTTCGTTGTTCAAACGTTACGTAAGAAAGCATTATGTACGAACTCTTTCATACATACAGAATCATCCAGACTCAATTGATGTTTTCAATTCAATTTTTTCTCAGTGCTGGAAGTACAGACATTATATAGGCAGACGGCAGACGGTAACGTCTCTTACATGCTGTTGCTGTCATTTTTTCTTGAATTTATTCCCTTACTTTTCCGAAAGACTTTTCCTATTCTTCAATTGGATTCAATTTAACTTCTGAAGAACTTCTCAAGACGACAGAGCAAATATTTTTTCATAATTTTGGAACGGAAAATACATTTCAAGGATACAAAAAGTACAAAATATACATAAAGGTAGCGTTTCAGCTTCTTTAAAATATAATTATCTTGCGTGCCCTGTATAAAACATTGATGAAATAACGAGACCTTTTCAAAGATACTTTCTGTAGCGGCAAAACCATCAGTAAGAATTATTTCAATAGCAAATTTCAGAACGAAACATGCAATAAGGTGTAATACATGATATTACACCTTACTTTCGAAATATTTTAATCGAAGAAAATCTTCTGTTAGTGAAAATTAAGACTCAAAATGCATCAATACTGGTAAAGAAAACTGTGGCTGAGCCTCATCCTTCTGCAATGTAAAAACTCGATAAAGGTAACATGATTTGGTATTCACTTGCTACATTCTCATTTACAAAAATGCAATGCCAGATTCCGCATAGTACTGCAAGAATTTTTGAAACCATTTCATCCACGCTATAATCAGAATATTCTTCTCATTTATTGGGTGGCTAAAGACTGAACAGTTTAATGGAAAAACAATTCAAGGTAATTTGAACTTACTTTCTCACGGAAAATCAGATTTTCTTAAGTACGTTCATTGATAAATAATATCTATGTTCAAGCACCAATTCTTTTAGAAAGGGAATAACCACGGAGTTCCTACACCGTGACCTCCAAAAGAGATTAGCAAAATCCCTGCTCTAAATTGTACGTTCATTAGAGTAGAGAAAGAGAAATAATACGTTCTACCATTTATCCGGCTCAGACAAATACTAGGCATTCAATACGAAAGTCCGAAAAATTTATAATTAACCCTTTTTGATCGAAAAATATGTGCTAAAGTTAAATTATATTGATTTAGGATTCTATTTTTCATATACGAACGCACTAACTCAGTAACATAACAGGGGTAAAGGTCTACGCTAAGGCATTAAATGCCATAGCGAAGTAATTCTTTAATAAGCAGTTCAAATTTTGTACTGTTATTAAAGAATTTTGTAAATTACGTACACAAACTATCGTACGTAAAACCAAACTGGAATGCAGACAGTTCTCATTCTACGTGTACGATTTCCTCTCTATAACCATACTCTGCCATCAGCAACCTACAGTTACCACGGCAACAATACTCTTTACATTTCAAGGTATGATTTCTCCAGGCTTTTTCTCTTCAATGATTTACTTATAGAATTTTTCGTCACTTAAATCCCAAAGAGAAAAGGTATTTACTCTTGATTTATTACGATAAATTCCGAAGCGTTCCGTTATCCCCATTTATTTCTTCTCTATATGTCAGTATTTTGTCCCCATCTTTCTCCACAATCACGATTTCTCCGAACTTTCGAAAATAAATTTGGATACCTAATTTAACCTTCGTCCTATAAGGCTCCGTTTGTAGTATCGATAGGTCTGTATTATTATTGTTTAAAGAACACTAATGATAGGTGCAAGACAGCTGACAGTGGATAAAATAATACATAAATACTCAAAAACTACAATGAAATGCAAGTAAAATAAAAAAAATACGAGCCATATATGATATACAAAGTACTAATGCTAATAACACAACATAAAATTTTACCTAGAGCAAGAGAATGAGTGATTAATAAAATTAACTAAGAGATATAGCTCTTATTCCGTTCCCTACCGTTAATTAAAATGGCTTAAAGATTTTTCCGGGAAGGTTTCTCTAGTCTCTTTCAATTTTAGAGACAAAAGAATTTTTCCCAAGTCTTTCTTCTTTAATTTCCAGCACACCTTTTGGGGAAAGTATCCTAACTCCACGTATAATATTCAGCATTTTGGAAGGTATGACTTTCTAATTCTTCGGGAGTCATCATAAAGATCCAACCACGCCTCTTTAACCTAATGAATACTTTACTTTTACCTTCTATTCGCTTTAATCTTAGCTATAAACGCTAACGACACTGTAAAATAAAACAGAAACGAATAAGCTTACCATTGCAAGGTGTTTAAAACATATTAGAGCAAGAAATATTTATTTTTCTTATAATTTGAAACGCTGCTGCAGAATACTGTCTCATTTTTTTTCCTTTTTAGGTACGTAGCAGTCTCGAGGATAACGAGTTAAGTTAAAATTCCCTTAAACTTTAAAATACATGCCGAGTATGACGTACATATATTTTGAATTTAAAACACTACTGGAAAAAAAAACACAGAACTACTCCAGCCGAGTAAACAGCTTGGGCGTCGATTTAAAAAAGTTAGGTGAAGAAGTAACATTCCCTAGCCCACCTCAGAACAGTGAATGCCACTTAATCTTTGAGAAGTGAACTTCGAGAGGCCGACGGTAACTGCAGAATTCCAGATTTAAAACAGAGGAGATGGAGAGAGGATGGCTAACCGATTCACTTCAACTGATATCCTATGCATGCGAAGAGTTGAGGAAAACGGACAGGAAAAAAATCCTTCGACTACGGAGGTAACGCTGCCTAGCGAAGACGAGCCGAAGCTCCCGTTTTTGACGGTGGTGAAAAGCGCATCTCACGATGAACATGGCGAAGGCTGATTTAATTTCCTCTTCTCGTTCTCCATTCAAGTGGCGAGAGAGAGGATCCAGCGAGTTTCCTCAGCCCTCCAATTCGGACGTTTCATTTGCCATTGGAGTCACTCTACGGTTCGATCTATTTTCGGGACAAGGCGCTCTATATGAACTATTGCAACGGAAACTAACGATGTGGAGACGGGGAGAATTCCAATATTTTTTCGCTTTAAAATTTGATGAGAACGGACGGTGCGCATTTTTCGGTATTAGTAGCCATGCAGCGATTCGATTCGGATCCGGGACTGCTTACGTGAAAATCGAATTCCCTTTCCACTGCCCACTTGAATTACAAAGTTCTCCGAAATCGAGAAAATTCAAGATTTAAAAACTGGAATATAAAATATATCGATGGAAAACAATATATGAAATTCATTCCTTAGTCATGTTGAAAAGTAACGCAATTCGTCTCACGGCTGACTTTCATTCGCAACGAATCAACCAAATGCTTCTTCATTTGTTTTATTACTCATTATTCTAGTGATAAGTTGTTTAAAGCGCGACGTTTCACAGAATATCGACCATATCACATTGGATATAATATATATATTTTTTTCTCTACTTATTACATCAACCATTAAGCACCTGTTTATAAATCAGCACCATATCTCGACTTTTCACTTTTCTCTCTTTGCTAGAATACGCAAAAGGGTTACCAATGAGCTAATTCCGAATATGAGTGAAGCTGTAATGTTATCTTTTGGAGAAAATATTGGTGTATTCACATGACGGAAAAGTTAATACATTCATGAAAAATAATAGAATGGATCAGCTATCCTCGAAACACCATCATTGTTATGTGCTCAACATCGATATAAGTTAAACTGACTTCGCAAAACGCCTTTTAATGAGGACTAATCAATCTATTGTCCACAATAATTTAATTAACAACTTCTTTCACCCTTGCAGCAATCATCAGGTACATCACTGGGGATGCCGCAAGAGAAGAGAATGCTTCGCATATATTTTAGGTTAGGGTTAGGAGGTGAGAGGGGTTAGTGAAGGTGATGCAGTTAGTCATACCTGATCCGCCTTCATTCTTCATTGCTTCATCGTGGTTCTGGCACTGCAACATTCCTTCCTTCAAATCACACGTTTTTATAGAAATCGTTTTTATAGGAATTTATCCGATATACGAATAGAAGAGGCCTACAGAAGCAAGCTAAAACTGTTCTTTTTCACCCCTTCCTAAAACAACACAATTCCATTATAAAATCCATCGAACCGCAGGCAAACGAAGGCCAAAATTCAGACGAGTTTAGCTCGGAAACATTGGAAGCCGTACTGGTACCCTATACGGAAAGGGAGACCATTGTTTTATTCTCGAAAATCCCTCCGCTGCCGCTATGATAGTGGACGGATACCCTTCGTATTATTTCCTTTCCAAAGTGAACCTCCCATCCACCCCAAAAGCACCGATTCTGCTGTCAGTTGTAGAATGTGCGTTCCTCCGCTTTCGTCTCGTCTCACAGCAGCTGCGTTTCTCTATGGATATCCAGCAACTCAATGCAAATCTGTGACAGCGATTATACCGTTGAGCAGATCGCGGCGTGCGGTGGAAAGAATGCTGTTAAAAAGAAATTCCCATCCCATGGTTAACTTTTTTCTTTGTCGCTATGAACATGAGCTCCTCACTTCTCTTCCATCGCCCATCATCATTCATTTATCGGCTAACGACTTTCAGGCCCTTAGAACCCTTCCATCAACAGCTCGAAAGAATGGAATTCGGAGCTAACAGCGAAAATCATGACGCGCATGCCTCTCCTCTGCAAAAAAATTACATATCCTATTCGCAGTACCTTTCGCGCCGTTTGTTGCATTGAAACCTTCCATCCTGTCCGTGACGTGATCACGTCATCCTGTAGTGGGACGTGGAGGACAAAACCGAATGCAATCTGTTTATCGCCTTACGCTGTCCATATCCCAATTTCCGCCACTCGACAAGAACTTAGCTTATGAGCTAGACGTTTCGAACACCCGTTATCTTCTTCAAGTTAAGGTTAAACTTCCGTTCAACCTAGTTTAACGATATTAGATAAGATAGAGGTTAATTTTAAGAAGGACCGCGTATTCTGTAAAAAACTACAATAATATCTCAGAGATTACAAGGTTAAAGTTCCTCATAAGCGCACTACTAAGTATACTTGGAGATTATATCGATGTAGGAATGCGTGACTTCGTGGGAAGACATTGCAGAAAGAAGAAACGTTACTTTTCCACAGGGACTTTAATTCGCCAACTATTACTTATGCGTACTTACATCTTCAGGCCTAAAGTTGTAAGTACGCTTACGGAACCGGTAACGAATTAAAGTCCCTTTGAAAAAGTGCAAAGTTTATTTTATTCCGTACTTGGAGAGATTAAAATATGTGTTTTTAAAGAATAATCTGATTGGGCACCGCAACAGGAAAAAGGTCTAATTTTAATTATAAAATCTTCTAGATTTCATTCAAAATCTTAACCGTAGCCAAAGGCAATGAAAGAAATTATTATTTTCACGCAATATTCATTTAAATATACGTCGTAACAAACTTATTACCACTTAGTCATCTAACTTTCTGCTCTGCTCAGCAGTTCAACAATTCAAAGCGTTCGGCATTCGGGGAACGCTATGTTACTATAGTCTTATACATACATAGAGTCAATATTTAATTGAAAATTTCACTAATTCCTGAATGATGAAATTCCTGACAACCTACCGAGGTCGTTAAGAAAAAAACAAACAAGGCGTTGATAATGGATGTATTTTATGTCGACGCAAATATTGCAGAATTAAATCGCGGTAGGAAAACACGAAAAGAAATAATGAAAGCAAGCTTGAACGAATGACCGAGTCAATAGATATTATATCAAAACGAGTACGCCGCTGCCGCAGAGGATGTGGACGTCCAAATGATGGAATGACAAACAACCATCGACGGATTTTGACTAATGAAACAGTTGATTCGACAGATGAACACAAAAAAAAATACATCTACCAAAATTTTGCGTTTTTTAAATTATTTTTTCACGTATCTACAAAGGGATTCGTTGCAAAGCTGTATCCACAGTCAAGTTAACAATCATCTCTACGAAAAAAAAAATAACGATGGCGAAATACAACCCACTCCCATTCAACGAACAAAAATATTTCCACTTTTTCCCGTCATCACTTCTAAAAAGCGCCAACCTTAACGGAAAAACCGCTAGTTTTGGCACACCTAAAAAAGTTGGAGGATTGGAACAACTATTTCGTCACAAGCAACCCTCAGTTTTGCAAATCCGCAGAAATAATCAATATGAATAACTCGAACGATAATAACAGAGGGAAAAAGAGCGAAAATTCAGCTTCAATTATCTATCGTCGTCGTTGATATACACGAGCGACGACCACCATTATAATAAACAAAAAAATGAAGAAAGGGGAGAAAAAAAGCCGAAACATTTTCCCGCTCAGCAAACAATCAGTTTGGATGCGCCGACATCACAACCGGGCTTATCGCGAAAACCGCAGAAAGAGAGAAAAACGACGCCAGCGCCGCCATACTCGAGAATGCGAAAACAATCGACACACGTAGACGGCGAGAGGGGGAATCAATGGAATAAAACAAAACACATACCGGGTGCGTTTCTGTTATTCTGTGGATCGAAAAATAGTCGGAGGGACGTCTCCTCATCGGCGGTAAACGTTACTCTCGATTGATTAGTCTCGCAAAGGAATACGGGGAACAAAAAGAGTGAAGAGATAATACGTCGTCAATGTCAAAGAGGACCGCAATGCATGAAAACGTCTGCATCCCACTGCTATTCAGTTGTTGGTGGTACAGTTACCTCGACACGATCTCATCACCCATAACTCCCAGTAACCGTATTTTAGCACTGCGCGTCATGTATCCATACTATAGGCTATTCATCTCATGACAGTCTGCCGGGTTTAAACCGAAAAGAGATAATCACTGAAGAAACACAGACGTTGTGTAGACGTTTTTACCTCAAGATATAGGCATCCAATCATAGTAAATTGTCTCTAAGTGGCATTTGTGTAACCTCTGACGATTATATTTTTAGTTGTCTCATGAAATGTTAATTTGTTTGAAAAGATTATTACATATTGGATTGGATGAAATAAGAATATATTACGACTGATTGTAATTAAAAATTTGTTTTTCCTTGTTGTCACTAAAGCAATAGAGCTACCTCACTGCTTCGTTTTATAAAATTTACTTCTAAAACAAAATCTGCTATGACGAAATTTAGAATATTTTAGTTTATTTATTCACATCTTATAACCTAAGATAAAAAAGGAACTCTGTTTCGCCTGAGAAATTACTGTACATTTGAGTTGGAAGACAGCTGAAACAAAATTCGTGACACTCTCTGATAAGCAATTTTTACAGTTTTTTTAAATTCGTAAACTAATAAACTTTGATATATTGTATCTAATAATTAAAATATAGCAATAAGATTGATACTGACAATTCTTTGGTGGTAAATAGAGTGATTGCAACGAAAAATGGTAAAGTAGAACAAAATTTAACTGAGATATCACTTGTTATTAACATATAGGTAGTTAAGAAGTCATACATTAGTTAGATTACTTAATATATAATTAACACAACACACAGTTTGTTATTTTTAGTCTATATTTTATGAAACTTCTATAAACGGCTATTCCATAAAATACCTTTAATAAATATAGCGTCTATTCAGGCAAATGTGCAATACCGAGAAAAATTCTTTCAGTAGTTCACGAGTATCAATTAATGGGAGGATAAAATCGCTTTTCACAAACTTTGGAGAGAATTAATTTCTTCCAGGGAATTCTGTCAAACTTGCACCCAATTCCCATTTCGCCGCAGATTAACCATGTACAGTTATTTAGTTGGAGATGAACTTCATCATCCCGAGAGAAAGTTTGCAATGATGACGCATGATATGTACCAAAGCATTCCCTTTCCCGCGATAACAACTCCGCCCAAGATACACCGCCAAGAAACTAATTCCCAACTCCTTAACGACTTTCAGATTGCCTCGTTAACGCTTTTGCTAAATTTGTCCACGCACACAAACCCTCCTTAATGCGTTAAATCCGCCAAGTATGTTGAAGGGGAAAGAAAAACAAAAATCCTGGTCATCAAGGGATAAGGGGATTTGGTTTATTAACGGGGGCGGTCATTAAAACCACCGCATCTTATAGTGAGGACCATCATCATCCCGAAAAAAGGGCTAGAACACCATCTACTCGATCTCTTATCCGGAAACAAGAGCTCATCAAGGGAAAGGGTGAAGGCGAGAAGTGGGTAGAAGCATATGGAATTATCTCACTCCCGTTCCGCAGTGGCAAGGGTTTTCTTCAGTCAAACGCAAATCGGAAGTGTAACGCCTACATGCAGTCAACACTCAGGCGGTAAGTGTCTAAGTTTTGGAAGAAATTAAAAAGTTAGTGTAGGGTAGAAAGAGGAGGGAGAATTAAGAGAAATGGGGATGAGGAGATGATGGAGAAAATGAGAAAAGAGGGGAAAATGGAGTGATAAGGGTTGAGACATGAAATTGCATGAGCACCATTACCTACCTGTTGCCCAACCCCTCTAAAAAAGTTTTTTTTGGAATCCATTATTACCCCGTCTGAAATGCTATTCCTTCGCCTGTAACGGTAGTGCCTCTGCTGATATCTCTCTCAAAGGATTGAGGTACTCATTGGACGCTGAGCAAGAGTTTCGGTGATTATAGCTTCCAGTTAGTTGACGGATATTCAGAGAAAGCTGTAATTTTATTTTTTTCCTTTCCGTTTTTTATTTGTGGGGTACGCAACCACCCGTGAACAACACTGCCAATGAATAAAGCGTAAAAATATATTCGTGGTTATTCGCCCATATCTGATATTTATCAAAAATTTAATTTGGATATCCAAATAAAAATTTAAGCTAAAATTTCGTTTTCCGTTTCCATCAGATATTCAAAATCACGAAAAAAAATGTAAACTGTAATTTTAGCTATAACAATTATACAAAGAGAAAAATAATAAATGAACTGAAGGAGTCTTTTCAGAAATTAGTAAAGGTAGTGTATAATTTCAAAGACAAAAGGTGAGAGTAGGAGACTGCCTGGTAGAGTGATGTACGGCTGTAACTATGTACCCCGAGACCACCACGGAAGCCGTGAAGCCCTCTTAGGAAGCCAGATAAATCTTGATGATATATCAATGATATAGATGAAATAAAGATGTGACAAGAGAGATTAACATTTTTCCCAATTAATAATTATTTTTTTGATTAATTCATTGTTCCATAATGTTTCAATAACAATTATGCAATTCCTATAATCTATTTATCACTGAAAATAAGTACATTATTTTAAAATTAATTGTATTTTATATGATTACGCTGCCAACTGACTTGCATCTTACTACGGCGGAAGTTTGTGAATAAATTAAGAAAACCGTTTCCATGATAGCTAACTCTGCTCTTTATATTACACAACAACTTAAATCTTTTCTTTTTGCAATTTCCCTCTTATATTTTTCAAATGCTTTTATTGGAAGTCTATTAGCAATTGCGTGGTCCATAATACCTTACTCCATGGACAGAACTCACCTGTGGTGTACTTAACCATGATTTAATCGCATCCCTACGACGATTTCCTCGATTAAGCCTTGCGATGAAGCTCCTAAGACCATTTTGAATACGCTACCTACAAGCCAATGCATGTATTTCACGCAATTCAGTTTTCATTCACGTATCACCTTCCCTATTATCCCTTATCTTCCACGAAACTACTTTTTCTCAGCTTCTTTCTTCCGGTTAATTTGCCTTTCATTTCGACTTTTTTTCAAAAGACTATCAGTAACTGACTTTTTCCTGTCCCCTAAAAGAGCCACGTGAGTCATTTCCCAAACAAACTCACTCCTACGGTAAAAAGACGCACCAACTCAAACGCCTCCTCTCGATGTAAGAGGACCGGTGGAATCTCGGCTCACAAGAATCCTCCTGTATAGGACAGCTGAAAAATGATGCTAAATTCCTCCTTTGTAGCGATTCCACCATTCCGTACTATTGAAAACCGTTTCCGTTCGGCATCTTTCTTGTCCTCACCTAACAAGAGAGGAGAGTGAAATAGAATAACCAGGAGGATTAAAAATAATTTCAGGACTAAGAGACATGAAAAGCTGGTTCTTCGGCATTTAATTCTCTTGAATTGTAAACGGAGAAGTAGAAACAAGAGGGAGCAAGAAAGCTTGGATAAAATTTCAAAGTCGGTGTTCGATTGCGACTATGAGTCGTCGTTCAGTTACGGGGAGAATTCTCCCACAAGCGTCCATTCCAATCATTTTACACCTCCCGTTGAATGAAGTCATCTTTCTCGTTATTCAAAAAATTAACCTTAAGAACTACGTTCTCCGAAAAATGCTTATTTCTGTTGATTATTGTTTTGACTTACAAAGAAAGAAGAATGTTGCAAAGAGTTACGTAAAGATCGATCATTTATGTCCTGTGCTCATTGTACAAATATTTATTGCCTCTAACACACCGTAGCAAATGTGCACCTGCATGCTATCTTATAATACCGACATGAACCCTAAACAAAAATAAACTGCATTCTATTTTATTGGAAGTTTCATGATTTTCCGCTGGTAGTCATGTGACATGTATGATTTGATTACATGTATGTGTACATACATGTAATCAAAACAATACATGTAATGAAAATCAAAACAAAAAAACAATGAACTTGATTTTGACGCCAAAAATTGTAATAAGTTACTTCTAAGGACGGATTTTTAAGATAAATCTTGAGTATACACAATATATTAAAGAAGTGGTGGTTTCACAATATATGTAATACTTCTCGCCAATCCTTCTTGCATTTTTCGACTAAGAAATTCAGTTTCTATGGTTAATTTAAAGTCTCCGGGGTTAAAAAATGCTGTTATCTTCTTATTTAGAGAAGATTTTTCGAAAAATATTAGTCCCATTATCCGATTTTAGTCACACCAAGTGAAGTTTCCTAGTTAGCCTTCTTTTTTTACGAAATAGTGAACGGCCTCGAAATGTCTCCGACAGATATTAGCAGAACAGAACTACAGTAAATGCTATACTAAATGCGTTGGAATCGGTTTATTAATAGAACTATTCTGAATTCAACAGAAAATTTTACTCTTCTCCGCGCAAAAACGCCCGAGGAAACGCGTAACTCATTTAAGTTTATGATCCTCTTACGCGGCCTAAATTAAGATCAAGGAAAGATAAACTACCTGATGACATATAAACCCCTAAAGAAAGCAAAACCAGGTGTTATTCAACGGGAAACATTAATGTATTCAAAAAGGCAGCATAATTAAAATTTATTTTCTCGCTAATTTGAGTATTTGATATGGATAAAGAGAATGATACAGGTTGGCGCGTACCTGGATTAGTAGATCATCTCAATCCCTCGAGGGGTTGAGTTCAGTTGCCACAGATAAAGACTAAGATGAAACTTCTGGGCTTACCTGCAAATAAGATTTTTAAGATGGTTAGAATACACATTGCATAAACAAACGAGTCAACTTACAACCTTACATGTTTACACGTTGTTTAGTTCAACACCACAATATTTAAATGGAAGTATGTAACCTTAAATGTTAGCCATTAAATGATATTACCTTTCTGAGTTAAGTAAGATAATCTTTATATATTGAATAAACCACACATTTAACGCAGTAATGTCCCGACATGGTTAGCTACGCATTTAATAACGTTTAGAAACATATGATGTCGAAGAAAAGTTGTAAAGCTTCTTTTTCTACTCCATCTAGTTCCTTCATTAAGACATTTACCATGTGAACGTAATAATTTCGTTTGAGAGATTCATTTTTCGGTTTTGTTTTTACAAAATGGTTTAAATTCGAATCGAAATTCCTTTTTACATCAGGAACTACTTTTCGAAGAAGTCCTATGCAGAGGAAAAATACTACAAATAACGAATTCAATATGAGAAACAGTAATCTACTTCAATAACGGTTAGATGTCTGTAAATCATTTTACAATTTAAATCAAATGCACGTTTTTTAGTATATACATCGTGAAACATTAAGTATAGTTGAAGAAAAAGAAGGGTAAGGGAGAATGTGGTTTCTCATTTGTTCTCGCGGATATATGAAAAGGAGACATTTTTATAAAATTTATCAAAAACATTAATGCAAGTAGAAAAGGAGTGTTTCAAAAATGCAGGATTCCTCTTGGCATTTTCAGAAAATTCTCGGGGGTCCTCCTATGAAATGAAGAGATATATCCTAATATTATATAATCCCTTTCCTGGAGAGGTCAGAGAATGTTAGAGAGAGGATTTTTCCAAAATAACCCTTGTCGACGCTCAAAGGGGTCAGCGGAAACTGAGAGGTCTTGTAAAGGGAGAAAGCGGAATCCCGAACAAGAAAATTCCGCAAAATTCAGGGGAAAAGGGGACAAAATAAATGTAAAATGAAGAAAAAGAATTAATGGGAACAAAGTATTATATTTAGCCTGAAATTTGAAAATATGAAAAGATAGAAGGGGTGAATAAAGAGGGGATAAAGTGAAGCAAAATATCTAGAATTATGAACCTAATGATTGTAGAGAGTATAAATGACAAAATAAATATACCTAAAATAACGAAAATTCTGAAACATCTTAATTGAAATAATCAAGATGCATTAACTTTACACGAGTGATTTTATTTTCGGTAGATGAGATTGAGTCTGTTAACCGTCTTTCCTCCCCAATACATCGAAGAAAAGAAACATAGATATTCTTCAACTTATTATGCGCTTCTATGAAAAAGACAACTCTACCTATAGAGGAAAATAATGAAAGTCAACGTGGAAAATGCTTAGCAGAACTTTAACTCGCAATTCGATGTGCATTTCCTATGCATTAATTGCAGCAAACATCTTAAGAAGCCTTAGATACTGAGCTAATACTGCACAATTTTGCTGTATTCTAACAAATACACGGAAGCAATTAAAAGATATAAAAGTTATTAAAGTACCAATGGAGTATCACTAGATGTTTCTTTCAATTTCCTTCCTCTAAGCGATGCACATAATATTACAATCCTTGAGTTAGCAATGTATTTTTTCAGTCGTCGATGATGATGACGCTTCAGGTGAACGACAATGCGTTCCCTCTGATTACAAAATTCCTTGCAGAAAAAAGAAGAAATATCGAAAGCATCGCTATCGAAAGCCAACCTCCATTCGCACATACGTAATCATCCAAATATAAGGAGATGCAGAAGCCTTAAAATGTTCAACGCTGTAGTAACTAAATAGCCTGAATTCCTCTAATCCTCTGGAAGAGAATGAAAGGAAGTTAAAGAAAGAGTATAGGATATCGGATTATAGCCACAGAAATAAAGATCACGGTATTGGTGTTATTTTTCCAGTGCACTGCTTCTTAAGAAAACTAATGGATATTTCCATGGATATGACTAATCTGTGGAGACGCTCGCAGTCAAGTAAGACCCTCTACGGTGAAGGTTTCTTGATGTCTAACAGATATAAGACCTTCGAGAAGGGTCCATTTTTCGGAATTAAATAACCTCATCGACTTTCGTAATTACCGGTAAGAAATTATAGGTATAAATCAATTTTTCGAAGAATATCTACGTGTTATTGGCTACCGTAACATCACTTTTTAATGAGTTAGCGTATTCATTGCAGAAGAAATTTGATAGATGCCGTGGCAAAATTTAAGCCGAAACTGTGTATATATTCAAAGAAAACCACGCATATATATATATA
>KZ308963.1:132451-220947 GCA_000376725.2 Ladona fulva
TCATATATATATATATACTTACTGACAACTTATACACGATTTATTGAATATAAAATTTAAATAATGCATAAATACTGAATTTTCAAGTCTTACTGTAAGATTTATAGGGTTAGATTAACGTTGGAAAACCTTCGCTACCACATCTTCAAAAATTCACCACAAATCAACCGCATGAAATCACACAGAACGGACCTTTCACACGCACTCGCAAAGAATACGAACCTTTCGTTATCCCCTTAATTTCCACATCACCTTAGCAACTCACAATTTAAGATAATCAACGTCTTGATACGCGCCTTGCGTGCGATCCCTTTAAGAAGTGGAAATACATGCGGAATGCTTTCCTGTGGGTGTTTTTGCTATGATAAAAGAAGGGGAGGTGGGAGATTTTCCGCTGGTAGTTATGTGACATGTATGATTTGATTACATGTATGTGTACATACATGTAATCAAAACAATACATGTAATGAAAATCAAAACAAAAAAACAATGAACTTGATTTTGACGCCAAAAATTGTAATAAGTTACTTCTAAGGACGGATTTTTAAGATAAATCTTGAGTATACACAATATATTAAAGAAGTGGTGGTTTCACAATATATGTAATACTTCTCGCCAATCCTTCTTGCATTTTTCGACTAAGAAATTCAGTTTCTATGGTTAATTTAAAGTCTCCGGGGTTAAAAAATGCTGTTATCTTCTTATTTAGAGAAGATTTTTCGAAAAATATTAGTCCCATTATCCGATTTTAGTCACACCAAGTGAAGTTTCCTAGTTAGCCTTCTTTTTTTACGAAATAGTGAACGGCCTCGAAATGTCTCCGACAGATATTAGCAGAACAGAACTACAGTAAANTGATACGCGCCTTGCGTGCGATCCCTTTAAGAAGTGGAAATACATGCGGAATGCTTTCCTGTGGGTGTTTTTGCTATGATAAAAGAAGGGGAGGAGGGAGGCCTGCTTGTGTGAGTAAGGGGACCGCCGAAGCGAAGAAGGGTCGACACAATGGAAGGGTACTCGAGTGAGGGCACCCCCTGGCAAGCTGCACAGAAGGATAAACGGCCTCTGGGGCTAAGATTGCGGATAAGGGCGCGCTTTGGGAGGAGAGGTCACGGAGAGAAAAAGAGGATGCGGAGGTAAGTGGAGTAATGGGACGTTTGCAGGTCGGAGAGAGATCGTGCGCCTTGAAACAGGAGTCTTGTCGAGATCCTTGCCCATAAATGGAAAGGTAAATACCACTCGCAGCAAATAACCCGCTTACGCTTATGTGGAGAAATACGATACCAATTCTTTAANGTGGAAGGAGATGGGGAGAACGATGCGGATCACTTGAGTCGGAAGAAAGGGATTGAGGTAAGAAATTGGGAGAGGGATGGAGTAACACGGGGTGGAAGGGAGTTGGGGGATGAAGGAGAAGAAGGATAGGGGGCTTTTATTTCTCTTTTTAGAGTCGAGAAAACCAAATTTAGAAAATATAACTTAGGTACGACATGAAATACAATCCGCTATGATCAAAATGCATCGTAATGAAAAGAATATTTTACTTAACACAGCGGTTAAATTAATTACATGCAGTGAATAAAGTTTCTACAATACACTCAGGGTTGAACAATTTGGTTTATTTAACTATATTTATACTAAATATTTCATCGCAATATATTAAAAACGTGCTGAAGATTTCATTGCAAATAAAAATTTAGTTACCACCTTGCCAAATATGAGCAATATGGTAAGGCATAGGTCTTCAATGCATGAAAAATTTGCCAGCGACGATGAAATGAAGCATTTCAAATGCATATCAATCAAACAAAAATGTACTACTTTAGATTTTATCTTTTTTATTCAAAGTAATAATAAATTCAATATTATATGCACATTTATGAACACTAAGCAGGTAAATAAAAAGTTCGAACTAATTTCTTAATTGAAATTCACTAAAACATTTTGACATTTTGAGCTAACCAATTATGTGGAAATACTCACTCTCTTACAAAGAGATTCCATGAAATAAATCGTTTAATAACGTCGAATTAAGTTATGAGGAGGGAGAATTGGGTGGAGAGAAGAGGAAGCTGAGAAGATATCTCCCCTAAGTGAATCGCATTGACAACCCTGCAAGAACTGTCACGGGGGAAAAAGTAAAGGGCTTAAAATATCCATAATAATGGACGGGAACCAATGGAGGTTTCTTTTTATTTCAGTCTCTTGGGAATTCAAATTCATTAATGATACCTCAAAAATCTGCTTTCCGAATGAGGAAGGACGAAAATTGATACATTATCCTCCAATTATATTTTAATGGCGAGAAAATGGAGGAGAGTTAATAAAGGAGAGAAAAACTCACGACGTAGGTTTACTCCGATTCGTATTTAATTTCATAATTAACATCTCTTTCTTATTAATTTCCCTTTCTGCAAAAACCTTGATTAAGGATAAAATATGATAACGTTAAGATAATTGAGAGCGAAGAACGCCCCTCCATTAACCATGTGTGCAAAATAGAAAATGAACTTTACAAAACTTTTCAATGGAGGATAAAAGAGGGAAAATAACTAATTAGCAAGTGTGTCTGAATGAGTAACTTTTGTATTGCTCTCATCGAATTGAAATAAATCAGAAAGAATCGTTCTCGAAATACGAAGAATATATATATATATATATATGTATTTCACGCAATTCAGTTTTCATTCACGTATCACCTTCCCTATTATCCCTTATCTTCCACGAAACTACTTTTTCTCNATATATAAGGGAAAGATAAAAATACCAGGACACGGCTTCGAAGTACCATGTGGTGTTTTCATTTGTGGAAATACTGAAAAGAGTTGATCCTATTACTTGCGAAATCAAATCCTTACAATTCTCGATAACCTTATCGCTGAGAATTTGCTCTAATGCGAAAAAGGTTTATGGAAAACAAAGAGAACTTTCAGTTTTACCATTATATTTGCACCTTATTTACCTTTTCTTTTGAGAGATTAAGAATATAACAATGAGTTTTATGAATACGTTTTCCATTAGAAACGGGAATAAGAATTCGTTAAACAAAATTATTAGCTGGAATACTGAATATTACGATCCTAAAAAAATATTACAGTCAATGTTTCATTGATGGACTTATTTCTATCGACAGAACTGTAGTGAGGGTACATGCCCAGGGCTGAAGGCCGTAGAGGGCGCCAAATCTAAGCTATTGTACTAATCACAACCAACTCGAGGTACTGGCGATCATCCAGGGCGCCAAAGTTTGATAATTATTACTTAATAAAAGTTGATTCGTTTAAATGGATATGGAATTTGAAAAATGGAATTTCGAGTTCAAATGGAACTTTGAATTTGTTATTGTATTCACATTCAGAATTGGGTCCAATACTCATATTTACTAGTTATTAAGCTTAAAATAGATACTCAACCTCTCACTTAATTGCGTTCAAGCAATCATTTTCCGAGCAATTACCGGTACTATACGCAAAGCAAGCAAGTAAGAGAGCATCATGAACTCTTCAGATTCAGAGCAACTATATCGGTGCAAGGATAAAAGTTCTGAAAGAGAGCTGTGTTTACAGCAAAGCGTCACCAGTGCCGTTAAATCTTGCGTTTGTGTTAAAAGTAACACACTTACAGCGCAAATGTACCTCAGAAGTGAGGAGTTTCTTTCTATATGTATTAATATACCTTCAAACTACAAACGAACCAAATTTTGGGTCGAAAATCCGAGGATGAAAGATTTACTTACAAGAAGACGGAGACCTAATTTAGAAGAGATCAGAAAAGGAATTAAAATAGATTATAGGAGGAGAAATTAAAGACGAAATAGAATATAGAAGACAAGATAAGATCAGAAGTAATTAATAAGGGATAAAAAAGGAAATCGTGAAAAGAGATGACAAAACGGACCAAGAGAGGAATGAATCAATGGCGTCGGCTCAAGAGCTGAGACCTTCGAAAGTTAATTACTTGCTCATGTTCTACTCGTGAGTTTTATTATCTGCGCCGGAAACTCGGAAGCCACGAATGATGATAGCGCCCGTTCCAAATTACAGAAATTAAGAGTAGCTGGATTCAAAACACAGCGTGAGGAGGCTGGCTTTGACAGGTCTATTAATCCGCTAAAAAATTAAATACGAACTTCCTCCCAGTTAGTATATTACATTAACAGCCTACTGTTTATAAATGCCGATTTTAATCATTCTACGCGTTAAAAGAAGCATTCAATCACTTTCGTACACTATATTCAGCCGAATATTTATCACGGTGTCTACTCCAATGCATCTATAATTACGTATTTGGGACACATTCGTCGATGCGTTTTTTTTCTGTGTACACGAAACAATTAACATTTTTGCATTCACCATCTACAAAGTTACTCTAGTCGCTTACTCACACGTCAAAGTAATCAATATCTATATATATGCCGGTTTAACTTCCGTATTTCTAGTATTACAATGATAATGAACAGTCAATAAGAATGAAATTCTCTCAAAGATATAAATTCTGCTTTTATTTCTCTTTTTAGAGTCGAGAAAACCAAATTTAGAAAATATAACTTAGGTACGACATTAAATAAAACCCTTATAAAATAAAAAACCGTACGTCCCGTTTAAACCGGTGCTGTCTTTATTTTACGCATGATTCTGGTCAATTTTTTTACCTGGGTCGATGGAAAAACTCTGAAAAAAATTGTAGCGTAAGATACGTAGATTTCATTTTAGAGATCAAACGGAAATTTTGAGAGTAATAACTCTAAACAATGTCGAAACCAAGATTCCACCAAAAGTGGCATTTGCTTTATAATGCTATTTCTAATTTTTATCGATACAGAAAGCAAAATGATCAGAAAATAAGTTCCAACTGTCTTTAATAAAACGTTCAACTCTCATGTATGAGAGTAAATAAGGTAAACACGTGAACTGAACGTGCAAGATTCTCAAATCTGAGCAGTGGCTTGCTATGCCTACTGGCTGTGACGTCACCGAGGCTGGCTCATATCTCAAAATTTGGTTAGTAACTCAAGGCAAAAACTAGATCAATTTACGACGAACGTTTTGCGCAAGATTTTAACAAAACTCATCGTTGTAAGAATAGAGAGAGTGGGATGAACAAAGAAAAAAAGTGAGACATAAAATATGTCAGAAGCAAACGAGCGAAAAAATGCGGAAGAGATCCATAATGAGAGAGAAGCGAAACTCAAATTACTTCAAAATGACGAAAAAATAAAATAGATTTCGGGTTTCGTTTAACCAACATCTGCCTCATTTTGAGATTTCTCTGAGAAATTTTTCCATGATGAAGACGATGAGAAAGGAAAAGCTAATTTGGTCTCTTAAAAGGGAGAATGTTGCAAAAACGAGAGGAATTTAGAAAGCCTTAAAACGTCGACTGATAATAATCGTAAGAGGAATGCAAAACTACCTAGTCAGAAAACTGTTTTAAGTAATCTGACTGAAAATCCTTTAGAACATCTACAGGAGAAATCATCGGTAAAGGTAAGATAGTACATAAACTATGAATGATACAGTAATATGATAATGGAGAATAATAATTACTAATTTGCTTACTGCATTTATTAATTAATTGTGTTACATACTGTTTAATTTATTTATATAATATATCATTGCACGTTGTTCGGTGGACAGGTGGCAATGGTGAAGGGGGACAAAATAATAATGACATCTGCCAGGCATTCGCCCAAAGACGGGATTATTACTGTGTGATTATTCGAATCTATTGAACATTGTGCATAACTTATTACCTATCATGACAAATTAATTGCGTATGATTTGACTGCCACCAGACTTGTGTCCAACAGCAACGCAAATTTATAAATAAAAAATAGTAAATAAATACGTATATCTAAGCTGACGAAACTTAAAATCATAGTAAAATATATATTATATAGGAAAAGATCTTGGTAATTCTTAGGCAGAAATTAGTCGCTAATTCATTTAAAAGTAACTACCATTCGTTTATACAATTATTCCCATCAATTTATACAGAAGTTACTCTTCAGCATAATTGTAATCGTCAGCTTATGTATCGATACAAATGACGCTGTATATGGTTAATGGAGAGCAACCAACCGGCAATCGGGAGATCCGGGCTCGAATCCGGGTTCTGTCTTCCCCTAAGGAAAAATGGACATGAAATCGTCCGTTTCGTGGTGATTTTCCTATGTGTACACCTTATCGTGACAAGTCACATAAACCTTGTGGAATAGGAGAAGTTTTGTTCGAAATATCAGTGACGTGTCTCTCAGACTAATGTGAATATAGAGATAAAAAAAGAATAGTGTGTGAAGAATATTTTCTCTAGTTATCAGCCGAGTAGTTTGGTCGATTATCACCAACGTTTCGGCAGCACATTTCACAGCCATCTTCGGCTGATAACCAGAGAACATTTTCCGCACTTAATACATTGGGAAAGAACGTCATTCTAAAAGAAGTGCATTGACATTAGAAACAGTCTACCCTCGAAAGTCTTTCTGGTCTTTTCTCACCAGGTTTAGCAGTTTCTAGCTAATTTAAAGATATTTAGGAAACGATTTACATATAAAAATCCCGCACAATTCATCACCTAATGAAATACTTATATACTCCAACACACGATAAAAGAATAGGAGATTATCTTACCTCAAGTCAAATTCGGCTATAATTGAGGTACTTAATCGTAACATAAATATTTACACACATTTATAAAAGAGAGACAATGTTAATATTGATGTTATATAAGAAATACAAAATAATAGAAAAAGCAGTGAGTGATATTAATAAAAGTAAGAAAATCCGATAGAAAAACAATATGCCACTAACACGGTCGTTTAAACCATGTCCCAATTACTTTAATAAAAGTAATTGAAGGAAATTAAAAAGGAATGAATACGAAAGCGAAGAATGTACAAAGAGATTATTATATCGCTGTAATATGATAAAAAATATTGTGACTATATCCGAGCTAATATGGGATAAATCCTCTCTCTCTCTCTGATCGACCTAATGCTTGGTAGTCAACCATGAATGGCAGTGAATGAGACATGGAAGAAGGAGCTTCTCGAAACGAGACCTAATCTGGAGGAAAATCAACAAGGGAAGCGAGCGAAGAAAGGGAGAGACCGAGCGAAGAAAGAGAAAAATGGTAATGGAAGATAGGGAAATGTATGAGAAGAATCCGAGTTGAAAGAACGTATCATCGCGCTAAGGAAGGAGACACGGAAGAAGTAAAGGGAGAAGAGCGGATGGATCGAGGAAAATGGAATGAAATGTAGTAAAAGGGGAAGGAATGCGGAGTGAGAGGATGGGAGGAATGGAGAAAGGTGAGAGGAATGCGAAGAAGAGTGGCAATAGAAGCGAGAAATTGGATGGAGTGGAAGGAGATGGGGAGAACGATGCGGATCACTTGAGTCGGAAGAAAGGGATTGAGGTAAGAAATTGGGAGAGGGATGGAGTAACACGGGGTGGAAGGGAGTTGGGGGATGAAGGAGAAGAAGGATAGGGGGATGACGAAGAAAGGTAAAACAGGACAGAAAAGTGGTTGGAATACATGATGAAGTGAGTATGGAGGTGGAAAAAGGAAGAGTACATGTATGAGTGGGTGAAAGAAAAGAAATCAGATCAAGAGTTGCAACCGCTGGTAATTAGAGACAGAACTTAGGTGGTCAAAACTGGGAATATAGAATTAGTTTAGAGCTATTAGAAATAAAGAACCCCTTCTATCTTCGCCTAGTGAGAATTTTTTCCATCCGTTCTATTCCTTTGAGCATTCGCTGTAGCTATCGGGTCTTGCACTGATTTGCTGACTTCCCATGATCGCTCGAGTATACCATTGATATCAAATACTGTTTTAAATCAAAAACCTTTCTATTTGAAAACAAAATACATAAAGAGCATTGATATTTTGCATGTTTTAAAACACTCCGTGAACCGCATGTTGGCAGGTAGTATTCTAGTTTGGAAGCAAACAGGAAGTTCTTCAATGCATTATGGAACCCTTGAGAATCGAAGATTTGTTTCCGAAATTCGCACATGGTAACTACTAGAAATCGGCAATCCGGAACTTCCTGTTTGCCTCGAAACGCGTTTACTTCCGTCTGCCGACAAACGGCTTAATGAGTGTTTGTAAATCTCTTAATTTTTCAGCAATGTTCCATTTTTCTCTTCTTTCATTGATATATCCAATGATACGTAAACATAGTTCCGAAGATAGATTCTTTTCAAAGCAACATTAGTTGTATACGAATTGATGACACGAGTAGTAGTAGAAGTAGTATTGCTGAAAATGCTTCTACAGCTAAGGTCATTTTACACATATGGGCCCCCACCGGGAGTCGCACCCGGGATCACTTCCACTAAAGGTGAACTCGCAGTCCAATTGGCTATATGGAAGCCCTCGGTGACACGATATTATTGGTTGGGACTGTATGTGTGATTGAGAGTACCCCATGTTGCAACTAACACAATCTACTATATTAGCCAATTATGCTACGTACGTTTCAGAAACATACAGGCTCACCCAAAATAAAAGTCAGCTACTCCAACCGATCACTTGAATGCTTAAATCACGATATTTTTTTCAGCACATAATTGAAGCAACTTACTAATATAAGGAACGAAAATTTTGGAAATTAAAAAATTATTTTTAAAAAGATATGGTTCCAGAGTATGGAAGGCCGAATTTTTTACGTAATCTATTGCATTCTAGAATGAATAGTCCGCCAATCAGAATCCATGATACGATCTATTCGTTCCTGAGATCTGCTGCAAACAAGAGTATTAACCTTTTGCGAGGATAATATCCTATGAAATACTCTTTCCGTAATACATTTCATGAATACATTTTCTGTAACGTAGAATGGAAAAGTAAGATTTGCTGATGGAAAAAATTAGAAAACTGAGAAGGCAGGGAGTTAAAAAGAAAAGGAATTGAGAGTAGGATACAAGGAAAGAGACGGAGAGGAAGACGAATAAAAAAGTTGCTGGATTATGCAAAGGACTGGGTAAGCTACGATATAATAAAATGGAAGATATTATGATGGGCATTTATTAGGAAATTTTTACGCTCGTGGAAATATCTTCAGATAAAAGATTAATGCATGTAGTATTTCTTCGATTAAAGAACTAAAATTTTAATCACAATTGGCGTAACGCAAATATCACAAGATAGAACAAGAGGAACCCAACTACACTGATGATACATTGAAAAAATCTTCTTAAGTTTTTCATGGCTATTTAATCTAGGATAAATCCATCAAGACAGGCAAGAGATAAGACACACTAAAGTGAGTGAAGGGAGAGAAGGGATAAAATGAATGGATTGGGATGGGAATAATAATGGGCGAGAGCGTCCCTCGAGGAGATTTCAGAAAAGAGTAATCTAAGATGTCCCTCGAGACTAATTGCGGCTTCTTCCCGATAAACCACTTTCCCGAAAAAAATGGTCTCATCCACAATTCTTCCATTATACCCTCGGAAATAAATGCCACTGATACACTTGAGTCCGCATTCATCGGATGATCTTGTATAAGTCAATTTGTTCGGTATTAGATGAACCAAAGAGATTAAATTGTTACAAAACCTTCCCTATTATTTAACAACTGCTGTCTCTACGAATTGATTGTGGTTATATTTCACAATTCGAAACCAGGTCAAAGGAAATAAAGTTCTACACTGTCCTGAGTCCTGGTTTATATAAGGACTTATGAGTAAGGTTTATGTGACTTGTCACAAGTCCTGAGGTCCTGAGAGAAAGAATTTAAGTTTGACATTACCGATGTTTGGAGAACAAAATTCGATTAGTATTTATTGTCATCAAGCTAAATCAAAGGACTGATATATAACAATTAATATAACATATCAGTATCAATATAATGACCCAACAATACCATAGTATCAGCAATTACTCGAACTGTTACTTTTATCTATACCCAAGCAGGAGAGTAAGAAGGTTTCCATCTAATATCCAGGAAGAATTCATGTAATCGGTAAGTAATGCAATACTACGCAAAAATAATTCCCAGCAAATAAATATAAAGTATTACAGTTTTTCATGGATTAAGGGGACAATTCTTTTAAATGACCTTCAACTCATGAAAGAAATTTTCCAAAAAGGATCTTGGGAACTTCATTCAAAGGCTTTAAGACTACAATCTCTCGGTAGTGCGATGACTGGAGATCCACGTCATCTCGTACAACACAATCTTAGTGGGATTAACAGAATAACTAAATAAACTTAGTGAATTACTTCCGAAAATGTTCCGTCAAGTTGCAATAAAAGCTGCAGCGTTCGGATGAATCAAAAGAAATACAGGATACCTGCACTGCAGATATTAAACAAGGAGAGAAACTTACGTAGTAATAATTCATTGACGTTTCAGATACTTTCAATGGACCACGTAGGAGCAAATCTTTACTTCCATTAAACAGCAGCTCTATCTCGTTTAATGATGTTACCGTTGGAGCATTGTGCTCCTTCTCATGGTAGAATGCCTCGGAATTGCTTTCAGCGCACCTGAAAGCAGCAACCGAATTATGAAATCGCGGAACGAAAAAGATGCTCCACGCAAGTAAAAGTATCAAAGGAATGTTATTGACAGCGCCATTATCTACGTGAAAGCAGAGGGAAAAGGATCTGAAAGCAAAGGATTCGAAGACGTATAATTGTTCGGGAACGAATACGTGAGGCCGGAGGAAGGCTCCGTGAGACGATTCCTTTTTTAAGATGACAGAATAAAGGAAGGGAAGAATGTAACGGAAGGGGAGAAAATAAAAAGTGAGTGAATGGAGGCTGGAACATGAAAGAAAAGGAAAGGGAGAAAGGAAATGTGGAGGAAAAATAGTCCGATTAGAGCCGAGGAAATGGAAGTAGTTTGACAAGGAATGAATGCCTCGCTGATGAGCGAGAGATTGAAGCGTAAGAAGGAGAAGGCGAAAAAATGGGTGGAAAGGGGAACAATGGAGAATGGCGGAAATAATAAGGTTAAAGTGGAGTAAGAGAGTGAATGTTGAGGAAAAGAACGGGGCAATGCGGCGTAATAATTGCTAATGACAAAAATGTTCGTGTATGGGAGTCTTAAAGGAAAATGTTGGATATACTAAACGAAGGGTAACTGTAGATAACGACTTCGTGATTGGTTCCCTTACGTTCATTTAATGGTGACCAATGGGCATGTGCTGTCAATGTGGTTCAGGCTATAGAAGATATCGAAACCAATAATAGTGAATGTGGATAATTTTAGCAAATTATTGATTAGACCTTTATTTGCAGAGATTTGACCCCAGAAGTCACCTCATACATAGGGACTCTAACATCTGTTTAACGTTTCTAGGGGGCTTGCCAAGTGCACTAAGCAAAAGTGGGAGAATTTCTCAAACAAAATACAAAGTTTTGCGGAATAACATTCCTTTGGAAAACATAATCCAACTTACTAGCAGTTCTAAAAAAATCACAATATCTGGCAGTCATAAGATACATTTACTAAAATAACCAAGTTCATTTATTTTAAATAGAATTTTAGCGCTGTCATGACTAAGGCGAATCATAATCGATATATTTTATTTCCGTATTTTCATGGTTATAAATTAACTTTTCGAAATGTGTTTTCGAACGCTCCCCAATGTTGAGATAGAAAATACGTCCTTGTTTACTTTGCCGAATTTTCCGAACTAATCGCAGGAGAATACACACAGATGTATAAAAAAAACAGATTTAACGTAAAGAATGAAATGATGCAACCCTTATCCCTATCACGAAATATTCTGTTTTTATTTAAAAAATAAATATCAAGGAATTTTGACTAACTTAGCACGGAAAGTCGTGCAGATGAATAACAAGGTGAAAAATGGTGACATATAAAATCATTTCGTGCTGGAGGTAAAAGTTGCATCTTTTAATTCCTTACGTTATGAAGACCTACAATAAAGTCATGCCGGAAAGAACTGATAGTGATTCAGAGTTGTTGATGACTTGGTTTCTTGAGAGGAAGATTGGTTTCCATGATTTCATTCTGAGTTAATACCAATGCGGTAATTTAAGCTGTCTAGAACTATATAGATTCCTTATAGCAAAGTAAGAGGCAAGAGAACTTCAGTAAGTTATTTTCAAACATACGAAAAATAATTTCAATGATGTTTTAAAGCTTTTTTAAGGTAACGACTGAAGGTTATTTTGGTCAAAACACACGACAGTACTTCCTGAAAATCACTACATGACGTAAATAACTATTGCGGAGGATATTACTGAATACATTATTCTAAAAATAATCCTGATTTATTTTCCTCTATCTAATTATTTCATGGATATTCTTCGTTTCTGCCATCTCACTTCTACCATTGGACGATATGACTTCCTAAGGTCTCCTAGAAAACTGGTACATAAGACGACCGCGTACAGCCCTGATAATCTACTGAGCTTAAAGCATGACAAATCGACCTCAGATAGCCACATTCCATAAAATTGATTTCAATCAGCTAAGATAAATGACCAAGAAATCGCAATAAGAAAATTCGTCGGCAAAATACTAATTTCCGGAACCAATTTAGATGATCGGAAAGAAAGTGAAAGGATTAATGGAGCCTCGGGAATGCATTAGACCTCCTTCCCGCAGAATTTATGTCTCCGTGTCAACTCATTAACCCCCCTTTCAGTGGCAATTGCTCTGCGGAAAATACCTCTTCTGCTCGGTTACACTATAATACCGTATAACCGTCGATCTCTTTCTCCGGAATATTTCACGGGCCGATGGGGGAGCCTTCTTAGGTGGACGCGTAGTCATCAATCCCCCGCCTGCTAATCCGCCGTGTTTCACGACGAAACCCCCGCAATCCAACAAACGTCCCCGAGCAATTGGCCGCGCGTTCGAATTCCCTCGACGGAAAATGGGAGAAAGGGGTTGGAATGGGGTGGAGGAAACAGATGTGGATCTAGGGATTGGGGGGGATTAGGATCAAGTCCCTACATCCTTCAGAGAGCCTGGCGTTATCAAACATCTTTCCTTCTGCACCGAGCAAAGAAGACGGCAGAGGCTCTCACGTCATTCCAGCTGCTTAGCTGACGACGCGAATCCCTTGGAAATTTTTTCTACCTGAGAAAATGGAAATTTAAGAAAAGGATATGTTCTCCATTAACGGCGTCATATCGATCGTTTCGGAGATCAGGTTGGTTGCTATGGCCGAAAAGAAATTTGATTGAATTTACTCAGTTATTTCTAATGGTGCATGCATTACAGGAAATATTCTCAGGACACACAACTGGAAAAATACTTTACAAGCAACGTTGGACCAATTCAACGGACATCTGAATGACAATGATACCGTTAAGTCTGCCAGCTAAACGTAGACATTTGTTAAGAAGTGGCCCAGTTGTTAACTCGAGAATGTTTACTTTCATCAGTGTACATTTGGAAAATACGTGATCATTCAGTAGTATGTAATTTAAATATTACCCTTGTAATCTTAAATATGGTCACCCCAAGATATTCGAAAAAGTCCGTACTACTTAAAGAGAAAAAATAACTGCAAGGACTCTCCCACCGACCAAATATTTGGTGAACAATATAATTCTGGTTTTTCACAAAAAAGTGTTTAGCCCTTTTTGGAAGCTTGAAATGAAATACGAAGTAAATAATGTGATCGAGTTTAAAGAATTATCACTCGAAAGTATAAAACATCAAAGAACGGAATTTCAGTTTAAACTATGTACGTGTACAATGTAATATTTTTTAAAATTAATTTTAAAACAGGTCAAAGCATACGATGTATTTAAAAATCATTAAGTACGTTCAAAGTTCCAAACATCTATTGGAGGCTTGATCGAAGAAAAACAATAACAGAAATAATTAAAGTAAAAATACTGTTTCCAGTGTATAAAGGCAGTCTCTTCAACAAACTATAGCCGAAATATAAATTTTAACAAAATTTTGAAAGAATGTTCGCAAACATATTCACCTGGGATTTATGAATTGTGTAATCTCTACTGGTAGAGCTTCATTTTTCCCCGGAAAAATTAATGGCCGATATTTTATTAAAATTTAAGTAAATTATAGGAAATCTTATTTAAATGAACCGAATAGTTTAGGGTATCAGAATTTATTATAGGGATAATTTATAAAAGTTATTCTATGTACTAGTAGTTGCAAGTTGTTCGGTTAAAACCGAAAAATAAAGGTGCGATTTAAAAATATATGTTCGCCACAGTGTGACCACTTGGAAACCAACAGCACTGTTATTGGTGTATTTAAAAATAAAACGCTATCATTGAATTCATTAGTAGCTCATTCCTCTTGGTTTTTGATAAATATATAAGGAATAAAATCCTCCTGGACTTCAGGCAAATTTATTTAACTGGAAACAAATGCCCTTTTACGTGTGCCAGAAAAAAGAAGCGGAAGACCACAGACGCTCAAATATGCTTAACTAATAAAAATGAAAATTGCGAGCGTTGTTGTAATAGCTGTCCCTTGCCCACAGCACCAAAGCAAATACATCTCGAAAATAGCTTTCCAGCGGAGGACAATCTGGGAACATAAAAAAGACCTATTTCAACAAAGCGGACCCATATGAGAGAGATATGAGGGGAGAAGAAAAATTCTTATCCCTGAAAAATAACAAACTCGGGTCGCCTAAATACATGACAAACGCACCATTACCGTAACTTTTAACAGAATAAATTCTACTAGTGGGAACGATAAAAGGAAATGACCCACGAGCGAAACCTTTTTTACTCAGCTATCCCTCTGTTCTATTCTTCATCTCTATTTGATCTCCCAGATCTATCACTTCTGCAACTTCTCTTTGTTTATTTCATCCCTTTCTTCTCTCCTAGCGAACGTATATTCTCGGCTTCTACTTCTCGTCGATTCGATTCGACTCTCCCGGAAATCATTCTCTCCACCTTACCATTTAATGCTCTAAAAATAATAAATAATGCAGGGAAAATTCTGCGAGAACCTCAGGTTTTAGAGAGTCAATAAACATAAAAAATACTTCTGTGAGTTGTTCCATGCGATTCTGAATGAACCACGAGCTATACTCCCATGTATATAATTGGTTCTTGTGCATAAGGATTCCAATCAGTAAGCACAAATATCGAGCAATTAAGGTAATTTTTGCTACGATCAGCTACCGTTTGAAAATCTGGAAAATTTAAATAATATATAGCTAAGGATGCACCTTAAATTTACATAGAATAAAATAAATTTATACCACGACCAATCATAGAGGGATTCTAATAGAATGAACGTCAACTATGAATGATAAAGCAAAAATTAGATTCACAATTAAATATCCTCTACCTTTTTCTACGCACAACTACTTAATTTTTTCAAAGNATAGCTAAGGATGCACCTTACATTTACATAGAATAAAATAAATTTATACCACGACCAATCATAGAGGGATTCTAATAGAATGAACGTCAACTATGAATGATAAAGCAAAAATTAGATTCACAATTAAATATCCTCTACCTTTTTCTACGCACAACTACTTAATTTTTCCAAAGTAAAATAATCTGTCACTTCACAGTCGCATTTGTTTTCGTTCGTATATGGGGATGACCATTTCATTTATCAACCCCCCAAAACTAAAATAACCGTGAACAGAGATAATGCAATTAATTGCTACATTAACGCTCCAATGAAAATCCTGAATACGAAAGATGTTAAAATTTCACATTTTATGAGATATTTCATGACGTCCCTGGGCATGCACTATGAAATTATGTGAGAATTCAGTACTAAATTACTTGAAATTGAATCTTTTATATTTTATCCTCCCAAGATCAGAATCAGAAGGGATAAGGATGTTTAGCACAAAAATCTTGCGGCTAGGAATATTCTCAAGGAGAAACGAACATGAAAAAAATCTAATAAGAGGGGGACCTGAACCGAGGTCGTTTTTATTAATCGTTAAACATTTTCAGGGACACTACTCCATCTTTTGATTTATCAGAGTGATAATAGAATGGGGAGTTGTGGATTCTCTGAAAGATGTCTCACTTGCAAAGCGCGACCACGGAGAGCCGTAACCCCAGCTTGTTTGAATTTTCTAACAGTATGTTTCAAACTACGGCTCTTTAGAGATTTTCTCGAAACTGTAATGTATTCTCACAGCCGTCATCCTTTTCATTATAGATGTGTGACCTAGTGGAGAGTGATTCTGCGTAGGAATTGGGATAAAAAATATCCGGGAACAATTATTTTCTCTGTCATCGAAATTGCAAACAGGTCCTTTTCACTGAATTTTATATTATTTTTGAAATTTCATCGGTTACGATTTTCACATCGAATAAGATGACAACTTTTCCGAAATCATAGAAACACAACTCCGACAAACACAAATATCTGGAATACCTTGGCCTACCTGGTATAAAAGTAAACAATATGGACGCGGGAATAGAATCGTTAAAAAAAACTGGTATTTTTGCAGAACGACGCGCGTTCACAAAATCAAAATAATTAGGTCGCTCGAAGAGAACTTTTCTAGAATCGCGGCAAAATCTGGTATCAGCGTAAATATTTAAAATGACCAAATAATTTGAATGTCAGTCCAAAATTTTGAATGCGTGTTTGATGCATGAAATAATATTAACAATCGATCAATGGATTTAATATCTTAATATCTGCCAGTGTAAAACAAAAGTTTGAATTCAGTACCTCAGCTTTATAAATGTTAACTAGATTTTTTAAGGAAAAATACCATAACCCAATAGGGTATTACTAAATCACATAAGGTTTGTTGGCGGGTGCCCAGTTGGATATTTATGTGATTCTGCTTTACGATGAACTTTATCGATGAAATTCAAATCGAACTTAATTTATATGCTCTTGATACATGGAAATATAAAATTTAACCCAGTTATTGCAACTAACTTAAGAGCACATAAATGACAGTCAATATTTATACACAAGCAAAAATTAATCTAATAATAAAACGAAACATTTTAACACTTATAATACATGGTGGAATTGAAAATATTAGGCGAAGGACGTGTGAGAAGTACTTGATAAGGTATGGAGGTGAAGATGGGAAAAGGAAAGAATTGCACGAGGAAAGAAAAAGTCGGAAGCCGGGACGATAACAAAAGAGAGGAAAGTGGATAAGATGTGGCGATGGTAGAGAGCAGTGGCAGAGTCATCCGTCACTGCTGTGGAGGAGCACAATAACCGAGATGAAGGTAACAGGAGCTCCTCCCTTTCCACCCGCAGTGCCCTAGTCCACGTCACGTTGCGCAATCACACATGACAGGATACGTCCAACTGTGTGATTCCTCCCCACATTCTCTCATGCTTCTTTCCCCCCTACCGCGCATCTCCAGGAGCAGTGTGCTCAAAATGGCACCCTCGATCCCTAACTTATGCGCTCCCTTTCTTTCTCTTCCCTTGAGAAATAATGGAAAGACACCTGTCACTATTCCCTCTCCCGTCTCCGTGTGCAAGTATATGAAACGTTTTGTCTCATCCGTCTGAATTCATTGGCGTTTGTTTCCAATTTATCGGAAGTCTAACCGCAGCGGGAAGCGGTTACACTGATGCAAGAGATTCCGAGTTGAACACGATACACATTGAAAAACATTTGCGTTAGCTTCCAGGAATCTAAAGAAACATAGATTCATAATGTCAGCCCAAGCGGATTCAGTTTAGAGCAATTTAATTCAAATATGTTAAGTATGCTTACCTCAAAGTATGTTTATTTAAAGTGATTCTGAAATGATTCTGCAAGGCACCAAGATTGGGGAAACACAGGGTAGGTGACAGTTCCAAATATTTGTAATTTAAGGTTTCATTAAACTGAAGTTAGGAAATTTTATGAAAAGGTGCACTAATAGAATACATGGCTCAAAAAAACACATCTTATGATTAATGTGAATTAATTTGATTAAATTATGGCTAGAAATTCCATATATAACTGAAAAATATCGTCTGAAACAAGATAATGTTTAAAAGCATCTGTTTCTGCAGGTAGGCTTTGGAACGAAATACTAAATTTCTGTCAACCCTAAACTTCACAGAACGTTGAATCCTTGCGTTTCCAAAATTCCTTTTAGAAATGCAAGTATTTAACTTACTTTGAATAGATTACAATATTTATAGCACAAGCTTTTAACTTACTTTTTGCATTAAATTACATATGTATAGTAGAGTCATTGTTGAAATTGCAAGAATTAAAAAATTGGAGAATTAAAATTTATATCAAATACTTTTATAGGGGCGTAGACGTATATTCCTTAATTTCATCAGGATTTAATAAATGTCTTCACTCCTAGGAAGATTCTTCAAAGGTTTTATGCTATCCTTACTTTTCAAATGTATCCAAAGAGTAGGAATTGAATTTCAAAATTCCATATCCTTGCTAGAACCATAACATTTCAGTGATATAGATGGATGCACCTTGCAATAGGTGTTTTATATCGATTGGAGATGTAAACAATATACTGGAATGTATTGCTTCCTGTGATTCTTTTCTTTTAGATAATAATGAAAAAAATTCTGTTCTTTGTTTTCCTCCAATAATCAAATACCTTTCCCAACTGGAGTAATCATTGTATTTAGTAGGGATATCTGCGTTTACAGCAGTAAATTTTTCATGATATATATTCGATCTCTTATTTTTCCCAACATATAAATGAACCAATATCAATTTCCTGCGGATTTCGTCGATTTATATTTACATTCTACCACGTTATCGATCACCAAATAGGAAATGATACTCAAGGCCATATGAAGAGGCTTTCCCATTCAATTCTGCCGTATTTTTTTGTCTATTTCCCGCTCCCACATCTTCCCACGATCCTCAATACGCCGTCTCCATCTCCCGCGCACTTCTGCATTCAATTCCCTCAGTCGGTGACCTCGCAGTGCATGCGTTATAATACGGGCCCCTATTCCCTTTCAGCTCCCGGCGATACTCCACCTCCTTCTTCCATTACCGCCCATCTCAGAGACCCAGGCGAGCACGCTTTCATCCTCGTTTATGGCGACCAATCCGAGTCGGTTTATATGCGCGATTATCCGGGAATATTTTCACGGCTACGAGGTTAAATATATGCATTGGATATCCACCCCGTCCTCCCTCACTCCTGCCACAATCTCGACGGGAATGTCTCCGCAGACTCCGTTTCTTTTTACCTAAGCGCATCCGCAACTTGGTTCGTTCCATTCCATCGCGAACCTCTTTTCGCAAAGCAATCGCTGCAAACTTCATTTCCCTTGAGTCCCGGGAGATAGCGCGGGGCGGGAGGGGAAACCGCAGTGTTGGCAGCACTGCTCTTTTCCACATTCACTCCTCGGGGTGGTCCCTTTCCGGGACTCAAATCTCTCCTTTAGAAGAATGCAGTTCTCTCCCCACACGCCACTGCACCCCCTTCCTCCCCCCACCCGCTGCACACACAAAAGGGAAGTTGGTTTGAGGAGAGAAGGGTTTCTGCTACGCTCCAATCTCTCCTCTCCCAAAGGGACGTCGGTTCAATTCCCCCACACACACGTCTTTTTCCCGCTTTCATTTCCCTCAACACCTTCCTCTTTTCAGACCCGGACGCTAATCTCAAATCCCTATATTCCCTCTTTTCCCCATATCTCCGTTCGCTCCTTTCTTTTCTTCCGCGGGACCAATCGCATCCTTTCCCACCCATTTCTTCCTCTCGTTTTCTGCTTCATTTTCTCCTTTTCCGCCACTCTTTCGTTGCTCAGCAGCCAACTTTCAAGCGGGAAAGGAAGGGAGGAAAGCTTCGAGCCAGTTTCTAAAGAACATGCTTCGTGGAATTACATTACCAATGTACTCTGTATGAGAAAACTAAAAAGTATTCGAATCAATCATCGAAATTCTCGCTAATGGACAGCTAAGTACATATCTCGCTGCATTATCGTTTAGATCTAAGGGATAGTGAAATTTTGTTTATAAGAATAAAGCGATATTTTCGCCATCTTATGACGTGATTCCTCTGACAAACACGGGTAAATTGATATAAGCAAATAAGGAATACGAAGAAATAGACATGTTTTACAGTAAAGAAACTTTACAATAACAAACAGTTTGGACCTACATGCTCGTTATCGGGTGTAAAGGGTGTCATCGGCCAATGATCGTTATATTAGCACGGAGTAATATACTCCAAAACACCATCACTTACAGTTACAGCTTAGTTACATTTCGCTCTCCAAAAGGGTATCTTCAGAGATGGGGAACCACGTGCGAAATAACCTCAGCTGTCGAAGAACTGTTAAAAATACTAATGATACTGCTCTTTCTTATTTATGTGATAATTCAGAACTAAGATTCGGTAGTGATTCGTGTTAGCGAGAGGGTAACCATATTTAATTGAATTAAACTATAATCTAAATTAAAATCAGATTTAAAATTTAAATATATTGACACCTGCCATTAGCGGAATCGCATCGTGCCATAATTATTTTCTATTTTCCGCAGTGGAAAGATTTCCGTCTTATATACAGCTTTGAATCAGGTATATGGAAATTCCAATACCCCAGGTAGGGACCAAGAAATGTTTCCGTAATACACATACACAGGATCCGTTCTCCACAATTTTCAGTACCCCGTAGTCATAATGAAAAAATTATCTATTTGCATACCAACCCTATCACTACGTAGGAATTCCTAAGTTTCTTTAAATTAAATTAAGTAAAATTAACTGGGAAATGGGTTTGTATAAAAATCTGCCGCACTGTCAATTAAAGCAAGTTCAGTCATCAGGGAAACTGCCTTCTCTTTCTATAAAATATTTTATTGGTAAACGTTCACAAAGGAATCTGTTCCAATGTTTGTTAACAATTCGAGTGATCGAAATCCGATGGCAAAAGGCGTACGAAAAATTGCCATCGAATACCTAGATTATATGTATCTTCCCATTCAGTAATTTTTAGCGAAAACCCAGACATTTCGGATCAACCAATCGGATGAAAAAAAAAACGAGTAGATCAAACGAGATTTCAGTTGGGCGCATCGCATCAAAAAGTGCCGAGAATTCCGTAACTCTTTATTTTCACGAATCGGCTGATAACAATGAATTCCCGTAATCCGCGGACGATCCGAGGACATACACACTCGATCGATCACGTATAGCACGAGGTACCAAAATCTGTGAGGACTAAATAATTTACGATATTTTAAGAACGTGAAGGCGAATGAATCCGGGGTTTTTCAATAACGACATATACGTTCATCGGTCGCGGCGGAAAATAAAAGAAAAAGGAAAGTGATACGTAAAAATCTTCTCTATTTTGTTCATGCGATTGTTCTTGCCGTATGTTGCATTCGTTTGTGAGGATACAACCGAAATACGATTTAATTATTTGCAAGTGTATTCAAACGCACCAAAATAATTACTTACATTTTGAATAATTTTGAGTTATTTTATACAAATGACATAAAATATGATATTTATTTATTTTTCAGACAAAGCAAATAATAAATTCCAATCAGGGACTCATTTCAGCTATTGGAAGTCCTTGGGTCAAGGACCATTTGGATTCCCCACCAAGAGGTTATTGAGTATAAAAAACGACAAAAGGTCTCCTCTTAGGCTCCCTTAACGAGGAGACCCTCAGCTAACGCCCAATTATCCTCTTGATCATTCCATCCCTGATTTCAGGTAAAGCATGGTGGAGTGTGATAAACTTTTCTCCAGTTTTCCTTTCAGTTCAATTTTATCAAAAGCGAGTGGCTACATCGCAGAAATATTTCGGCCAACAATATAAAGAATACAATAAATGAAACTTTCTCAAAGTAAAACATGTATCACACGGATATATAAATTTAAGGATAGATATAAATCTACAAAATTAAAGAAAAATGAAATAAGTAACACAAATGAAAGATTTCACGATAAATTTATTTTGTGCCCCTATGTATTCAAACGAAACGGATACCGGAAGAACACAGCTGAAAATGGACTCACGCATCTTCAAACATCTCCTCTTTCTCTTAACATTTGCTTGTTCGTGAAATTCTGGTTTGGTTTACGGAGAGTTTTGGTTGAAATAACTAAAAGAATATTTTTCCTGCTACTTTGCGCAATACTTAACATTCACTTTCGAGAAAAATTGTTTCTCTATTCAATTGCTAGAACTCAATCGAAAATACAATTTTTTTTCTGCGAACTGCATGGAAATGAACATCCATTCTTCTACATGTGCAATATTACCTTTCGAAACAAAACTCGTACATTAGAACATAAGAAAAGCAGGTGCGTACATGACAAACGCAGTGTTTTGCAGTGGACGAAATAAAAAAGTCGCTACTGGAAATTAGGGAAATAATTCATATTTAGGGAAACCGCGATGTTGCGCGTTGGAACTCAACGCGCAGAATATGTGGAGATTGGAGGGTAGGTGGAGAAGGTTCCGATAAAAGGAAAACGGAGACGGTGTAGAGGGGGTAGGGAGTGGAATGTCAGGTTCGGCGAAAGCGGTTGGTGGGTGCGGGATGGAGCAATAAAGGAGATCATGGACCAGCGGACTTACCAAATAGTATATAATGGTCTCCTCGTCTCTTTTCAAAACTTAACTAAAAAATAACTCATCATTACCTTAACATGCATTATAAATGCGTGAGCGTAAATATATATTTAAGAAAGTTTACTACATCAGAATTCTTGAGTTTAATTTTCCACCACATATTCCATAGAGAAGGTCATTTTTGGCTTGTATTATTTTTGCCGGAATACTTCGCTGCGTAGGGCTTTTTGAGAATGGAATAAAGCCGTTCACATCTCCAACTAGTCCGGAATATAGAGATCTCTGAACCGAGGTAGGAGCTCATTTAAATCCCCTGCTCAAATATACTCCCCAGGACATTCAAAGCTGGGAATGTGGGGTATGGAGACAGTCGGAGTTCATGACGAAATCCATTTTGCCTCCACGGGCTTTGTCTCTCCAACAGCATTAGACTCTTTCATACAAACATACTCATGACTAGTTTTAATACATAGAGAGGTTAATTCGCTGAGAGACAACGGAAAAGTTAGGAAGGCCAAACAGAAAGAAAAAGAATTTTTGGCAGATAACCATCTAAATACATTAACTATTAGAATTAAAAATGATTATTGTTTTAACAAAAATAGGATGTATCCTACTCAAACATATTATAACGGATCAATAAATAAGATTCACAAAACTTAAAAAGAAAGAGAAATCACGCAAGATGGATAAAATAAAGGTAGAGTAACATAGAGATAAAAAAGGGATCTTATGATGATATAAAAAAATTACAGTGATTAT
Organism: Ladona fulva; assembly: GCA_000376725.2. Classification (NCBI taxonomy): domain Eukaryota; kingdom Metazoa; phylum Arthropoda; class Insecta; order Odonata; family Libellulidae; genus Ladona; species Ladona fulva. Next base: position 155,673 of record KZ308963.1, read on the forward strand.
GAGTTAGAAAGTTCAGCAATAAGAACACGTGCTATCAGGAAAAGGTAATGTTTTTTCATTGCAAAGCAGTATGCATAGGCTGAGATTGTTAGATGGAACTTGTGACAAGGGTTATTAAGAAAATCTATATCGTATGCCGCAATGGGAAACAAACAGTAGAGTGATTGTATTGAGGGATGTATCATCTTCTCCCTGTAGCACAAATAACGAAATAGAGTGTCGAGTCTAATACCGATTATGTAAGTGTAGAGTAAGTAATCTATTAACCTTGAAATACCAAGAGATTGTGCGTTACCTACAGAAATCATGCGGAAAATATTAATCTCACTTACATCTTATACGCAGTTGAAGTTACAAACATTAATTACTCCAAACAACAGACTATTAAAACGAATCATTTTTATATTTAAATCAACATAGGGTAGTATGAATTGTAAGACTACATCTTCTCTAGTGAACTCATTGGAATATTAAGCTCATTCGATGAAAAAATAATTATAATGATATCAGTAAATAGTGGAACCATTCTTGTTTTCTTAGTTATTAATCTTCTTCAAATTTGTGTGAATTTATTCGTAATGATGTTTTCACTTAAGCCTTAAATTTAATCGCCATTTTACTTATGATTTTTTCGAGGATTGTATGATTTAATTCTATAAATAAATGCAATAAATGATTCCGTAAAATTTTGCACGTGTATTTTTCCGCAGTCGTTTATAACCAGATTGAAAATCGGAACAGTTTTTCATAATAATAAAATATTTATATGCTTCCTTGACTATGAATTAGTGTATTTAGGCTAAATTAAAGTAGACAATCTAATCAGCTAATACCCCCGCTCAGTAGCACGTACATTTTTATTTTGGACTCTGAGCCATCTACATTTTTCTGAAAGTCCTCTTTACGTTCCTTTCTGTTCCCACTCGACTTTGCTGGAGCGTTCAAACTTGGATTCCGGCCGGAATGCCTCTGCTACTGCTCCTATACGACATCCTTGGCATTCTTGCGTAAACTCAACCGTGGGAGAGAGAGAAAGAGAGAAAAACTTCCACTTATTCTTAAGAACAAAAAAGAAGATAGCAGGACAGCGTTTGGGGCTCGTCCATTTTATCCTCTGAGGGTTTTAAACCCCTTCCATTCCGTTCGATCCATATACACCGTTTCCTTCATTCCACTTGCTACTTCGTAAGAATTTTTCCAATTGAAGCTACTTCTCTTCTAAATACATAGCTCTACTGTATATATCTTGTTCGTGAAGAGAGCGAATTTGAAAAATGATTGATACCTTAGCTCAGGGGTTCGCAAATTGGTCAATATGACTTTTCTAAGGGTCGATTATTGCTGGGGAGTCGGTCAGGTAAATTGGAAAAATTATAAAAATAAATATAAAAAAACATCTTTATATTGCTGAAAGTATCATATTTCTTATTTATTGACGCATAAAAATAGTACCATGAATTAACATGAATATAAAAATAGTATCAGATGGGAGTTCCTATCGTATGTGAGACATATCATAAAAGAAGTAACAGAATCAAAAATAAATATTCAAAATCATACAAACGCTCCTTTTTGATTTTCATTCTACAATTACAAAGGAGTAAAATAGAGAAGGCCGTGGAAGAGCCAAGAAATTTCAAGTGATGGATGGTCTCAAACATTTGCGAACCCCGAGTTAAGTATAAGTTAAGTTAGAAGATAAGCAGAATAGATGCAAGTCATAAAAGAAAAAGGTTTACATGTATCAAACAGAGGCTCCTTAATAACACAAATTAGAGTAAGACAGAGTAAAGCGGTTCCTTATCTATTATAAAATATAACAAAAACTACTTTACGAAGTAAAGAAATACTCCCCATGAGCAAAATATAGTGATATAATATGAGTAATATAGTGTTCAAAATCTTCACTTTGGGAGTAATCCAAAAACAGTAAGGTATGAAAGTGTACACACTAACAGCGCAGATTGAAAAAAGTGTTATGAAGCTAAGATGGATTAAACAGAATTTTTTATGTAGAATAAAATTCACAGTCGTTGGCGATGTTTTGTGGAAATTCACCATGATGAAATAGTAGAAGTTGTACTTTTTCCACAATAAATATATTTATTGTGGAAAAAGTACAACTTCTACTATTTCATTTTTATGTAGAATTTGAAGAGTAGATAACGTATCTAATAGTAGTAATATTGCTAAAAGTGCTTCGATGGCTGAGGTAATTTCACACGTAGGTCCCCACCGGGAATCAAACCCGTGACAGTTTTCGCCGAAGACGAACTCGTTGCCCACTTGGCTATCGAGGAGTCCGGTTAGAGATCGTAACTGCAGTATTTTCAGATTGAATAATTGATTCAAAATCAAACATAACTTTTCAAAACCTAGGCGTGAGTAAATATTGGAAGCGATAATAATTCACAAGTCAAAGATTTAAGGATTTATGTCATCTTTTAGAGAATAGAGAGGAAATATAGGCATTTCCAAGTAGAGAAAAATCGCAATGAAAACTAATGTCAATAATAGAATTAAATGCTGGGGATGATAGGCCATGGGGGAGCGTACGAATAACGCCTGAGAAAAAATACTGCACGATCCTTGCGCGAAGATAATGTTAATCAGCTGTGGTTTCAATCAATGCATAGGTAACTTCAACACTACGAAGAATAAAGGGCAATTACTATCACGGAAGATTCATAAAACCGGAGTAATGGAAGGGATAATTGCAAGATGAAGAGGATATGAATGGTAAACTTTATCGAAGGGCCTGGAGATGAATGAATGAAGACGGCCAGAATGAAAGTAAAGAATGGTATTCCATTTTCAGATCCAAATATAAAATTATTGTAAAAGAGCAAAAGAGAAAAGAACCTCAAGTAATAGACCGAATACTGACTGAGTCAACAAACCGTGAACTTTATCGATTGATGCGTTTACAAATGTTTCTTATAAAAATATTTACTGAGACATATTTCTGACGATAAAAAGAATGGTAATGAAGAATGACCCAATTATCCGCTGACCCAGAATTAGTTCACCAACAATACGGTCGGTTATCCTCTTATGACATAGTTCCTTGAGAGCTGTCCCCAACCTAGGTTGTTGAGTCATACGGGATACACCAAATTTCCACAGAGATGGCAAAAACTGGCAGAACGATCTTAGCAAGAGATAGACGAAACAGACATGAGATAGCAATCTGGAGTACAGAGTCTATGACCGAGATGGAGAAGGAAACGGAAAATGTACCGAGGAATAGAAATGGATGGAATGGTAAACATATTTGAAATTTCTTCTTTCCGTCTCTTTTTTGCAAAGGGAGAGAAAACATGCACCCAAACCCTCTCTAAAAGAACTCCTCCTCCCCTTCAAACTTAAGAACGCCAACCCTCTCTTCCTCCCAGCTATATCTTCCACTCTCCGCCTCCACTAACACTACACTCGCCGACCGTTTTTCCTTTTCGCTTTTGGAAGGCGACTCACGCCTTAAGGCTACGGGGCATCTCCTTCCTCTACAGACCCTCTTACCCTTCGTCCATTTTCGCCCACCTCCCGTATTCCTCCCCTTTGCCGACCGAATCTATTCCGTTCGGTGCAGGGACAGCTTTTATAGGAGAAAAAATGGAAATAAAGGAGACATTTGTGTTACGGAATTGGACGATAAAAATGGATGGAATACGTTATGCCGGTATATATGAAGGCATAGTGGAGTTAGAACATTGAATGTCATATCTGCCCCGGAAACGTATTAAAATTGACTTTGTTTCACGCTGACATTCATGATTGTGCGTATACATTATGAATATACCGAATGATTGAAAGGTAGACATCAGGATCGGTCCGTTTTTCAACCCGAGGTTTCATATACAGATAAGCTGCGGCAATTATACGTATATTTAAGAATGCGAAAAGAGATTAGGAACCCCTGAGTATTCGCGTCGAATTTTCGAATGATAGAGCTCGGCTGGGGTGTATGGTGCAACTACTCGTTCTTCTGGAAGAATTGTGAAAATATCTTTTTAATTTTCTTACTCTTAATTCATATTTTTACCAATAATTAATAATAGGCTTCGATTAATCTGCATACACGTATTAGGAAAATTCTACAAAAATGTCTTTCATTCGCTTTTGTCGCTGCCATATCGCGGCTCCCGGATAGCTAAGGGGATAAGGGGGAATTCGATTGTTTTCCAAGAAAATGTAATAACGGCATACGAAAATTAAATTATTTTTTGAAACAAATTGCTATCCGAAAATTATATTACACAAATTACTACATATTTTGGCACAATGTATGTTTGCTATAGAAACTATTAATATCCAACGATTGCAAACTACCAGAATCATAATTTGCTTTTCCAAAAGAAACGAAAAATGCTATAATGAACTTCAACTGAAAATACAGTACGGTTCTGTAGCTATATGAACATAGGGATTCAATTACATTGTTTTGTTTGAAATCTAAGGGTTGCTCAATTTTTCAAGCTTCCTCTTTAACAATACAAGTATTTACTTACGATGAGATAAATCCAATCCACAAGATAAATAGTCAACTTTTGCGTAAAATATATAGCATTATCCTTAATTGCAGAAGAATGGCAGACAATTTAAACATTGGAATTATCGTTAATTACGTTACGAACAATTGGGTATTTCAAAATAATTTTACGGTAATTTAATCAAATAAAAACGCTTTAACTCTTACTTGGCTGAAAAATTTCCCCTTTTCTTCGTGACTTAAGTACACATCTTGATTATTAAGACATTTAATTAAATCGCTCTGTGCTCGTCAGCATCCGATGCTTCATTCACTGAAATTGAGTAATTACAAATTCCATTCCTGTAATTGTATAAAATTGAAATTGTAATACAGAAATAAATGGTTCAAAACATATGTTAAATCGAAAAAGATGTATTTATGATAGTTAAATTACTATTGAAACTACTCAATAATTCACACTAAAAAAAGGTTCCCGCTTCCATTGCAAAGATCTTTATTCGAAGAGAAAACTAGGCTCCTTGATTCCAAGACATATTATCCTTATTTTATTAGTTATGCAGTAGTAGTTGTATTGCTAAAAGTATTTGACAGCTTATGTCATTTTGCAAGAAGGCATACACCTGGAATCGAATCCGGGACCGCTTTCACCGGAGACGAATGCGTTGTCCACTTGGTTATACGAGAGACGATTAGTTTTGATTTTTAATGAGAACAGCCAGTATCTCAGCTATATATTTAATTGGATGATTTTAGTTACGCCACTTAGCAGTTGAGTAATGTTTCTGATTGGGACATGCATTAAAAATATATTTCTGATGGATCATCATAAACTTGTACATAATTTACTCCCTGGATTCCAGATTCCATGTTTTGAATGGGATATACTTATTAAATACACCTCGAACCTCCGAAATACTCAGTCCCAGTATACACCACTGGTTAAGAGTTCTTCACGTTCACCATTTCTTACTCAATGCTATTCAACAAAGACAAGCCCGTGATCATTATTAAGCACCTAAAAGATTCTCTTTGGCAATTTTATTTTTGTCAAAATCATACGTCGAATTGACTGCAAAAATCGATAAATTTTTCTACCGACTTCGGAGAGAGGCAGTTAGGGGTGCCGAATAAATTAAGAGGCATTGCCCTTTCCGCGATACTTTTTCTTCTTCAAGGCGGGAGAAAATAAATCTCGCGGTAATTAAAGGGTGTTCCCGTATTGTATGTCAGAATTTTAAGCGCCTTCATTTGTTTCCCAGAGAGGTAGAGGGAGCCGGAGAAACTCGGACTGAAAACGTATGTACTCGTTCAGTATGCATCTACTATAGAATAGCGGTTGAAAAAGTTGTATCTAAATGGGAAACAAAATCTTTTATTGTAATTAATGTATCAGAATAATTGAGGTAACGCTACGGGAAACGCTATTGATGCATACTTATGGATTTAAAAAGAGAATAATACCAGTGGGTTCAAGGTAATTATAATGAATTCTCAAAGAATGCATAGTTTAATTTCACAGCCTTATACGTAAGAATCTGCTTCGCAGTAAAGAGAGAACAAACACGCACATGCTGTCAGTTAATACTTATTAAGCTCGTTTGTTATATGCGAGTATAAGTAATGAGTTGCTAAGCCTGAGGCATTTCTGAAAGAGACTCGGAGTTGTCGCTTAGTTAATATTAGTGCACTTCCGGGAACTCAAGATTGAACAGAGCGACCGGAATGTTTCGTGTCAAATTTGACGGAAACAATGTTAATAAGACTCAAAATTTGAATGTCTTTGTTTCCTGCAGGACTTTTGCAGAAAGAGTTTCCGCTGAGTATTTATTCATTTTAGCCCGCCAATATTCTGCAAATATTTCCACGCCCAAATTAAATTAACGAGCCATAAGATATGTTATTTCCTAGCATAGCTAGTAATACAACACAGCAAAAAGTGAAAGACGTTTGAAACGCAAACTGGAATATTTCAACGATTTCAAATTAAGAACCGTATCTTTATTAACATTTAATATGAGCCTTTTCGACACGTAAATTACATTTCTAATTTTAAAATTTCAGTTTATTATACATTGAAAAGTAAAAAATGGAAAGTTTGTAGACCGCAAAAGTCCTTACATGCGCATAAGGCTAACATATGAGAGTTAAATACATTAAACATTTTGGAATGATATTATTGAATAGCATTAAGTGAAATACCTATTAAATATGTATTACATTCTAAGGAGAATGTACAACCATCGTAGGTTACCCATACGTCTTTAATTTGCAGCTTAATCTTTCTCTACCTATATTTGTCAAGGTGCTTTGCTAATCGCTAATATATTACTAATATGTTCAATGAAGGCTATAGAAGAAATTTTATGTTAATCGGACAAAAGTAGAAACGGATGGAACAGAAACAAGTACGATTTACGTTGCTCATGGAGTCCTAAAGTTTTCAGTGTATTTGCAGACTGACTAAACTTTATTTACCTTTCAACCGGAAGACAAAACCCATTATTTAACGCCCGGTTTAGCAAGTAACATGTTTCTAAAATAGACCCAACTCAAATACTGCATTTAAAACCCGGGAATTGCCCAACCAAGAGCGCTGAAATTACACGAAGAGCACTTCATGCTTAAGCTCTCCAGATGTTCCACTTCCAGTTGAAATTTAGCTCAGCCCATTTCCAGGGCCGAAAAATTAACGTCCGAAAACAAAAAAAAATTCGCATTTTCCGGAAGGAGCGACCAAAAAGAAATCTAATCCATCCATCGAATGGATATTGCAAAAGCTCTTAATCATCGGAGAGTAAAATAAAAAAATCCTTGGGGAATTCACATCCGGGCGTTCATTCATTAAAATTAAACTCAGGCACAGATATATGGAAGTGGCAGCGAATCATCGGTTGCAGATGAGTAATTTTTCGACGTCCGGGAAAAGAGCGAGAATGATAGAGAGGGAGAAAGAAGAAGATCGGAAGACAAAGAAAAGAGGAAAAAAGAAAGGGAAGAAGAGCCAGATTTCAATTTTTGTTGAAAAAATATCGACTAAAACATTGATTTTTGCCCCTAAGTTTTCTCTTCAGGGGAACAATTTTTTTCGACAACCAGTATTATCAATAGTGAAGGTCACCGGGTACCTCACTACTAATCGAAGGTTTGGGATCGTTAGAATCTCTAGGACGTTGGTGTTCGTCTCGACTGCACATAACCAAGGGGGAACTCAAAGAAGGGGTGCCTGTTTTATTCTTAATTAAGGTGCATTTACCATTTCACCGCGTAAGACACCATTTGGTCGCATGTGAAACCACGATGGCAGCTCAACAGCGGGGTTTTGTAGTAGTAGTAAAAAGTGCTTCGACAGCTAAGGTCATTTCGCACGTGAGCCCCCACCAGGAATCGAACCCAGGACCGCTTTCACCAGAGTCGAACGCGTTGTCCACTTGGCTATCTGGAAGTCCGGGGTTATGCATAGTTGAAAACCGACATTGACAGGCAAAAAGAGTTTACTTATACCTTCATTAACTCACATAGTGCAAATAACTGGTTAACAGTGAACACAGTAGTAATAGTAACAAATGACAAGCTGAAACACACAGGACCTAAACGGAAAATTTCAGATATTCCGGAAATTGAATGAAGGACTTTGAGGTTGGTAGGTTAACACGCTAATTATTCCAATACCCAGACAATTCATTCGTTGGGTGACTCTAGACTGTAACATTTTTCATTGCATTTTATCTTGCCGCAGAAAGCCTAATTGGGAAATAGAATTAGTATGATATACCCACGTAGGTTACCGATCAATAAATAGCATTCACAATATTAAACCAGGAGGACCAGGAGGAGGAGGATATTAACAACAGGATGAGGAACCAACACCTCCAAATCTCAAAACGCAGAACCTAAATTTATAATAAATCTTCCGATATTTCTTCACGTAAGAAATGCTTTAGTATTTTTTTGATGTAACATTACAGTTTATATCGTATTCCCTTTTCTTTCAGTGTGTCACATTCCTATTACGTATTAGTATTTTAATTATTATTGATTTTGATTTTCTTTTTCCTTATTATAAAAGATTGACGGGACAAATTAGTTCTTTCGGAGACAAATAAGTAATTTTCTCCGAAAATGAAGTCACATACATGAATGTATTATAGTAATAAAAGAAAATACCGCATGGATCGTCTTAAAAGGCGACTAGAGTTTCCGAAAGACCGGTTCGATTACATACCACAGGTTCTATATTTCTGTTTTTAAGCTCTGGTAATCTTTTCTGCCTTTTCTTTACGGGCTGGTAGCTAATTAATTTCGGGAAGATTCATCTAATCTCCTATCCCAGAGCTTGGTAAATGAAGTGAAAACCAATATTTAGCTACCGAGTAATGTATAACACTGTTATTTTGAACCTTCACTAAAATAAAACAATTAAAAAAAGGATTTTCGATCAATCACTCACTTTTATAGAGCCAAGTACATTATCAGGGACTGGCGGAGTCTTTCTAGGGGTCAATGCGGCCTTACTTAATGTAAAACCTTAGCCATCCTTCTCCAGAAGGAAGACGTGAAAAGATGCATGACTCTAATCACGAAAGAGACATGGATATATTTACATTCCATTTTTCCTTAATATTACCATTCCATTTTTACGAATATCATCTCCGCTTCAACCATTCTTCGGAACACGATTGAGACGGTGAAAAAAACGGAATAAATTCAAGAAGAGGGTCCGATGGAATATATTGATTCGGAAGGTATATGGAAGCGTCCACACATGCGTGCATGCATGTAGAGAAGAGATGGAGAAAGGGGAAATATGTATGGGAAGAGGGAATAAAGAGAACGGAAGAGCGCAGCTGAAGAAGAGAAAGGGCGAAATACATATGAGGGGAGATAGACGTTTAGGGATTCAGGAGTGATTTATTGGAAAGCTGAGAGAGGCGATTGATAGAGTACGTCTGAAAGTTATAGAGAATATGGGCGGCAGTAGTTTCTGAGAGATTTACGAGAGATGTGCAAGTTGCGGATGGAGCGGGGATCGCCGTGGGAACGGGAATAGGGATGGAAGTGAAGTGTTACTCCTTCATGGGAGGAAAGAGACTCTCAGGATATTGAAGATCGGAAATGAATGAGTTGACGTTGCAAGAAATTAAGTGCGATTTTTTGTGAGGGATTGCGCAGTGTTTGAGGAAGGAAGGATATTAGCGAGGTAGAAAAACTCGTTCCGTGGGAGTAAATGGAAAACGAAGCGTTTGCAGTAAACAGATGACGACTCCAGCAGTGGAGGTAAATACTGCTCGCAATATCTTCATCGTAAAATATCTGCTTACAATTACCTATAACGCGCAAAATGAGGATGATTTTTGAGATTTTTTATGGGTAGCAAATCAATTGCAACACTCAGATGAAATTAAAAATCAGTTTTGCTGGAGAGTGAGGAAACTTTAGTGAGAGAATTCGCATGGTGCCTCATAGGAGGAGATTCTGAAATTTTAAACAGTCGTATCTCCAAAGCGTTAAGCGTGATACCAACGGTTAAGGAAAATAAAAAGAAAAAATACCGAAATATACTATGACTTACTAATTTTATGCTGTAAATATGTTTCAGGTTGAATATTTACTTATGTATTGCTGAGGAAGATTTCAAAGATTCAAATGCAGGTGGTCATTGCGATAGATGTTACGAGTACAAACTTGCCAACTAGTATTAAAATATCAAATTCAAACTAGTATTAAAATATCTTTAAAACTAGCCCAAGTAAACAACATTCAATTAAATTAAACATAAAAATTTAATATTCAAATGAAGTATAGTTGGTCTATAACGTCCAAACCAACGTTGAAGTTCAACATGAGATGAAAGGGGGAAATAATGGTTTTATCCACTTACCTCTCTATTTCCCTTTCTAGTAAGAGTGATTTATCTCAAAAATCATTTTCCTACAGACACATCGTGTGCACGCAAACATAAAATGTTACAGTGAAGTATTTTCAGAATATAAATTAGTAGAAATATATCTAGGTCAGAGGAGACGATCGAATAACACGTGTGCCCAAAGTGGCACGTGAGACAATATTTTGGCCTTGAGAATACCGACGGCGCTATCCTTGTGATGTAAATTTTGGACTTATATAGCTTTAACTTTTTCATATAATAATTTATGTAGATTTTCTATATGCTTCACTTAAAACGTTAATTTTCCAGAGTAAGTTAACATGGATCTCATCAATCAAAGTCAGATGGTGTTAAGGGGTCAAAAACGACGCATACAGCCGTATATAAGAAAATAGCGAACATAATTATTGCATACTGAAACTGGTTTTCAACCATATTGGCGCATAAGTGTTTCATTTTAGCAAATTTGGCACTCGTCCGGCAAAATGTTTGCCAACCCTGATCTAATAGAATCACAATCTCAATGCGAGCGCTATCGTGGAAAGAGATTCTACATCCTGATCAATCGCCTATTCTGAAATATGCTGAAATCTTGAAAGGCAATTCGACAGTTTTTATTAGTTTTAATCTTTTACGCTTCAGCGGGGAATGGGTATTGAAAGAGAAGGATGAGAGGCAAGAAAAAGGGTGCAGAGTCAATATCTTTTCATTTCCATTTATGGATAACACCTGAGACTCACTCCAAATCGTTATTCAGATTTTCCGACTGATACTCACTTGCAACCCTCGAAAGAGAGGAAATGGATCAATTATTAGGTGTTAATCAAAGGAATTTGCCCTTTCGTAACAGATCATGTGAACGGTGTAGGTCATGACGACGAATACACCAATTCACCATTCCATGTCTTCCTCATCTCTCCTCTAAATAGCTTTCAAATATTAAACAAGGTTGGGTATAAGAACATTGAAGATTGTTTTCAATTATTTACACTATTAACTTTTTGAATTATCTTGCTGTGGATACAGGCTTACAATATTATAAAGCAATACGACCTCTAATTGCATCAAAAAGGTCTTTGACAAGATTCTATTTTCTACATACTTCCTTACGAAAATCTGAGACGCCGAAAAATTATTCCTATATATTTACAATTCAGAATACGCTACATCAATCCTTCGTATGATTTCATTAAGAAACGAATCTCTCTTTGCTTGTTTATATATTTATTACGAAAACATATATTAATATATAAACAGACATTGCTTTGGAAATTAATATGGCTACGGATAAATTTATTCATGGATAAAAAAATAAAATTTATAATGAAGTTACGATACATCTATATCTACCAATATTAACAAACACTTTATTGAAAATGGCATTGAAGGAAAAGGTGTAGAAAAAAAGTGGCATTCTCACTCATTTCCTCCATAAACACCTGCAGCCAGATTGGTCGTATTCGAAAGAAAGAATACTTAGTAATTGTTTTAGCAGGGTTTTATTCCAAAAGCTTCGTTAACGAGTTTACATATTCAGGTTAATCTAAGACTACGAAAAAAGTCGAGTAAAAACTAGCTGTGAGAATTGATAAGTATTCCTTCCTTCAATATATGTGTTGAGTTCCACAGAGTTGCGCTTCGACATATTAATTTTATTAACATAGAAGTCTAAACGGCATAATATTTCCAAAAGCATTATATAGAAGAAAATTATTATCCTCCAGTATATTTAACTCAATTTCAGTTTCTGCAACCTTTCCCTATAGGCAATAATTAAGTGTCATCTGCCAACATTTAGAGCTGTTGAATATTTGTGGCGCATAGCCAAGACCGCAAGACAGCGTAGCGCGCCTATAGCCGCAAACGACATCTCTCTGAGGCCGTGATTTTTAAAATCCGCTTTGCGGTCCGCTCTTAGTTAACGCCGACCTTAAAGAGAAGGGAATGTGGAAGGAGTGGAGGGAGAAAGAGAGGTCAGAGAGACCTTCGGTAGGAAATGTATGTTTAATGACTTGTTCAGGAAGTGTGCGGTGGAAAGGTCTCGGAGAAAAGCGCGCGAACGATACCGCAGATTAAATTTACATCATATCCCGCAGCTGTCCTAAATTTTAAACTTTCGTCTGCGGGACGCGATGACTTTTAGTTTCTGGCAACCAAGAAACATTGGATTCCAATTGCTGTGGTGAAGACGTGCGGAGTGCGGTGATATTAAATATTCAGGAGGAAATACGGTCTTGGTCCCCCGCGAAAGATTTGCCGCAGTTATTATATACGGTAGTTGGCAAAAGGAATATTACTCAGTTACTTATTCGATCGAAAGCAAATTAAATGGTGAATTTACGACTCTTAGGGGATTATTATGATGACAGATTTATCTTTTGTCTTTGCAAAATTAATTTTCGATCTATTCTACGGTTGACTCTTGTAATTTTCGAATAGGACTATCTAAAATGACTATTAGAACTGTACAAAGACATATATTTGTGGAAACGTAAACAGTTATTTTGCAAAGTAAATTATTGACTACATTTCATTTGAGAAATTTCCATCTAACAATTTTTTTCGGCGATTTCTTCTCTACAACGAAAGATGGATTTTCATCTACGTCATAATTTTTGGTCGTTATCATACCTTCTCATGTCTTCAATGTCAGCGACTCTCTTAGGTGACGTAAACTACCAGAAAGTCGACAACTACAAACTGTCTCTCTTTCATCACTTTCGCTCTTTCTCTATGCCTTCTATTTTACATAACCATATATGCTACATATTTGAACAGTTGTTAATTACTTGAAGCAAGTCACAAAGGCTCATAGTATGAACGCGAATGTTTAACTTTAATGTTTTATTATTCAACGTTTTGGGTCACGATAAAAAAACAGAAATTACGTGCCTATTTTAAATGTTTTTGGCTTAAGCTTTTCAAATTTTCATAGAATTGCAAAAAGGTTTTTGGTGATCAACAGAAAATCTTCGTATATTTTCTATACAGAAATCACTGTTTATTTTATTTTCAATTAATTGTTAATCAAACATATCTGGCGTGAACATTTTATAAGAAGTTGAACGAGTTTTGAAAAATATGATTGAAATTCCAAAATACTAGTGGAGGTGCCCGTTGAATCTCAATGGCAAAAATGGAAATGAAATATCAAATAGGCAAATTTGAAATGCAAAATATCCAGCAATTAAATCTCTATTAATCAGTGCCATCAAAAATCACCCAAATCTCTCATATTTACCTGCCACAAGTTATCCGTTTTTAACTTGTTCCATTTTAAATCAATCGAAAGAGCCTCATTTTTATTTATCAATCGTACATTGCATATTTTGATATACCATCACCGGGCTAAATAAAATGTTTATAATTGGGAAAAAAGTGATTTCCGATTTGTTCCGAACGCGTTTCCGATCAATGAAAATACAGATATAAATATGCAGTGTAATGATTTTCCTTCCATTAAGGACTCCAACATTCACACGGTGAATATTACTGAGTTGAACAATTGGTTAATTAAATATTTGATTGCTAAAACAATGTACTTGAAGCTGAAAAACTGTAATTTAAATTTAAATTCTATTTTATTTATGCTAATGCAATCACTAATGCTATTTACAACTTTACTCGTTATTCGACTGAATATCCTTATATGTACACATTTGCTACAAATGCTTACACAAAATCGAAAACAGAAACGTTATTCCTTCACCTCTACTATGTAGAGTTTACTTACTATGTAGCAAATGAATCTCAGAAGATAATGATGGTCGCCTCAGGAATTAGCGAAAAGAGAAAGAAATCACCAATATTTTAATATATAAGTGGCAAATTTATGATTAAATTAACTGCGTAACTCTTAAGAATCGCAAGAATAAGATATACATTTAATCACTGAATCAAGCAAGTACGATGTAAATCGGTTCTCATTTATGTATTTTATGGATAGACGGAAAAAAATCTTGCAGTCAAGAAAATAAAAAATTGCATGTAATATGATGCAGATATACTATAGGCTTTTGGGTTCGTAGCCGAGCCTTCCTGGAGATGATATTTGTTTTATTAGGGCTTTCAATCTCTTAAAAACATTTAGTTTGTCTGATAGCTCTGCAACAAAGCGTTTATGGAGTAGCGGAGAGAACGGACGGTACTACGCAAATGATATATAAGAAAGAATACGGACAAATCATTAATGCAATGCATTTACTTATTAATATTTAAGCTATCGACTTAGTAATTTGGCATAGAATCAAGCATTCATCGGGAATTGCCTTACAAATTATCATCAGTCCTTAATAATACTCGTTTGTTCTCTCTAATATTTATCATTAGTTTTAAATCGCCTCCCTTTGTTCAAAAGTCCAAAGTAATTATGCGTTTCTGAAAATACATTTAAATCTAAAAATCATCACGTGTAAGAAATAACCATTCACGGGTAAACCCTTGCTGAAGCAATTCTACTTATGGCAATGTAAGTGAGTTGGTAGATTAAGAATATAAGTTAACAATTATTATATAATTAACATGAGTGATTAAAATATAAGGAAATAATTAACATTTTAGAGCAATTAAAAAATTATTAGAGATGCAGCACTTTAGTAACAAGCTAAATAGCCGAAGGTTAAATTAGTTTAACGAATTATCCTGCAAGGTAGACAGCAGCATGTACAAATACGAAATGTAAGTTGCATAAGAACCGGGGGCTCAGTCATACGGGAAGTGGTAGATGGGCAGAGACACGACAATACATGTAAGATCATAAATAAAAAATTACCTACTTTTCATACTTTCTTGGTTATGAAGCAACTGGAAATGTCGTATTCCACTCTCTTTTACAGATCCATTGTTTGCACCATCCGCCCTCTATTCTCGTATTGCCACGCGTTCATTCTATACGCGACTGGTCTGAAAGCGTACCTCGTAATATGAATACCCAATACGAAGAAGAAAACATAATAAACATATACGAAAGTAACGAGACTGTTTTGTTTGGACGTATAAGCCTAATGTTTTGACAGATGTCCGCAAAAGAGACAGCGACGGCTTTCTCTTCTAAAGAAAGCATTCGTTTCAAAAGGTTTAATCCTAATCAACAAAAATAAATGGAAAGGTAGCTAATCTCCATTACTCGGTAGTGACCTAGATAAAAACAATACAACCATGTCTCCAGCAGGGAACACAGGGCTTCATCTGGAAATAGACGAAAGAGAATTGTCAAATTAACTCTTTGCCTTTACAATTCCGAATATATATACGAAGTTATCAGGATATTCAACTCTTTGTCCAATCCATTATCAAAATGTGGTGTACCGCACAATAACATTATAAAGACGAAAACATACTAATGAGCTATAGAAATGTAACTGCTCTGTTATTTAATGAAATGTTCCCCATGTACCAGGAGTACCTGGGAAGAGATCCGTGAGAATTAGTAAGAGAACGTTTTCCACAAAATAAACTTTATCTCTCATAACAGCGTCCAAGAAATCATTATTACAGAAAGAAAGGCAGAATACTATATTTCCTTGAAGTTTTAGTTCATGTGGTGGTAGCCTCAGATTTACTCATGATTTTTTCTAAAGGAAAGTTTCTCATAAATTCTGTTACTACTCTTAACAAAAAGGTAATCGTTTTCAGGCATATTACGTGAGTTAAATTTTTGTGCCTCTAAAACAGGATGTCCATTACACAATAAAATTGTCTTTTCCTCTCACGACAAGACTTTGCATTGCATTCCCTTACATTATTTCTTAATATTATTCACTAATAAGATGGTAACAATCATATAAAGTTTTATTTTTTACCATCTGTTTATGGCGTTACACAAAGTCTAGACGACACATATAAACTTTATTCATGATTAATATAATATTATCATCATAATAATATATCAAATAACTAACAGGTTTTCTCACGCAATAAAGGGATTTTGCTAGTAGCTCATTGACAATTTTAGTTAGAAGATGCTTTAGTCACAAGAAATTCTATTTCAGGCTCATGAGAGGGAGAAAATACAATTTTCTAATTTGAAGGTAACTGAGTAGTAATGGAGAATATCGGACAAGTTATTATACTCTAAATAAATATCATCAGTATATAATATGTAGCTAACAAAAAATTCAGTCAACCGAAAAATTTAATTAAAGTAATTTGTTATGTATTTAAAAAAGTGGTTTAAAATGGTGTTCGCATTTTAGAATTTTTCTGTCTCCAAAAATTAAACATTTTTATTTCACTTCATATGTTACAAATACAAAACAAATATAAGAGAAGAATATTATAAAAAGATCATTAACCCGTCAACACGTTATGAAATTAACGAATATGTTGTGAAGATAAGAGTTAACAGACGATTACAGGTCATTTACCACTAGGTTTAAGGTAATGAAAGTAATTGATGAATAAAAATCTCATGCAGAAAACAGTTGGTGTTTGATTGATTTATTTTAAGAATAGATGAATCGAACTGACTTGTTCGTTTGCTAGAACGTATCACGTCGCATAGATAAAATATAAATAAACACATAAGAGATAGATCTGCATATACTTGGAACATTATATGGTAGACGGAAGTTAAGATAAGCCTACGTAACAAAAAATACCTTCCATTAGCAACTAATGCCTTCGTCTATTTCCTCGACTCCCTCCGGGATAGAGCAGAGAGAAGAGGGATATGGAATGAAAAGGGAAGTACAGCCTCCCAAAGGAATGAGAGGAAGAACGGAAGGAGTGAGTTTNCTATATTTCCTTGAAGTTTTAGTTCATGTGGTGGTAGCCTCAGATTTACTCATGATTTTTTCTAAAGGAAAGTTTCTCATAAATTCTGTTACTACTCTTAACAAAAAGGTAATCGTTTTCAGGCATATTACGTGAGTTAAATTTTTGTGCCTCTAAAACAGGATGTCCATTACACAATAAAATTGTCTTTTCCTCTCACGACAAGACTTTGCATTGCATTCCCTTACATTATTTCTTAATATTATTCACTAATAAGATGGTAACAATCATATAAAGTTTTATTTTTTACCATCTGTTTATGGCGTTACACAAAGTCTAGACGACACATATAAACTTTATTCATGATCAATATAATATTATCATCATAATAATATATCAAATAACTAACAGGTTTTCTCACGCAATAAAGGGATTTTGCTAGTAGCTCATTGACAATTTTAGTTAGAAGATGCTTTAGTCACAAGAAATTCTATTTCAGGCTCATGAGAGGGAGAAAATACAATTTTCTAATTTGAAGGTAACTGAGTAGTAATGGAGAATATCGGACAAGTTATTATACTCTAAATAAATATCATCAGTATATAATATGTAGCTAACAAAAAATTCAGTCAACCGAAAAATTTAATTAAAGTAATTTGTTATGTATTTAAAAAAGTGGTTTAAAATGGTGTTCGCATTTTAGAATTTTTCTGTCTCCAAAAATTAAACATTTTTATTTCACTTCATATGTTACAAATACAAAACAAATATAAGAGAAGAATATTATAAAAAGATCATTAACCCGTCAACACGTTATGAAATTAACGAATATGTTGTGAAGATAAGAGTTAACAGACGATTACAGGTCATTTACCACTAGGTTTAAGGTAATGAAAGTAATTGATGAATAAAAATCTCATGCAGAAAACAGTTGGTGTTTGATTGATTTATTTTAAGAATAGATGAATCGAACTGACTTGTTCGTTTGCTAGAACGTATCACGTCGCATAGATAAAATATAAATAAACACATAAGAGATAGATCTGCATATACTTGGAACATTATATGGTAGACGGAAGTTAAGATAAGCCTACGTAACAAAAAATACCTTCCATTAGCAACTAATGCCTTCGTCTATTTCCTCGACTCCCTCCGGGATAGAGCAGAGAGAAGAGGGATATGGAATGAAAAGGGAAGTACAGCCTCCCAAAGGAATGAGAGGAAGAACGGAAGGAGTGAGTTTGAAAACGAGGCGAGACGTGTTGCAGGACGATGTACGTTCCACGGAGGTTTCCGTCACAAAGCAGAGTTATGGGAAGTTACATAATGGGGAAAGGGGCTTGGGTAAATGGATGTCGTAAATGGGACGAATCAAGGGGTTGCTCATGAATGGAGATTTAAGTTTGCACTTTCTTTTTCTCTGTGTTACCCCTCCTATCCAAGCGTATGTGACCCGCTGACCCCCCTTGACCGATATTTCGCTCACGAAAATGAGAATCATTTCTCTTTTTCTCCCATTTTTTCACCGAATATTTCGTCATGTTAGACTGATACAGTCTAACTCTCTCTTTTTGCTTCAATATTGAATTTCTTCGACAGAAGACTTTAATTTTTGTTTAATTCTATCCAACCTTAGCTTGATTTTACAAAATCTCCATAACATGTAACATAAGAAGTGTTCTTCCAACTTCGCTAGTCGGATAGATACTAATGATATATTATATTGTTTATCGTTATTACATTATATTATTATTTTATATTGTTATTATTATTATCATATTACTATCGTATTCTACCATATGACATAATGAGTTGAATGAGAAATGAGATGCGAATCTGTAGAATCATTTATTCCGACAGTTGACTAATTATACACGATTTTCTCAATTCCTTGAGAAATCAATACTGAGATGATACATAATAAGCAGAGTCAAAGGATATCCCTTCGTTCATCATATTTATTACCACTACCACAGTATTGCAGCCTAAAATACTAAAACTTAAGTTTTTGGGACCGCGTAGTTCACTAATACCAACATTGACTAATGCGCACGCTTCTATAAAGGAATAAATCACTACAAGAAAAATTAACGAACTAACCACTGATCTCCCATCGACTCAAACCAGCAGTATTAGCGGCAATATTTACAGTTAAGCATTCCTTTTATAAAATGAAACTATCTTTGATGATAAAATCACGATTGATGAATGATTGTTGGAAACAACGAGTACTGATAGCATACTAACTAGTATATAAATAAGGCCGAAGAAAATATAATATTGAGTGCTTACAAATGTGCTTAATGAATACAGATGGCTCAGAAATCAATGTTAACTTGAAGAATATGGTTATAGGACGTGAACAAAAGAACGATATGAAACAGTGGAGAATAAAATGAATGGTATCGCGCGATACTTGGTGGAATTTCATATATAATATATTTTAATATCTTTAATTTTATTTACTTGTACAAATTCACAATTACATAGATTTTTAAAAGTAAATAAAATATATTTTCGATAAATATATTCAAATATATTGTAGAGGAGAATATCATAAATCTCATGACTAAACACAAGTATAAGAAATATTTACGTTCTTAAAACTATAGGGTCTGCCAAGTTTAAAGAACTAATGAACAAATTCATCCTCTGCTACAAGTCAATAAGAGGATTAGAGAGAAAGCGTAATGTAGGTGTAAGTGAAATCTGCACGTATTTATGTGTTTTCAAAACAAAAATCCAACAAGAACCATCAGATAGGATAAATCTAATGAAGATCAAGTGGTAGAAATCACTTTATCCCCGAATTAATCCCATCAGTGCACAACTGGTCTCACGCATCAACACCTCCCGAATCGGCTCACTGTACATTCTAAGACACTCCCGCCAACATTAAGCTCCCCACTGATAGCTCCCTCTCTCACGGAAATCTAATTGCAGAGAGGGATATTTTAAACTCGAGCACTCTTCAAGCCAGAGAGCGGGAAAGCGTTGAGCAAGCTTCGCAACGCTCATTATCCAATTAGCCTTCCTCTCTCCCCAGCGACGGAAACGTTAGCGCCCGTATGAAAAAAATATTACTCTGTTAGCGGCCATAATTGGAATGCTCGAAATTAGACAGGTGGCTGACTCGAGTTTTTACCCTCCTCATTTTTAAGTGATTCTCTCCTCCTCAAGTATCGACCGCCCTCCAAAATTAACGAGGAAGAGTGGGGTCCCGCCACCCTTTATTTTCTATTTTGTTCGACCTCCGGTAGCCAGAGTTCATCACCTGGCGTAAATGCAGATTTGAAAATGTAGTGCGCGCGTGTTTATTTTTCTCTCCCGATGTGGCTCTGGAGGAAGAGAAGGCGGAACGGAAAGGGATGGAATTTAGAAAGGGAAAGTGAAATCGATGTAAATAGGGAATAGAGGAGCGGGAGAGGGGATAAAGGTAAAGCAAGTTGTTTATAGTTTTGGAGGGGAGTGAATGGGAAGAGGGTAAAGAGAGGGAGCAGCTCGACAGAGAAACAGGGCCCATGGGAGAACAACTGGGTGAAAAGAGGAAAGAAATATTTAGAAGCGGTAACTGATTAATTAAAATTAATTAATTATCTCGAATGAAGTTATTTGTATTCTTCTTATGCAGATATATGAGAGTCAATTATGACAATTGAGCACAAAGGAAATGGAAGACTTACTTTACAGCACATACCTAATATCAACGAGTGAAATGAGATTTTTAATATAATTTTAACCTTGGTTGTAAAGGAAGAGCGTATTCCATGATATTTATTTTCCCCATATGATTGTACACTTAAAAAATGTGAAAGAAATCTTTGGAAATAGTAAATTGGAGGAGTTTATGATGAAAAAGATGTTAAAATGTTCATGCGACATTTTCATTTGTGTAAAACACTGCTGCCGGATGTTGGACAAAGGGGCGATTGCCTCTCCTTGACGATTTTCCAGAACTAAGAATTTGCCTAACATCTGTCAAGAACCTTGAACTAAATTTGGATTGTAAGGTTGTCTCGCAATAATTATACATCTACCATGATACTACCATAAAGTGGCTTTTTAAAAGTTAATTGGAGGTGAGTTAATAAGAAAATCGTCTCAAATCTCCCGCATCCTAGGAAAGTACCGCCCCTACAGTTTGCATGAACTGCCTTCCTTGGAGTTGCTAGATTCGCCCCTGACTACTATATATATAGTACTACGATGCATAAATATGCCATTATAACTGTAAGAGAGCGACTCAACGACCTTCAGAAACATTGAGATAATAAGAAATTTAAATTCAGAAAACAAATTTTTGGTTAAATAAAGATGAAAATATATCTATATTAATGATATTAAAATTATGAAATGTTCCAAAGGTGAGAACACCTTAAAATAGCTACTTAACATTGAAACTGCTATTGTTATAACTATAACTAAGTGTTCACGGAAACAAAATAATCGGTGTAGAGGTATTTTATGTACGACAATACCTTACTTCATTTGTCAGATAACTTAGCGCTGTAGTAGTCAAAGCAATAGTTACTGTAGTACACTGATAAAGTTTCTCGTATAATTTCAAACCTTACGTATGATCGATCAGCTTGGTTGGTAGAATTGGTCTATGGTTATTTGTTCCCGAAGAAATTACGCCGAGGAGATAGACATTATGGTTCCTGTAGAGTGTACGTAAAAGAAGAATATATTTTCAATAGATAACTGAAGCAGTAAGCACTGAATGAAAAGCTAGAAATTCATTTCATGATGTGCCATTCAGACAGAGAAGTGGGTAACCTTCTAAAGGAATGGTTGGCGAAACGAACCAATCCAAAAAATGGAAGACGAAAGGTGGAAAAAGGTGGAAAAAAATGAAAAGGGAAAAGGCGACAATACGCGAGGTTAGAGGGCGAAAGGTTCCAGGGACTGTAACGCGTAAGCTACAAATTCTCTCTTTCTCTCAACCGAACTAACATCTCTTTTCCCTCCGTTCGCCGTACCCTTTGGCTGTATCCTTCGCCCACTCTTATCCCCCTAATCCCGTTCCCCTATGAAACCCTTTCCCCTCCAGGGTTAAGATGCTGTGGCCATAAGCGAGATATTGGAGTGAGTTCCTCGAGCGCAACCTTTTGGGAAAACGCGCAAATACATTCGAGAAAATCCTTTTCCTTATCTTCCCCATCTCAAACTCAAAATCTTGTTTACCTGTTTATTTTGGTGATTGCGGGATAATCGAGAAAGAACATGCGGTCATTCGATGGAATGGAGGCCGTAATCAGAAAGACATTTCCGTGATAACGAGCAGCTAACTCAGACGTGTTGAATTTAGTGTTAAATATGAAATATCTGTGCTGCTATTCCATAGGTAAGAATGGGTTATTAGGTACATTCGGGCCGTGATTGAAATTAAAAACGATTTATACCGTACCCAGACTTGAAATAAGAAAATATACGGGGGTGCGTTAAAAAGCAGGGAGTCAACAATAGCCGATATGCTCATAATTACATTGCTCATTATTAAACTTAAAAATTCAGGCACAACATTCAGCAAACAACGATCTATTAAAACAAAATGAAGTGTAGTTTAAATAAATCGAAATACTCCACTTGGTACCTCGTTTTAAAATGTATTAAAAAATAACGGACATATAGCGTCTGGAGAATAACAAGAAAAGCAAACACCCTGTAAAGCGAGTGTTTCGCTTTAAAACATTAAAAATACACCTCTACTAACGCATTCATTTTTACCTAGAAAAGCTTGATTTTAAATTAGATAAAGCTGCTAATCTCGGGTTAGTATTCTAATAATAATAGGCTTTCATGAAAGTGATTAACTTCTGTTTCGGTGGAAGGAAGAAATAAAAATTGAGCAATACAAAAGAACATTGGTCGAGAACGACAGAAATCATTTGTTATGGATGATCTGAACTGATCAGGAAAGTGTTCTTCTCTTTATTTTCTATGACTGATTATATTATTCCATTCATAATTAGCTTATGTAAAACAATCGCAAAACTAACAGAGCAGGACTTTTGTGACTTTTGGTGCGAATTGAATGTAACCGTCGTATATTTTAATAGTAGAATCGAAAAAGTAACTTGGGTCAATAGATAAAACAAGCACAGATGTACTATATTTGGTCCCGGAGGAAAACGTTTAAATTGAAGTAATTGAAGGTCAAAAAAGGAAACGGGTGAGTCAAATTTTGAGAGGAAAGAGATTTCTAAAGAATGCTATTGAGGATACAAGGGAAAAAGCAGAGGGGAAGACAAAAGTTCTTAGATGACCTAAAATGTGGGGTAAGTTTCTAGGAAACGAAAGAAATGGCGTTGAGTAGGGAATATTAAGGCACAAGAACCTACTGAAAGGTACTTATGTATATGAATTTTAATCACTAAGACTTATTCTCTGACTTATGGTAACATTACTATCATTTAAACACCTTGAAGAAGTTTCGTAGATTTTCTTTAAAGCTATTGCCTTCTAATATATTATCTCTCACAATAATTCTCGGTGCAGATTGAAGAAAGTTTAAGATTTCCATATGACTGCGGCATTAATGGAAAATTCCATCCGGCGATGGTTCCCTTTGCACAACCCTCTCATCAGAATTATACGATAACCAAAGCAATCGCCATCCTAACCCTCATCCACCAGTTCCGGTAAAACGAAAGCCACGTCATCAGCAGGCAGCGGTTTCACAAGTGTCCCATAGGGTCAAGCTGTCGTCCATAATGTCTTCGAATATAGGGTCGCTGGAGAATTTGGCTATTTTATTCAAAGTCGAGCGCATACGTTTCCTCATTTTGATTCGACGTCGCGGAATATTAATCGGAGACGTATTTCATCCCTCTTATTCCATTCGATTTATTCAATGTATTTCTGGCATCGTGGAAGGAACGATCTGTCACGCCCTCTAGCGTCGCTTTTTTAATCAAGAGGAATACATTGGGTGACGGAGGTGAATCTTTTTGATTTATCAATTTCATTATTTAAAAGCTTAGAGGATCAACGATGGGCCATGACACAAAAATGAAACGAATCCATTCTCCTGTTTTCTCGTTACGTTTTCGGAACGACGAGAGTCGCTGCAAAGCAACCAAGATTTAATGACCTTGAATCATTCAAAAATTCAGAGATTGTTTCATTTCTTTTACATTTAGTTCATACATGCTGCTACACTTTTTAGTATGCTAAGATCATCATGATATCATTCTCATATGGTAGGATTAAATAGGAGAAATACTTTATATAAAATAGTAAATATTTTTGAAATACCTGAAATAGAATAGCTCTTAAAACAAAACTTCTAAATATGCTTACACATTGCTAAAAATCAACATAAGTTCGAAATAATATAATTATAATTAAGCAATGATTTATAAATGTTCTTGATAAAGTCTCGTATGAACAAGAAGGGTACAAAACACATGTCTACTCTTCCAGACAAAATATTCCAATAATACAATTCATTGATAAATTATGAATGTAAATGACCGCTGATGGGAACATGTATGAGAGGGAATTAATACACCAAAAATCATAAAGTAAAGTTTTTTGATGTTCTTTTTTTTCGGTGTTCAAATTCTATTACGTATAAAAAGTATGTAGAATAATGCAATGTAGACTAATCAAAAGAAAAAAAAGTAGTGTATCCATTAATAAAAATCAAACCACATCAAGCAAAGAACTCAAAAATAATAATATCAAAAATAAAAAGAATTAAGGAATAAGTCAAAGAGATAACTATATAATCCATGCGTAAATGATCTGAATGGAAAGAATGAATTCCAGAATTAAGAATAAATTTACTTAAAAGTGACATTTAAGAGATAAAATTTCAAAGAGATATTTTCCACTGCACATTACAGGAATTTTCCTATATTTCTTTCCATATATTATAGTAGAAGTATGTGTCGCTAGGGGTGTCAGAATGTGTTAATCGAACCTCTCATATTTTAGCATCTTTGAAAATAGCTTTCCACGTTTGTGCGAATAAAACCGTGATTAATTTTTGTCCTTGATACCGAACTCAATCAGCAAGTTGGTACCAGCTTGCATGATCCTAACGGCATATACGAGATGGGGATGGAGTCAACCGGTGATGTTCGCATCGAAGTAAAAATGGATTATGAAACTGAAGGAAAGAGAGAGTAAACAAATGAAGGGAGCGAAAGGGTAAAGTGGCGAAACCTGACGAGAGAAAGACTGGCGAGTGGACACAGAGAAGAGGGCACAGAAAGGGAAATGGATCCTCAAAGGGTGAAAGGGGTTAAAGGAAAAGATGGCGGACGTGGAGCTGCTAAGAGCAGGAAAGGGAAAAAGGGCTTTAAGCGTGTTGTTGCCAACCCTGCGAAGCTCCGTTTTGGGTGTCACGGGATCGCGTTAGGCATGGATAATGAGGACGGTGAGAGGATGACGTGGAATGGACACGTGTTCTAAAGAGATACACCTCGCTCGGAGAGAGGACGAAAGCAGAGAGTGAAGAAGACGGGGTGTGGAGGAAAGAGTGTAACGGAGAGAGATAAGAGGACAGAGAAAGGGGGCAAAAAGATGAGTAAGAGAGAAGGCAAGAGACAGAAAAATAACTGCTGTCAAATCCACGCAATGCTCAGATAATCACCTCGTCTTCTTTTTATCTACGGTGTTTTTATTTGAATAGGAAATAATAGAAGTCCCGATATGTAAACAAGGTTAATACATAGATCACCTTTCCGTTCCTGTATGCGAATTTCTGCTAAGTTATTGATTTTGATGGGGAAAAAACGACAATGATGCAAATTAATTGACGATGATGGACGTATTAGGTGATTTTTCACGAGTCGGGGAATCAAAAAAGAATTTTGGATTCCATTACTTACATTTTTTAGGTGACAGTAATAAGTGGATATAATTATAGTGGAAGTTTATAGTTTTTAATTTACTTCAGAACATACTACAACGCAAATTGTAATTCCGAACTCGGATATTTCAACTATTCCTGAATTCTTGGCTTCTTTAATGGACGAATTGCTATTATAGGTCGATAAATTTAGAGGTAGATATCACTTTGATGCCAGAATTCACACTTTCGGGCTTCTATTTAAATTCTTGTGGGATACTACTCGCTTGCTTCTTTTTTGATAGGATTCTCATTCCTTTACAAATAGATCATAATAAGAGATATAGAGAGCATGATAAGTTGAAATGAGCATGGGTATGTTCTTACTCACCCCCTCAGGAATGCAGTATTATGCGAACGTGAAATAGATTGCGCAGAAATATTTCAATTAAGTATCAATCACACTCATTTTCGGAATTCAAGGGGAATTTATCCCATGTAATAATACTGAAAATTGACCTGTGTAACCCAATTTCAAAAGTATAATACTTACAAATAAGAATAGCTGGAAATATTCAAACCGTTTCAACCATTTACCTGTATCTGCAAATCGAGATATAAAAGGATTAAGAGTTATTTACCACGGGGGCTGAGGTTAGCGTACTTGCGCTCCAACGCCAAGGTTCCAGTTTCGAATTCCGGCTGATCTGATTTTTCTGATAGGGAAATAGCTGCAGGCTCGTCAATAACAATGATTATTAAAAGTGATGTGATTATGGTCTACCTGTTTCCATCAAAGAAGTTTTCAATTATTATTTTCAACAAAGATAATAAGGCTATAAATAACTCACATTAAACATCGACGTCAATGAATTGTAAAAAAAGGAAATACCGACAGTAAGGTGGAGGGAAATATGGAAACGAGAAAGAGGTCAAGAGTAACAAAAATGTCCGCCAGGAAAGACATAAATAACCCACGGATTAATAATAAAAAATCGTGAGAAGTGGAGAAAAAAAGAAGAGCAGGGGAATGCCTATGGAGCGTGGAAATTAATCGCATTAGTAAAGAGTGGCGGAGGGAGTGATGCCTCATAAGCTGCCATAGGTAGGTAATATCTTGAGCTATGAAAGGTACGAAAAAATGTTCGTCTAAAAAAAGAGAGCGTAGATGGGAAGAGGGCGGGAAATAGGGCAAGGGAATGAAAAATAACGCCCGTAACATTTTTTATTTGCGTCGTGGATGAATCGCGGTGGGGGAGTATCAGGTCGAAGAAGGGACGAAGAGAACGAGATATGAGATGGGATGAAAAGTACGTGTGATTAACGGGCGCTGAACTCTAATTAAGGTCAAGCAAAGTGTGATAAGACGGTTAGGGTGGGAAGACAGCGACAAGAAAAGAGGGGAGAGGGGAAGAATGGGGTCACGGCTGGCAAACGGGGATGATAAAAAGGGGGAGAATAGGAAGGTGGTGTTAGGTATGAGGTCACCTTGCACCAAACCTCTCTCGAGGTCCATAGCCTAAAAAATCCTTGCACCTGATTGAATTTTACTGTGAGTTTCTACTGCCATCTTGTCTTTTTGACAGATTCCTAAAACGTGCTCGGAGGTAATTTCACGAAAAGAAGTCAGGGAAATGGTATTCATTCCCTGTAGCAGGTTCCCATGCAATTTGTATCTTTCTTTTTTAGTGAACATGACATTTTGTATGTAATTTCACCAAAAGAAGCCAGGGAAATGTTATTCATTCCCTGTAGTACGTTCCCATTTAATTTGTTTAATTTTTCTCAGTTAGTGAATATGACATTACGCTTGGGAGCGTTACGTACGTAAATGGGCTATAGGTTCGGGCTAAAATGATACAATCACACAAGAATTTCAAGCAGCCACTGCCTCAAGTTCACTTTCTGAATTTAATTCAATATTTCTGAAATATGATTAAACTTATGCGAGTACATGATGATGGATAGGCAAATTAAATGCCATCGGCTGTTTAGGTGAACATATTCACTATCGAAGGGATATTATTCAGAATAATTCTCCCCAAACAGCACGTGAGGATATTCTGATTTGTTTGCTTAACTGGACAAAGCATCCGCCCCGGAAAGTGGAAGATGCCTGGTTTGCGTCTCGGCCCTTAACTCTTTCTTGTTCTGTTATCCTCGGCATATTTCCTAGATACACGCCCATAGGAACAGATTCATCTTTACCTTTAAAACAAATCTTCGCGGACGAATTTTACAGTCAGAAAAAGAACATTCACGCATGACATTTAAAAATGGCTAAATTTGACGTTAAAACAAGATTTCACATCCTTGTATATTGTATAGTTTGTTGAAAGGCAATTTAAATAATAATGATGATAATTTTCCTAAGATAATTGTACAAATTTCTCTTTAAATATGATATATCTCTTAATTATTCCTTACTTGTTCATAATAAAAGACTTGCTCTGTTTATCCACCAAGATGTTTATGAGCTAATATGAAATGATGACTATTAAAGAAATTAAATCCAAACTCTGAGAAGAACATCAAATACTTAATGTAAGATAATAACTTTGAAAAGCACTTAAGAAATGTTATAAAAATTCTAACTACATGAAATAAGAGTTCAGAGAAAGAAAAAGAAAATAAAAACAAAAATGTGGTATGGTAAGATAATAGTTTAAAAAATAATGAATAGGGTTAGGGAAGTGGCACGTATTCTTCATAGTAGCAAAAGCAAATAGAAAACGGTGGCCATTCTTGAAGAAACGAAATGTAAACTTTTCTAACTCTCCTTACAGAAAGTTCCTAATTCTTTTCCGAGGCGAGAAATCTTCCCATCTAGGGAGAAGGTACTCCTAAGGATAATACCAAAAAAATCACTACCTTTTTAATTAAGAAGCAGCATTAATCCCATCTTCTTTTCGTAAATTCGTAGATTTGTTAGCTGCACACTGCTTCGCCTTGCTCGCCATTAGAAGGCACGGGGTACTATGGGAGGAAAAACTTCTCGAATAAGTAAGAATGGGGGAAGGGACGCAAAAAGTGGAAGGAGGAGCTGGCCCAAAATTAATAAAAATTACGTTCGCCCCGTGGAAGACGTGGCAATATGATTTTACAACAATAGGTCGAGGGGGAAAGTGTTCTCCCGGATCATTAATTATGCCGTGGAACCCTTCAAGAAATTGCTCATTCAAAAAGAAGAAAAGGAGTAAAAGTAGAGAAAAAACTCGTGAAGGGGCTCTTTCGACCTAACTGCCTCTAAAATAAGGAAAAAAAACCCTTCCTCCCTCACTTTGCACGTGGATAGAGGATGAAAACTTTCTTTATTTTCCCTCTTGAAGAGATCATACTTCTAGCGCCACATTCATCCCCTCCCACCGCCCTTTAAAGATACCTTAAAATGAACCAAATTTATAGCTCTCCGCGCTTCTTGCCATATTTCTCTCTCGTTGTAACTAAAAAATGGGTGCTTGGGTTGGTTTCCGCGGTCTCATTTTTCCCGCTAGGTTTAGCGATTTTTGTTTTCCCACTCTAACACCGCTACCAATTTCCCCTTCTCTCTCCCTGCACTTTTGCCATTTTCTCCCCTCCTTCCACCCGCGATCCCGCCTTAATTTAACATCTGGGAACAGAAAAAATGTATAAAGGAGGGCCCATCAATTGCTCCGCAAGAAGGGAAGCAAGGCAAAAAAGGAGAATGATAAGAGCGCATGCGCGATAGCTTTACATACGCGATACGATTCCCTTTATTAAGAGAAGGCGTGCGGTCTAAATGAGAATATCGTGGAGAAGGGAAAGGAAGAGATGATCTTTCGAGAGGATTGATGAGCGTTTCTCTCCGACGCAAATTAGCTTTTGCGGGCGCGAGCGGGTTTTTAACTTTTATCGAATGCCTTTTTCCTTCGTTGAACGTTGTTTTTGACGTAAGAATGAAATTTTTCTGACCTATGAATGCTCGTAACTGCCCAATCATAAATGTTCACAAACGTTGATGAGATTACTGGAAATTACTGGCTTAAAACGCTGTAAGACTAAGCATTGCACTATGCTATTGATAAGTAACAAAAATATCCATCATAATTTTGCATCCGTAAACTACTACGAGAGTAACTCCAGTAAAATGTGAAATATTTAGCTTATTTCAGATATACATATGGTAAAATATGAGAACTACTGGTACAAATCAACATGACTAGTGCCAATCGCAGATCCGAATGTTTACATATCTTTCAAAGTTCTTTGCTAATAAACATACTGGTTTGTGCTGTGCAACATGCTCGAATTCGTAATTAAAGGCGAATATAGAAAGGTTCGTGTATAATTTAGCTATATATTGACATGACTTTCGTATCATAGAAAATCGTGTTAATATTCTACGAAAGGTAACGTTCATGCAACACTAATTATAAAATATACTACCATTCGTTGCTTCGACGCTGATTCTACAACCTCACTCGTGAGTAAATTTTAGACCTGAATAGAATCGTCAGATATAGGTATCAGAAAAGGTAATATGGCTTTCCGGAGGAGAAACGGACATGAAAAAAAGTCTGACGGAACCGGGACTCGAACCCGGGTCTCCCAATTGCCGGTCGGTTGCTCTATCCATTGAGCTATCCCACCAGAATATTTCTCCATGCCGTTTGGGAGACCTTGTAGGTAATGGGCGCGTGAGTTCGTCCGACTCAGCGGCATCGTTCACAGCCATGGCCTCTCAGAGGCACCGACCATACAATGTATGGTCGGTGCCTTATTGTTCTAGGAAAATGTTTTAACTTAAAACATAACAAATCAGCTAAAGTATAGTTATATCATACAACCTACACTCATCATGAAGTAGGCTTTAATTATACTAGCTTTACCTCATTTTAATAGTTAAGGCTCGTTTATTATGAACTTAATATGAAATTTAGATTTAATTAATATTTTTTCAGCAGTGTCGATAAATTTTCATTCCAAATCCATGTACGTTCCATACATCGTGTGCTGTTTAGCTAAAAATGACTTTCCAAACTTTTTCATATAAAGGCAAGCAAATTTTTGCGGATATTTATACTCACTCAGACTTTTCTATGTTGACCGTCACTCCCAAACAAAATTTTGATGGATATTATTTCATCAAGGATAATGCAGAGTACTTTTATTTGGACGAACTTCGAAAACTTCCTTCTTTCAGGCTTTTCTAAGAGTGAAGGACCAGTTAGAAACTTTTTCAGAACTTTTAATAAAGAATGATGAATTTCCTCTGATTTTTAAAAAGAAATATAGTGAACCTCTATTTCCAGGCTCTCTAATCTGGAGAATCTAAGAAAGGCAGTTTTCTAGAGCCAAGTTGCATTAGCAGCTGCATTATTCACTCACTGCCTTCCTGGAGATGAGGGAGTATCGTCTCCTCCCTATCTCGGAAATCCTTCCGTTATTTCTTTACTTTATTTAGTCTATACTGGGTCGTTCTATCTTCTAAAATGGCTGAAAAGATCTACTCTGAGGAGAGCATTTTCTATAACTGTCCACATTGTTCATTTTCGCTGAGCAGTAAGTAGCATTTGAAATTAGTAAATTAAATTTCAAAAAGTTCACTTTTTCTCATAGGAAAACCAATGACGCACTGGATTTAAAATTAAAAGACCTAATTAAAAACTTATGCTTCTATAATTCCTTTTAACGAAAATTCATTATTTTAAGTCATGTGCCCACAGCATCTCATCGTAGTTTCCACTCATTTTACGAGAAGATAAAAGCTACCAATGCCCTCCAAGCTGAATTATTTCGGTGTCAAATACTAACTTTGTCAAAATCGACGTATCTTTCTTACCAGCGAACGCATAAGGTGTAGCAGATATTTAAATTTATCTTTGTTACAAATGCGATGATTAATAGAATACGCCGAGATTGATTACTAAGTAAAAATCTATTTAAAGGAAAGTTAAAACATTTATCGAGAAAATATCAAATGAGAGAAAACGTTCAATCATTCCAACTGAAGATTCACATGGGTATGCATTTATCAGACGGCAATCAATCACCTCTTACAATTTTAATTCAGATTTTCTTCTTAGGTAAGATCCTCATATATATATGATCTTGTACAAATAAACTACTTATTTATTTACCCATAGATTAGTGTTAATGATACAATGCTTGTAATGAAACCATTTTCAGTCTCTCCTTATTACTGAAGAATGACAAATCAGGAAGGCGGTAAGACGAGCATGGATTCCTGGGCCTGTGATGCATTACGTAATGTCTAATAGAAGCAAAATGACACATTTTGATCAAAGTTCAACTATCTGCAGTATCTAAAGAAAGTAAAAGGTAGGTAATTAACGAAGCGGCTGCTTACTCTGTCGCATACAAAAAAGTATAGGACGGTAAAGAATAAGATTTGTTCGTGAATACACTTAAGCTAAGCCTACTTATAAAACTATGAAGAAACAACAAACAAAGGAAAACATCTGGATACATAATACATTGATTTCATTTTAATTATTTTAAGCAAGTGTTCCATGATTTCCTAAGGCAGAAAAAAATTGCCTTAAAGCAGACAGAGTCAGATTAGAATTGGCTTCAAAATTAAAATTTCGTTCCTTATATTCACAATCGATTTATACACTTTGAAACGAAGTAAACCTTGATAAAAATTTCGGAATTGAATTCGGACGAAGAAAGAGAGCTTAAGAAAGTGCGGAAAACGCTTCCCAAACCACTCTACTGTTAAGGATTCACTTACCTAAGTTATTAGATATTCTGCGTATGGCGTAAGCGGATTCGAGTCCTATTCGAGATAAAAGCCTAAAAAAGTAGAATAATCTTATAGGTCAGGTTGGGTTTGTTGAGTCAAATCGGAAATGGGATTTAAAAGCCAAAACTTTCCGTCGGTTGGGTTATTGTGGTACCTTTTTATATACAATCCTGAATCCTCCCCTTTCCAGATACTTGTATGGGGAAATTATTGTTAAAAGCTCATAATTTTAATTGTTAAACCACCACTTATTACTGAAAGGAGAGCAAATAGCCTTACGAGTTACTATTCGAATAGCTGTTTTCGAGGCAAGCAGTAGTAGGAGGGTAATCATCTCTTAACCTATGGATACGTAGAGCAGGGTTATTTCTGTGATTGATCGGCGTGAAAAACAAAAATAAACGTGAGGAAACTAAATTTATGGCAGCCTCGTTTATTTCATCTTCCAGAAAAGTTACCTAAAGATTTTAACCGCTATTGTTCACACTTTCAATGTTATTTATCAACACTCTTTTACTGGAATGAAAACAGCATTCGTGTTAAGTCTTCCAAAAGCAAAATGGTCTAATTGCCTCGCAATCAAGGAGCCGATATTGGAGCCAATTTGAGGGAAAAATACCTTCCGGCCGTAAATAATTTAAAGCAACCAATGTCTTTTTTTTAATACATTTACCCCCTAGAGGGCCTCATGTAATATCGCACGACGCCCATATATAAAACCAACGCCTTCGCTTTGCTTTGATCGTCACAGATTTGCCATTAATCCGAGCTAAGGATAATCAACTTCCCCTTCGCCTCATCCCAACCCTCATTTGGAATTCTTTAATAAGCTCTTTTAAGCATCAGTGCTCTTAAAGGAATCGCCTTATTCATATTCCAGCGCCCTCTCCGCAGCCGCATTTAAATTCTCATCGAGACCCTCTTCAACAACTTCAGACCTCTCCGAAACCGTGACATCAAATCCCTCGTCTCCGTTGCCCCCCACTATTAAAACCAACCAACCCTCTAACTCTGTCTCCCTCAATCACGTTATACATAACCTCTATCAAACATGAAAAATTACACTAAAAAATTAACAACGATTAAGTCATCTCTGATTTTACAGTGAGTATTCCTCAGAGGCAGAGGTTAGCAGGTAAGAAAGGCAAATTTGAAAATTGCATAGTTTTAAAGATTAAAACTTCACGTAATGTGCCTTAAAAGTTTTCGTGAATTGCGATGTATGAGCGGCGAGAGTTTCATATAACCTTAAACTATTAGGGGTTGACGGCAATCCGACTATTTTCACTGACTCTCTATTTCCAATCTTTCATATTTACGGAACGAATGAAAACGGCTGACGAGGTTTGCCAAAAAATGTTCGCTTTTAAAAATTTCTTTTCTTGGTATTAGGAGGATACTGCTATCATAACTTGAGGAATGAAAAATATATCATTCGTCTTTTGGTACGAGATGAAAAAATGTATCTTTTACATCCTTTTCTCTCAGTCTTGTTCATGGCTGTGGTGATATGAAAGCTAATGCTGAATAATGGCATTAATTAAAGTTTCTCCTCATGCAGTAATAGGAAAATTGTTACTAGTAGAGTCATTGTGCTTCACTAACGAGGGCTTGTTTGGCTTATGACATTCTGGCTGAATGAGGAAAGCAAGGGAAAACTATCTCACTCCTCATCTTGCCTAGTAAGCCTCATTTTCTTCTCTTACATCAGAGACAGATATGAGGAGCAGTGTAAAATTTATAACATTCCAGCAAAATCAAACATAAAAAACGCACAAAATAAGTTTTCCTTATTTTCCGCAAAAGTTTTGTAGAATATCAGAACTGTTTTTCCGTGAATATTTAGATGGCGTTCCACAAGAATTGGCCTGCTCATCGACGAGTAGAGTGTAATTGAATATACCATTTCTTGCAAGATTATTTAACATTAAGATGATGTTACTTCCATTTTTGAAAGATAATTCTCCTCTTTCCTTACATAAGAATAGAATTGAATAATCTAAAATCCGATATTTTCCTCATGATGTATGGATTAAGTTTACCTTTTGATTAGATGACGGATTTTGTTTAAAAAACAATTTGGAGAACTATGTTTAACTTCTAAACTCATTAAAAATTTCAGTTTGAGAATCATGACCTTAGCAGAAGGAAATCATCATCCAGATCTCTTCATGTAAGCGCAAATAATAGGGATCGAGAATTCACGTAGCGTTCTAATGAGAACCATTGCTAAATTCAGCCATAAATCACAACACTTCCAAACATGAGTGATCCATCTTAAGCGACTTCTGTTCGCATCTCGCAAATTGATGTTTCTGGTCAATTTCATTGACCCATCAATCAACAAACAATTTCGCACATCACATCCAAGCACCTCGCGTTACGGATTTAGAACTCTGTCAACCAGTCAAGTGTGCTGAAAAAAGAGTCACCGCTGGTTCTGATGAATTCACGCTTTCAGGAGATAATACATATGTTTATGTTCAACATGTAAGCAAACGACATTGAAACCGTATATTTCAAACAAAAAAATCAAATCAAAACAATCTGTTTATTTATTATGCTCTGAATTTTCATTTATCCTCCCGGCAGACGTTGGTAAATGAATTGATATCCAGGTTGGCAACTTTGCAATCCAAAGGGTATTTGAGAGGTAAGTCCACTGAAAACTGCAATATTTTGACTTACTGAATACGTGAATCGAAAGTTAAGCCTACAGAAATTGATATTATTGTCTCATCTCCAACTAGCTCCATCATTAAGCCCTTATGAAACAAAAATGAAAAATGGACGACGATACCGATTGCAAAGAGCCATTCCTCTCCTCCATTGAGAAAATGTGCATGTAACACTTATATTGATGTTTTTGAGTCTAGTTTTGGAAAATAGGTATTCCTAAACAAATGTTCAAACGTCATCCCCTTAATTATTAATCAAAGTGTAAAGAGAATGCCTGTTTTCTGTTATAGAGGCAATATATTAAAATTCATTCATAAAGAAAACTCTGAATAACCGAAAATTCAGCATTATTCACTATGAAACTATACTTCGACTTAAAAAAGTACAGTAAAAACACAAAATCACCTATTAGTTATACCTCAGTTAAATTAACTTCACCTAATGCCATTCGTGCGAATGAAAATCCCTATCATCTGGGGTAAGTTACTTTTAAGAATTTTCGAGTTGATATTTTCATTCCTATACCGTCATTTTCTTTGTTGCACACAATCTAACGTATTGACAAGTCATTTGAAAAGAATGGAGTAAGGTAATGATTGTCTGAAAAATCTATGCATGTCTTACATATAACATTTAACATAGTCATTCCGCCGTACAATAGAAAGAGAAAAACAGCAAGAGAACAAACACTACATTCGTAAATAAAAATACTATACGACTCCATCTACAGAAGACATATTTGTTAAAAAAAGGCTGGTTTCGAGGGTACTACCTCACCATCAGGCAACCGAAAGAAATCCATGGCCGAATATGTACAATAGCATGGAGAAGTTCCACCAGATATCGCCAGAATCGATCCATTACAAACATACAAAAGAAATACAAAGAAGGAATCTATTATCTTAATTACGAGAGGCGATTAAGGAAAATAGGAAATTAGTGGTAAAATAATAGCAATGATAATAATTAAACGTATTTATTGCAGAGACTGAGGTTTCATAGTCCCCCTTACATCTAAACATTTGTCATTGAATATTTAAAAGAAAGAGATAGCTTTTACGGAACGAAAAAGAAACATTAAAAAAAGTAAGAAAATATTACGTGGGATTAAAGGAAAACATAAGACTGAACTTAGGAAATAATAAACCCTGCAGGAAAACGCCCACGAGATGTGGGGAGTGAAAAACTTGCGAAATCCTACTGACAGCAGAAACTGAAATTTGATGAGGAAACGGGGCAATAGTAAAAAGGAAACTGTCAGCAACAAAACCGAAAAAAATTATGGACATTCCAAGAGAATATAAGAAATTTTGAATTATTATAAATTAAAACTGAGTGAAACCAGCAAATGAATTATAAAGCAACAAGAAAAAAATAATACATCGAAGAACAAAGAAATATTGAAATAATAACAAAGGATACACTGAAAGAAATGAAAGGTTTGGATGTGACGAAAGCGAAGAGAGAGAGAGAGAGAGAGAGCAAACAAGAGTGGAGGCAAGTGTTCTGTATAGAGATCACGGAGGATATTCGGAGAGGGAAGTGACGAAAGAAAATAAAAGAAAGGAGAAAGGGAAGTGACGCGAGATGAATACGGTAGCGTGGATAGGAAAGAAGAGACGAGCGACGCGTAATGCGAACCCAAGGGAGGAGAAGCGACCCTTTGCAAACACTCGGAAAATGCACACACGCAAGAAGGGAGAAACGACATTCCGAATTACATGAAATTTTGATGACGATGTCGCGACTCGTGCGATTTCTATTTCCTCTACTTAGTATTCCAAGCGGTTTAAATGGAGCATCGTCTTATTTAAGGCACTACCTCTTAATTGAATGAATTCTATTTTCCTTTTTAATTAATGAAATTTGATTAACACATCGTCTACAATAGGGTTTATTGGTTTAAATCCAATTTGATTACACTGGATTTCTTCCGAGATTGGGTCAATGGAAATTAAGACATATACTCCTGAATAATTTTATTTAGTTAGATGTCTTCCATGTTTTACGTTTGTCTATATATGTATAAATATTCTTTCTGAATACCTATAACAATATTTTGAACGACCATACTTTCCCTTAAGACCTTTCTAGAAGAATTCTGTGACTGATCTTAAATTTAAAACCTAAAATGGTCAAAAGGTTGCAAATGAATAATGATGAAATCATGGTAGGTTTACATCGTCATATTCTATTGTTATGGCTAATTTTTCGCTAAAATTTGAAAAAAACTACGGTGCTCTTCTTTTATTTATAACATTAAATAATCTATCATTCTGAACTAAAATTTCAAAATGATTTTGTTGCCTAAAGTGCGATGCATTGCATTGCTTCAACAAGATTCGAGAAATCTCAGATATCACATTGGTATATAATTTTTTCTTTAAATTTCTTGCAAAAATATAATTTATCTTGATCTATAAGTAAATGAAGTATAGTAAAGGGTTATTTTTAAGAAGCTACAAAAAACTTCGTGAATTCCGCGGAAGTCAAGAAGACATAAAAAGAAAAACAATAAATTGCCTCTTAGAAATTCCGAAAGATGCATTTCATTCTAAATAGAAAATACGAGAGAAAGCAGCTTGCATACTGCAAGCTTAACATAAGATAGATTAACTAAAGCATTATGCACCACCTACAATACTCCGACTGCTATAAACGGACTGTCATCCACCAAATATAATACCCTAAACGAATTATTCAAAATACGTCCATAAGAATTGTTCTAGCTTTGAACCTGGGCCCATAGCACAACTATCTTTACGGCAAACGATAGAAATCCATATCTTCTATAGATGTTGCGAATTTCAAACTTCTACCTGACCGGGAAAAACCCAAACGAATTTTTGAAAATACGGTCATATGAACTGTCCTAGTATCGAACCTGGGCCCACAGGGAAAAAATCTCTACGAAATTCGATAGACCGTCATCAGTTCTAACAACATTGTGAATTACGCTTTTTTATCTTAACGCAAAATACCCTAAATGAATACTTAAAATTATGATATACGAATTGCTCTAGCATCGCACTAAGGACTCACAGGACATAAACCTTTAGGCGTACAATAGATAATTATATTCTCTATTGGTGGCGTAAATTTCAACGTTCTATCTTATTGGGAAATACCCTAAATGATTTTCTTAAATTTTGGCATAAAGAATTTACCTAGCATCGAACCTGGAGCAATTAGTGATAATGCTCATGCGTCAAAAAAAAGGTAAAAATACATTCTACCACTCCGTAAATTTCAACGTTGTATCTTAATGCAAAATACGCTAAATGAATTTTTGAAAATGCGCTCAATGCATTTAAACGGGAAAAGTACCGTTTTTGGGGCCCCCTATAATGGAATCGTCGGCAGCTTTAGAAAAAAATGACAATCTGTTTATGTCAAAAGGGAACGCTTATCAGGCATCCAGTAGGTTAGAAAGGGGCGGTATCTCTGGGAGAATGCGATAAATGTGCAGACCAGATGTGTAATCTGCTTCAGATAAGCAATTAAAAACCTTTAATTTCCGTGGTCCCTGGGAATTAAGTCCTTTGAATGTTTTACATCGACCTAGCGTCGAACCTACGATCATTTTGGAGCGGTATTTGCAGTACGCGGAAGAGAATCACTTCCTGCACTTGCAGTTAAAATGTCAATTCCCTAGCTTTACGGGAAGTACCCGAGAAAAATTTCCGAAAAATGAAAGAAAACCCGTCCAAAGCATTCTTATGGGAAAATAGCCGTTTTTGGGGCCTCCTAGAATCGAACCCATGATGCCTAGGGTGGATGTCCGCTTCTTTCCTAGGTGTCCAAACCTAGGGCTTTACGGCAAAAAAATCGCCGGCTCAGTGAGGCAATTCCTTCCGCCTCATCTTTAGTATCCTATATATATATATATATTATAAATAGGAGCGTAACGTGCGGTATATAAATAGTGGCGGAAGGAAATGGCTCGGAGATATCTGTCAGAAGAAAAGGCCAGGATCAGGTGAGAATGAGGACATAAAAGGATTAAGAAGATGTGAAGCAAGGGTTCTAAGTAAAACTGAAGTGAATGAGATAAGAAAGACATAAGAGGTTCGTGAGAGGATTATACGAGATGAGTTTCTTCCTTGCGACTTCTTATCTTAATTACAGGGCTATGTGCTTTGGGTTTCGCTATTGCTCCTAATTCCATACCGACCGCTACTCGGCCTAGAATTTGCAAAGAGTAACTTTTGTCATGCTTAGGGTTCTAAACAAATCTTAATTTTGAAATATTGCAGACTTGAGAAAGAGGCAGGCGAGGTTTACCTGTGGAATCCTGGTTCTTTTTGCATTACTAGCGCACCGAGTCTGTGCAAAAGATAACTAATTATTTTCATTTTATAAACACGTAAGAAAGAACGGATGGTTGCGTTTTTTACTATAAAATATTAGAGTGGCATACGATTTGATCGAATACGATGATTTGAAAAACTGATCAAGTACGTAATATTTAAGCTGTGGCCTTCTATCTTATTTACCATTTTGCCAAATACATTTATGAATTGAAGTCGTTATATTTGATAATATGAATTGATGAAAGAATTTACTGTGTAAAAAATATTGACAAAAAGATATTTACCCACTGCCTGGATCGAACCCCATAAAAGAAATGCAAACCGCCAAGCAAAATGCTCCTGCGGCGGAGTGCGTACCCCAGTAAAAACTTCGGCATTTAAAATTTCTCCTTCGCGGGAATCACGATTAGTCGATGGCAAGCGAAGATTTTTATTTCAGCAGTCCAGGACGAATTTAATATGTTCAAGCGTAGCTTTGTGGAACTTAACACACATGTTGAAAATGTTGCTTCACAGCAAAAATGAAGATTCCAGGACGCTTTATTTTTGCTGTGAAGGAGACGTAATCTCAATTTTAGAATGTAAATTATAAAATGCATTTATGAATCCAAAATCGGCTCCTATCATAGACTAAGAAATTGAAGGAGAGCCATAATTGCTTAGTAGTATGAGGAACTGCCCGGGAAGTGGGAAACCCGGGTTTGTGTACCGGCTACAGCAGCCTTTCTTTTGCCATCCCTCTTCTAGGTATGAACATTCTGGTAAATTGAGCCTAGAACGAGAGCTTAGTAAGCGTGAACGGTAAAAAAAATAGATTCTCGTTGAACGAACGGAGGACGTAAGCAGGTAACGAGGAAGGAACGGAGAGGAGAATGAGCCCTTGAAGGGATAATGGAATGAAGCGAAGAGAACGAATGAGAGAAGAGTATCATAGAAAAAAAGGAAAGGCTGGTCTCGATAGAGACAGATAAGGCCGATGGATACTGCGGATGATAAGATGAGGGGAAAATAGCGGCGAGAGGAAATTGGGCAGGGATGGAGGAAAGAAGAGGAAATGAGGCAGTTTGGGTGGGCGTGCTGACGGTTGAAGGGGGGAGAGATGGTTGAAGGGGCGCGTAGGTGAAAAGAGGGGGAATATGTGAGAGTTTAGAGGGGTATGCGTAGTAAATGTGAGTGGGAGATAAAGCGAGTCTCCGGGGAGAGTGGATAAACAACCGTTAAGGCCTTGGGCAATGTTGAGTGCGGCTGAGAAGGAGAAAGGTGGGGAGAAAACGAGCTGTAGTCGTCGCCGGGAAAGAAAGGACTGAGGGGATGAACGAAGATGGACAAGGAGACTTTCATTCCCAAAGTTTTCTTTCTCGGACGACCTGCGGCGATACAGCGGACGCTGTTGACGGAGTTATTATGTTCTATGACACACCTGCGAGGGACTAATGAATGGGAATTGTTTGAGAAACTTAACGGATACTCGTCTCAATTGGAAGGACAATTGCAAGGACTGCTTCAGCATGCGAAATATCCGATGAGGGTGAATTGCTATTGGTGGGAGTCAAGACAGCCTTAGTTTTTGAAAGGTTCTTAAAACTACAGAGTGAAAATGAGAAATTAAAATATCTTCGCGAAAACGGAAAATGCAGTTCAATCTTATCTTTGTAAGTGCAGTGCGATCTCGATAATCCGACACATATGCAACCGGAACATAGCCGGATGATCAAAAAAGACGGATTATTGGAAATGTACAAATACAATGTACCAAAAAGACTTTTAAAATGTTAATTTTCCAATTAAATGCAAAATTACGTTCAACGCGCGCCCGCCGCCGATTCGCGCGATCTT
The DNA here is from genome assembly GCA_000376725.2 of Ladona fulva. Lineage (NCBI taxonomy): Eukaryota > Metazoa > Arthropoda > Insecta > Odonata > Libellulidae > Ladona > Ladona fulva. The sequence continues at coordinate 197,124 of KZ308963.1, forward strand.
ACTTTCTTAGACAACTTGCTTCCTTTTTCCGATACAGTGGGTCACGTAACCAAAAATTCATGCAAATTATGTACGAATCGAACAGACGCACACCTAGATATATAATCACGAAACTAATACTTACTATGTATCGAAAAATCTTTTCTTTAAAACTGACGATAACAATGGTTACTTTAACTACAATTTTATATTAATTTAGAAGGAATAACAAGTCTCCCACTTCCTGGGTTCGAGTCCCAGTCGTGTTGCTATTTTTCACACTTGTTATTCCTTTGGGATTTTCGTTGGTTTTCAACCAACTAAGTCACCTTCCTTTCCTTTATCCTTGTGATTTCCTGGGGGGAAAATAACCTCATAACACCTGCTTTGTGAGCTGACTTCCTCTGTGAGGACCTCAGGCGACAGGTTGTGCCACTAAATGTGGAGACTGTCTGCCTTGCTCACAAAGCATTCCCTTAACAGTGTGAGAGAGACGCGGCACGGTAGTTCAGTGGTTAGAATATCTGCCCGGAAAGTGGGAGACCTGGGTCCGAGTCCCAGTCGTGTCGCTATTTTTCACACTTGTTATTCCTTTGGGATTTTCGTTGGTTTTCAACCAACTAAGTCACCTTCCTTTCCTTTATCTTTATATTTATATTAATTATTACGTAAATAATAGGTTTGGTCAGTGAAATTATGTTTATAACCATCGTAAGTTTTAGGCGAATTTTAATCCACTACTAAAGTCTATTACTCTAAAAATAGGGAAGTTCATTACAATTAATCATAATAATTAGGTCCTACCCAAGATTTAAACTCATGACGTCATTGTTTCGAGACTATCTCGAACCTCAGATGCCGAATGTTGTATTGGAAGTACAAAAGCCGAAACAAATTGAACTCGCATTGAACTTTTTCTTTAAAATAGGACGCAAAGTGATAAACATACGTCAAAATCACACAAATAATTTTCTTATATCATTACGGCAGACGTGGATCTCATCGCTATTTGAAGTTTGAGCCGAGAGTTGATTAAACTGGATGAGCTGCCGGCGCGTAGTGCTACATCTACGTGTGTTCTCGACCTGTTATTTTGGTTGCGGTTGAAACTTTCATGAATAGCGTAGAAGCAGGCGACGGAAAGAGTAAAAATAGGAAGGAGGTATATTTCAAAGATTCCAAAAACAAAAGAAGAGCAAAGTTCCATCTCCTCGGTCCCCATTCCACTCCGCGGCTTGATTTGTCATTCAGGTCGCAACCGAATATTTTCATTCCTCTTCCCGGCGCTGCTTCCATTGAACCTTACATGAATAATTACGCTGAGTGCACAAGTCGCGCCACGGAAGAAAAAGGCCCTTCCTCGAGAAATATAAATCAAAGGCCATCACTCCGACCGAAGAAGACCTGTTAACTAAGTTTGGTGAGGTTCGTGAGCGAATAAGACGACGTGGTAAAGGAAATGAGAACAGAAGTCGCCGGAATTTCGGCCGTTTTGTTTTATTTTTCGGAAAAGAATCGGTGGATTGGAAGTCTGGAAGATGAGTTCGGGGAACGGGATACGAAAAATGTTATAGAAAGTAGAAGAAAGGATGAAATACACGAGAAGTAGATAGGTTCCATAATGGAATCCACAAAATACGCAAACACATGGATAAAAGTATTTTGAATCAAAAACTACGAAACAAGGTACGTGACATATGTTATTTTGAGCAGCCTATGTATGTATGTTCAACATATCATCCGTAGTAATCAACCTCAGTACTAATGGATCGAGTGCAATCAACTTGTGTTCATAAAATAGGAACTTTCTATCGATTCACTATTATCCACCCGGAAATAATATTACACTTCTTTGTAGTTTAATCCTAAGTTAGATAATTTCTTAGCAAAACTAAGGATATGAATTATGCGTATAAATAATAGGAATTAGGACGTGAGTTTAACTGTACTTAAATGTAATTCAAAATAAACAGGAGGGAAAGTAGAAGGTGGAAAACCTTACTTTTTCTTTTATTGTTAAAATATACTTAATCTTCATATTTTTTCTTATGTTTTGGCATTAAAATCTTTCTTATCTTATGAGTACAAATATCTATTTCTGCAATTATTTGCGACTGAGTAAAGTAAAATGGGTAGCTTAGGTATCAAGTTTGCTTCAAATATTTACTTTTCGTTAAAACTATGTCAGCTGTTATATAATATGTTTTTGAGGGATAAAAATAAAAATCAAAATACCTACATTCGATTTCCGCATTACTAAACGATGGAATTAAAAAGTAATGGTTTATATAACAAATTAACTATACTAAAAGTGAACAAATGTAACGAGATAATTTAATACTACGAAATGCACACTCAGAAAGCAGAGGATTTTTGGACTCGACGAACAGAGAAATAGCTTGATGGCAATGAACGGCGATTTTTGGAGTGAACTTCTGTTTTGTGGTTGAAGGAAAAACGCCATTATGAGGGTTAATTTTTTTAAAAAGTAGGTTATTGCAGCTCAAATGAGCTTCGTCTGAATAATGAGGCGTAAAAACGGAAGCCATCCGCCTGGCGTGCGTGCATTAATAAAACCAGCCAAGCGTTAATTCGAGTACGTTTCTGCGACGTGTTAATTAATGGTACCATCACAAGAGACCAACAATACCGTGAATGCTGACGGAGTACGCGAGTCCGAGAGGCGTGTGTTGCTACTTTTTAAGAATTATTCATGATTATTAGATAGAAAAATGTGGATTGCAATACTTTAAAGTTTTGGAACGGAAGAAATTAGTTAAGTTGGGGGAGAAAACTGTGGTTACTCACTTGGAAAGATAGAAATTTCTTCCGTTGATTTTACAAGAATTTCATAAGAGAATTAGGCTGATTTTCTCATCAGAGAGACAAACCTGCTACGTAAGTAATGAATGTCAAAATGAATAACTGCATTTTAAAAATTTAACTTATCGAAATGAATTCCTCTTTTTGTCAAGAATTTAGAAGATAAATTTATAATCGAGATAATTGTTTTATGACGAACTAATTGTTTGGCAGTACTACTAATGAACTGTATTCGTAATTAATGTAAATATTTCCATGGATTACGCAGGTGCAACGCTAATATTTCAGATTTAAACAATTTATTGCAGTTGCTATTTAAAGCACGTTTAACGATAATACGTTCAAGACATTTTGAAGAGAAAATTTAATTTTTATTTTATCCTGGAAATTTTTATTTTAACTTAAGTTAAAATATTCTGCAATTAAAAAAAATCGCTAAATTTATAGTTCGTAAATAATGTAATTTCAGTGAACATGAAACGATTTAAATTAATGAGAGGTTACTGTAACCTAGGATTTTATTGTTCGCATTTGCGATTATTTTGGACGCAGTTGCAACAAATGGGGTGAATTCGTGATTCAGGTTATACTTTTTCGATTTAAAAGTAACCTAATTCGCGGGAAACCAACCCGATCTAATGAAGATATGGAGATAGAATCCAAACGTGACCTGTGTGTTTAAAATTTACGATGCGAGATATTCATTTAAACAACTGTGTAACGCTAACCAACCCGTTGACTTTCGCTATAAATTGAATTCGGATCTTTTCGTGGGGAATGTTTATGAATGAATGATTTAAGATTATTTTAAAATAACATAAAATATATTTTATATTAATTTCGTAGTATATATTTCATAAGAAGGATTGTTGGTTAAATAAACTTCGCATGTATGTTAGAGACGGAAAAAGGATACGGTAAACTGAAAGTTTCACTCAATGAAGGGCTCTCGGATAGTCAAGTAGTAGCGCGTTCGCTCTTGGTGAAGGCGGTCCTGGGTTCGGTCCCAGTGTGATTTCACACGGAAATGGCCACAGATGCCGAAGCATTCTAAAAAAAATACTAACAATCATCTCATGGAAGCAGTATAAGAGACCCCGAGAAGTGGACACGGTGATAAATTCAGAAGAAAAGAGGGATACATGCTTTTGAGAGGAGCGTTTGGTTGGAAAGATGTTTGAGAGAGCGTTAGCTGGTGCGAGGAGATTGGTACTTCTGGACCTCCATCCCCATCCCTCACGGGGGTTGAGACAAGAAGGGTGTGGGGATCGAAGGAGGCGGGGACGAAAAAAATCAGGTTGATTGTCGCAAAACCCTGGATCCTTCTAGTTTGTATGCGCGGCGAGTCGGATCCCAAAGTCCATTTGGAATTCTCGTCCTCCTCCGTCCCCCTTCTCCGCCCCAAAGCCCGCCTCTTTCGGTCCTCTCATTTCCTCATACCAATTCAAAACCCTTTCATCCACACGCACACTTTCGGCTCATTCCCGAATCTCTGCATTTATTACCAATCGCCGTGCCTTTTATCGAGAATCATGGGCGGCCGGGGGAAATTGTGGATTGTGCTTGAATATAAGCTCGTAAAGGGGTACACAAGTGGCGGTAAAACTCCTGGCAATTCTGAATCGTGCTACGGGAATCGTGTAAATCTGTTATAACAATCACAATTTTGCATGCTGATTTCGTTACCAAAGGCTGCCTATTAGTAATATCGCCGTTGATTCACTGCCGAAGGTGGATTAACATATGCAACCGTATTCTATCAGAGAGTCCAGGAGAGTTATAGTTAATAAAACCTCTAAAAACAAATACGAGTTAATCCCAAGGAGAAACGGGCATAAAAGGACGTACAGGACCGGGACTAGAACCCAGATCTTCCGCTTTCACGACTGCTGTAGTAGCTTAGCTAACTGGATTACCAGCAGAAATTTATGATAACGTGAAAAACAATTGTTCAGTCCAAATAGTGTCGATTCTATTAAAGCCATAAGGGATCCAGAACATCATATGGAAACTCTAATTATGCGTTTCCGTGAATCGATTAATGACTGAAAATGCAAATGTTATCAAAATACCGAGCAGGAGCGCAAATGTGCATTTATAATAAAAAAGTGAGCATGATGACGGATATATCTATTTCATGTAATTTCTAATTAAATCTGCAACAGGTCGTAAATACGAACAGAAAATTGCGAAATTACGTTTCTGAAAATGATAGCCGAAAGTACGACGAATATTTTTTTCCACTAGATAATATTTTGTCTTAAATGTGCACTGACCAATGAGATTAAAGAAACAAAAACAACCAATTTTCATATTTGAAATACATGTTATATTATATATTCCGCAGTAAATTATTCTAGAGAAAGAGATATATATTTTCGACTTCCTTTGGTGGAAGAAAAATACAAAGCCGTCCAGTGATATTAAGATTCCTTAATCACCGCAGTAAAAATATAGGGTGAGCAGAAGAATACTGTAATAACGCTACCGTCCTACTTATCCGTACACCGACAATCCGAAATTTCAGTTAATCCTCTCAGAATTTCTGAAATATTAAACAGATTTAAACTATAAGCAATTGCTAAATTTAGGCATAAATTAAAGGTTAAGCTACAAAATACTACTTTGATACAATATTCTACAAACAACATAAATGTGTATAACACTTTATCAATATTAGTAAAAAAATTGATAGGAATAGACTTTTAATGTAAAAATGCCTTATTATAGATAATCTGAATAGTTCGCAATTCGAACACTGTCCGATCCCAATTAATCCGGATAAGCTCATTTATTATATAGCTACCAAGTTCTATTCCAATTTCCCAAAATCGTATCAATTGAATGTGATTGGTTTATAGTGGATGAATTAGAATGATTTGCCTACAATACTGCATGGTCTGATAATATAACATGGCACCTAATGAAGCTGTAAGGGGATGAGTTTTCAAAGGAGGAAATCTCACAAGATGCGTACCTATAAACTGGTATTAAAAAAGCATACGTAACTCCAGGATTGAAATCCAATATCATTTTCCGTTGTATCTAGTTTAAAATAATATCTAAAACATCCAGAATTCTCCCGTAAATTGCTCAAATTATAGTAGGGGAGAGGTTTTTCTGATCATAATTACTAAGATTCGAGTAAAGATGAGTAAGTCTTGTACTCATGGCTATAAGAACTCACATGTGTCATCATCATTTAAGCCTATCGTAGCTGATTGTGAACTGATTCTGATATTAAGGAAATAATCAAAGCATATCTGAGAGCATTGGAAACAATTTAACAGAAACATGTCGATACTCCGTGTAAATTTGTATCACTCAAGCAGATAACCGAGGAAGACTACTTCTGAAGTCCTTTGCAAGTAAACCTGACCGAACGATTCGAAAAATATGCAAAACAAGAGCGATTTGAAACTCACCGATGTTGTTGCTCCAGCCACCGTTTCTTAGCAGCCTCAAACATCATGGATTACCTCAAAGTAAATGGGATGCAGAAGCAGGGATGGGGAAAGCAATTTGAAACAAGCGAACGCCGAAATCTCTACCTCCTAACTCCTTTTTCGAATCCTTTTTCCAGACGGTTTTGCAAAGACTTCCCTTCCCACCCTTCGCACTATCCTCTTAAAAGCCTGGGCTATTGGAGGCGCGCGGAATACCTAATTTCCAACGTCGAACGTCGCGGCATAACTTTGAGCCGAAGCCTTCATTGCCTTAATCAGTGAACGAGGATGGACTTCTAGCGTCGCCCGCAGCTCCCTCTTCCCCTTCTTCCTTCCTCCATTTCTCTCCCCAGCTGAATTCACCTCACGGAGGACAATCCCCCCTGTACGCCCCCCGCCAAATTCCCCTCGCCGCAAAACCCTCCCCCGCTAGCTTAAGACGCGGTAACAAATAGGCCATCTTGGTCTCACTTTCCCGAAGTTTGTTCCTGCCAAGTATTTTGTCCTCGGACGGATTTTTTGTATAAATTTTCCCACGTCGCTTATTCTTCCTCGAGATTGACTTATATGGGCCATAAAGCTCCGCTGGATAAAAACGGACGCCTCGCACGGCGACGATCTTCCGTCGCGCGTTCCTTTTTGTCATTTTAGTGGCTTTACTGTCATGCTCTGGTAAGCTGTCTGAGCTACAGTTTTGACGCAAAAGCGCAGAAGTGGACTTTGAGGAAAGAAATATGGAAACCCTGATCTCGAAGGTGAAAAAATCAAAGAATATTAATTTTTTTGACTGATCACAGCGCCAAAGTGTACCATATTGGGTAATTATTGTCGGATCGTAAACTGCTGTGAATAATGATATTTTACAAGGAGATCTCCGACGAAATTTAATATTCTACACGGAAAGATATAATAATAATCGTCTTTCTTTCGGTGAGATTGAGACTGAAAGTCTTCTCACTTATTCCATTGTCATGTTTCATAGAGTTGTTTACTAAAGAGGATAGAAAAAGAAAACTGAGAAGAAATGTGGATATTCAAAATATCAACGATTGAAAGAAGAAAAAGAAACCAAAGAATTACATATCAGAGTGGATATAAAATATTTAAGAAATATATGCTATGGTCCTTTGTTTCAAAATATTCTTTCCTTCGTAAGGATAAACGGAAGTAAATGCTAGTATTACGAGATTAAATCGTGTATTTTCAAGATAATTGTTGAAAGGCAATGAAATTTGCGTTTAAGACAGTTTATAAACATACACATCAAATTGGAACAATTCATCAGTATATAGTGCCAGGGAATACGTGAATACTCACGTATTCCCTGGCACATCCTCACACACACCCATTTCAAACATGAAGCTTTCTAAATAATCTATATATCCTCATGTGGACTGAAGTATGGTACAGAACATCATGCAGAATACAATGTGGTTCTCAGCTTAAGATATTCAGGATACGATCTTATCAGAACAACCAAGGTGTAAATAAAGAATCAAGCAAAAAATAAGGTGAAATTCTAGTTAGTTAATATCTTTATTGGGCATGATTTACACTGTTTGAGCTATTTTCCATTTTACCCTTCATGTTGATCTATTTAGTAACAATTTTGAGGACTGATAATATGCATGAAATGATTAATAAAATTAATTAAATTAATCTTCTCTGGCGATATTTGGTGGAATTCTATCATAAATGAAATAATAAATATAACTTATACTTTTACACAAATATGTTTCTGGTTTTGCAACCAATGATTTCGAACTTTAAGTTCATCGTCAAGCTTAGGAATGCAAAAGAAGAAGACTGATAATAGGGATATAAGGGACAACAAATCGCGGAAAGGGAAAAAAAGGGAGGGAATGAAGGGCCTTGGGAGACTTGTGGGAGCCATCGGTTGGAGGGTAGAGGAGGGGGAGGTCAAGCAGAAAAGTTGACCGGTGGTGGAGGTGGTAATGAGGGAAAAAGGCAAGTTATCAAGGATTGAAGGATGATCTAGGCAAGTATTGAAGGATTATCTGTAAAAGATGTTCATTGGCTAGCGATTGTGGATGATGCAGGTGATGAAGGATATGCAATTTCTCTATGGTGTCTAAATTGAAGCCTTTTGCAGAAGAATGAAGGATAGTGGGAGTGAAATTGGAAGATAGATTGCTTGTAAGGAGATGACGGGTAAGGTAGGAACTCGAGGGGGCTCTGTTCAGTAGAGCTCTATGACGTTCTTTGCAACTTACTTGAATATTTCGGTGACTTTGTCCAACATGAGTACTGTCGCACTCCTAACATCTTAAATTTAAGATATTTATATAGTAGTTTCCAGAACACACGAGATAACTTAACCTTCATCAACATACCCGTTCAAGATAAATCAATTATTGATTGTTTCGTAACTAAATATAAACAAAGAAGTGCATTTAAATTAAAACGGACTCAAAATCTGATACGTACGGAAGATCTACATTTGAATTCATGATATCACGATAGCAATTTACAATAAATAACACGGAGAGACGGAGATACGGTGTTTTAAGCTGTCGCAAGTATCTGAGCCGTTCAAGCACGATACCCTAATCAGTAACATGATGTTTGGTTTCGTAGATTGAGTAACCTGTATCCACTTCAGACATGGAGTTACTCTCCATCTCCGATTTTTTCCACTCAAGGAAACCATCAACCCATTTGATTAGATCCACTTGTAAATGTACCTCTAAATCTAAACATCACCTCGGTGATTTATTAATCAATTAATTCTAGTATCTTGCATTTCGGAGCTCCACTCTCCCAGGGCAATTTTTCCGTCCCTAAGCACATATTTACACGGCTCTAAATCATTTCTGATGGAATAATCTCTGTTAAAGGCATTCTCCATCCGCAGTAATTTAGGTTGCCAAAATGTTCATCCTTCTTTCTTCTTGGACGACAAAGACGGCAAACGATCCACCTTTTTTCATGAAATCTACAAATGGAATTTTCTTGTAACCGCAGAAGAAAATATTCTTTCGGCGAATATCGGATTGGGGATAGCTGCACACGCTTCTTTCTCTGAAATATTTCGGAAGGAAGAAGGAATATATCGTTTGTTGCTCAGTCTCCCCTATTTTCATCCCCTCACGTCAATGGGCTCATTAGGTATGCCGCGAGGCGCAGATTCCAAAGGACTTAAGTCTGCGGTCACGTCCGTGCGTGAGACTACAGGAATCGTGATTTAGTGCCGTCGCGGCGCTTAAGAGAGAAGCGAATCCGCGTTCACCAGATCTGGGAAGGAAGAGGCCATTAAGGTAACGTAACCCTAATCTAATGAGACTTCTCTCTGAAATCAGACATAATTAATTGTACTGTGCGCGAGACATGCTACTAAACGCGACATCTTAGGAGCATACAGTTTCAAATCAAATGCAGAAAAGATGGGATGCATGTTGGTCGCGACGGATATTCTACGATGTCAGCGGATCGGGGTTAATTAAGTCGATTCGAAATAGTAGAAATATTTATAAGATATTCTTGTATAAAATTTCAGTGAGTACCTCTGAATATAGCATAAAACACCGAATATCATATTCGTTGTAAATTCGAAACAACCCATTTAACGAGCTTTGTGTATAACTTACACAGTAAGGTGACTCACCAAATCTCTGTTATGAGGGGGTAGGCTTAAATTCACACCATTGTCTATAGGCTCACCTGCAAATAAAGAAATAAATCATTAATTACAATGACAATGGAACATCCAACATGGACTATAAATATTATACATCACAATTAATAGGTCCATTTTTAGTAGCTTTAAGTTACTTTGGAATAGAAAGGCAAATGTTACCAGTTTTATAGAACTAAAAATTATGCTAAACATCAGACCAATGCTCAATCGATTACCAACCAAATTAAATGAAAAATAAGAAACTTGAGATCCTTATAAATGTCGACATAAAAAATTTAGACCTCGTTCTGCTCATGTAAATCTCAAGTAACTGAAAGTTAGGCAATATTTGTGAAATCAAAAGAAGCGAATGTTTATTGCCGAATAAATTTATAAAGACTCAACTATATTAAAATGAATCTTCTTATTTCCTACCTATGTAAATAATGAACAGAATTTAGAGTAGCGGGCCTTCAAGTAGCCACGTGGGTAACGCGCGCGACGTCGGTGAAAGAAGTTGCGGTTTCGATTACCGGTGGGGGGTCTTGTACGAAAATATCTTAACTGCAAAAGAGCTTCTAATAATAAACTACTGATAAATGTCGAGCACAATTTCAAGCGGCGTAAGGTATTGTATTTCATTCAGTTAAATTTTCTACATTAGCATGAATTAGTATAGTAAAGTGTTTCCTATAGTGACTTTCAGAATTTAGAATATAATTTGGAAATACATTTTTCAAACTCCCGAAAGCCGACTTACAGTAAACATACCGTACATCTATCTTAAACTTCCTCATTCCTTAAAAATACATTGTTTTTCATCGCAGAATATCACTTGTTTTTCTCCGCTTAATTATTCATAATCAAATTACTGGTTTTCTGTAGCTAATCTGAAGAGTTCATACTTAGGAAAGGGAAAAGCTCAACGGAGATGTTTCCCTTTCAAAAGTTCTTACTAAGAACTCTTTTTCCAACGCCTTTGATTTAATCACTCTCTGACCATTTTGCGACTATCTTACACAAAATAATGGATTTTGTAAGCATTGCCTTTTTTAAGATAATAGAATTCCTTATAGGAACGGCTTCTTCAATTAATCATACATAATGGTTTTCTAGATTTAGCATAATACGACATCTTATGTTCGCACAGTAAATTTAGGTTACGGGATCATGGTAATGCTTTCTTCGAAAAGACTATTTGTACTTCATCATTGACTCTCATCTAGGGTGTGAGTTCTTTGTTAATTTTTGAGTACTTAAGAGAATTATTTACGTAAATATATGGATCTCTTAATGAAGCGTAAGGCATTCTAAAGATAGGAAAACATTTCAATCGCTTCACGTTAACACAGGCGTCACAGGTTGGGAGACGACAAGCAAAAATGAACGAGGAAATTTCCGAGAGAAACGCGTGCGTCATTCCTTGTTTTCATCCTCACAACGATAACCAGAGCTCTAAAGTGAAGGTATCTAATGCAATTTATCAAGGAATTTCAGCGAAAGAACATCACATCGGCGACTGGGATTTCTAAGATAATTAATGCGTCTTACCTAAGAAAAGTCTGTGAATTTCTAGGAAAGAATAATCAAATCTACAAACAGACGTTGCTTTACTAAATAAGCTAACAGATAAAACATAGTTTTAACCTCTTGAGTGGATTGAAAGACACGTGAGTGACACTGGGAAGGTTAGGAGGATAGGTTGTAGTATTGGATCAGAAAGTATATTCAAACGTGAGATAAATGTATGTACCGAAAAAGAGGAGATTGTAAATACAATTTAAGTGCTTTTTGGAAAATAAAGAATGAATAAAATTTTAAATCGTCGACCTTTGCATCATCCTTATAGTCTAACAGATTGTGGAACCACATCTTAAGGGTATGATGTGCATAATTGACAATGGAACTCAAGCATCTTAATGAACGCCAATTCTAATAGGTATGAGATTATAATGACAAGAAAATCAAATTAAACCCGGCTTCTAAATTATAATACTTTTCCTTCTGAAACCGTATACAACAGAAGCCTCTGAGACTACTCCTACAAAGAGTGAAAAAATAAACACTGAAGCAGTTGGTAGTTGTCACATTTAGGTAAAGCTTACTTTATGCATTAGTATTTGACAAGGAACAATGCTTTTAACTATGATACACCAGAAAATATGGACTAATTCATCGTTTTCGTAGTAAATTTATACGGACAGTAAATCAAAGAGCAATTCTCCAAAATCACGATGGAAAGCTTAAACATAAAAAAGATTCAAGCCAAGGGATTTTGATACAAGATTCATCCTAGCCGACCTCGTTGGTGAAATTGTTAGCTTGAAAACTACTGGACACTGGATTCGAGTACAGTCTGTCCTGGTATTCTTGATTGTAGAATAAATACTTGTGTTCGTCCATTATGAAATAATTATCGCTGAATTTACCAAGCGAATCAGTTAGAAGCATTGTAAATGGATATCTTAGTGAATATTTTTAACGTAATTAAACAATTTCAAGAAGTATAAAGGTATATTATTTTTAAGCAATAATTATTAATAAGGATGTACTTTACGATTCACGATTCCATATATTATACTTGTCTTAGTTCCATTTCACCTCGTCCAGTACATTTTTTTAAAGCTTACCTGTATTACGCGATCGTTATACAATCTTCTGGGAAAATACTATATAATAAAATTAATTTTAAATATATATCGAATAACTTGAATCCTCCGAACTCGGAAATATGCTTCGACAACTTACCACGGAAGCCAAATTTCAGGGCCTTTTCTCTCCCTTGAAACAAGTGTGAAACGGAAGGCGAGAGTAAATAGGGATTTTCGCCAAACACCCGGTTCACACCACGATAATCCTGTCTTAAAAAGCAAGCCATCTCAAATCCTTCTCTACGCAGAACAACGGGCGAGGGGAGGAAATTCCAGTCAATTTGCCCCAGAGAAAAAGAGAGAGGAGTACAAGGAAGAACAACAAGCGCAAAGGCGCTATCGTCGCCTCACGTCCTTCTTTTTTTCCCCGCGGACTGACGATCGTCGGAAGGAAACCCTCTTCAATCTCTGCCGCCATCTTGGAATAAAAGAAAGGGAGATAGCGTCGGGGGTTATTGTCGAGAGACATCTCCTCACCTCTACTGGATTCACTCCGCTTCCGCACGTATGAAGGGTAATCTCGATAGTCCAACGCAGACGTGATCCGGGACGTGACGTCGTTGCGATGCACATCACACGCCAAAGTCACACTCTCACTTTCTTCGCTCACAGATACCCACTGAGCGAAATCTCTCGGCGATATATCTTTCATCCCTACATCCGATCCTTCTCCTTATGCCACGCCCCTCGTTAGATTTTCTCAAAACCTTAGTGTATTCGTATGCGACTATTTTTTTAACTACCGCGACAAGAGTCAGTAAGTTTCAAAATAGATGGCATGTACGTATAGCGTTATGTTATGTGATGACGCGATATATAATGGAACTTTTTCTGCGGCTGCACCAAGGAATGTTAGATAAATATTGATAATAATACTTCTAAAAGTAAACAAAGCCTTTAACTCTAAATTTTATTCAACTTTAGATCACCATGCTCATACCTGCACAAGATAGAACGACATATTTATAATCAATTACCTAAATCTTTATTACGTGTTTACTTTTGCTTTTGAAATGAGCAGACAGTATAGACAGCATCGATTATTATTTTAAATATTACGTTTTATTTTTTTATGCGATAATAGAGGCAAGACTAACTTTACTAGTAATGGAAATCTAATAGCATACCACTTCTCTTCTTAGAGGAAGTGGTGTGCTATTTGATTGGTTGCCGCCATTATCTTGATTCACGTGTATTCATTGACTTACAACTTATGCAACTTGTGATCACCGTTATATATCTCTCCGTATATCGACACAAGTAGTTGTTCTCCCAGGGAGAACACAGAAGTCAAACAGTTATCAGTATCAGAGAACCCTTTAATAATTTTAAATGTATTTTTTTCGATAGTTACATCATAAGCAAATCTCAAATAATTATTTCAAAAACTACCATAAACTATGAATATCCGACTTGCATCCGAATAACCTTTCAACTTATCGGTTGGAACTAAACCTGGTATTAGTTCAACGCCTATCTATGTCCTACTTCAAACCTACCGTTTGGAATAAAATTAAAAGGAAGCAAAAATATTCTTGATTTCCGTTCATGTCCTCTAAACTTTTGCGATACTTCGGGCTTTCAGGGAACTTTAAAATTAATTATTTTTAGGAGAACCCAATGCCCCCGAGAGAATAAGTAATTGAGTCAAAATCTCCAAAATATCCTTAAGGGAAAACTAAACCGGTTTAAATTCTATGCAGCAACATATGCACCATCGACCGTAAATATAAGCGGACGTGTGGAAGTCAAAGAAACAATGTAAATATTCATGTAGTTATCGGTTATCACAAACATTCTGAGAGAAATAATTAAAAGATGGAATAGTCATGGTATACTACGAAGTTTTTAGCAGGAATAATACATGACCGCACACGTTTGGAAATCTATGAAGCATATCCACCTATGGGTCACCAGTTATATTTCATGGACCGAGAACGCTCGAGATGTAAATATTATTCCGCAATTTCTGGGAGCATATATTTGTACGACTCTGCACGCTCGAACATGCAGGCGCTAATTAAAATTAGCCTACGCTTATTTCCTAAAATTTCTGAATGTATATCTACGTCAAACAGAAATCGCCAATTACATATCCTTTGTACGACGGTTTTCAAACGTAAATATCTTGCAAAAATAGCGTACTCCGAACGCAGAACTGTGGAAAGGAAAATAAAAGTCAAAGCGGGGAAATCTTTAATTAACTGCTGACATTCAGTGTTTGCTGCACGAATTTTATTATTACTTCACAATTTTCCATCAAATTAATTTACTGTGTTCAACCGTTAAACAAAAATAATCAAAAATCTTGCTTTATCATTTTTCTGCATCCGCGAGCATTTCCCTCGAGGGCCGTCTTTGGAAACACTGTATTTTTCCGCACCGGGAACATGACGAGTAATCCTTCTAAAGATTACAAAAGGGCGGAAACTTCCCCTATATAAAAACGTTCTTCATTCGTTATTATGCCATCCATTTAACCATAGAGAGTAACCTGAGCGGTAATTAACTCCCTAAAATGGTTCCGCGCCGCACCCGACGATGCCTTTTCAGAGCAAGCACGCTTTGCTGCACCCAGCAAAAAATGCACGCTTCCGCACAGACTCCTTCTTTTGTTTCACCGAGCTTCCCAATTTAGTCGACTGAGGGCCCTGCTTGCAGCCGTTAATACGACTGGGATGTGCATTATTCACGCGGTTTACGCATTCGCCAGCCCTGGATTTGCATACGTCTACACCACGCATTTGGATATTTGTTTTGTGCGCAGTTATGTACCGAGAATCAAGCTGAAACGCGAATTCAGCTCACTCCGTAGAAAATTTAAAACTTGCGCTACAATCGACCCACTAATCCTTCCAGCTCCTAAAAATGATCGCAATTTTTTCGCTGCATTAATAAACAGCGACTCACTCTGTACGCCTATTATTAATGATTTCCAATGTGGAAGTGGATGCAAATGGCTGGGCAGGCTAGCACCAACACCCCATTCATTTAGTTTGCCAAAGGGGAGCGTATGGATAAAAGAAATGTTCCAATTTGCTATCAGAGTATGCGATGAGTAGAGGTAGATTAAAATTGCATTTACGCGGCCGTTGCGAAGAGAGTAACGCTTACAACCCGCTCAGACGGAATTTGCATAGTCGCGATCTATCCTAACCGGAGAAAGGAAGTGACGTTGCCTATTCGTCAAAGTCAATGCATTTGTTTCCCTTATTACCTAAATAGGTAAAATTGGTTTGCGATGAACTTTTAAGTATAAAAATCTATAATTTTGGATAAGTAAGTATCGAAGACTTTTCTTATTACATGAAATGTTATTTTACAACAAGAAAAATCTGTAGGAACAAAAAAACTTCCTTCGTAGTGAATGCAACTAGGTGAAACTTTGAACTTCTAACCAGAATAAACAGAAAAAAAAATCGAAATTCCCTTCAGCATGAACATTTTACATGCACTACTTGTCTTAGTTCCATTTCACCTCGTCCAGTACATTTTTTTAAAGCTTACCTGTATTACGCGATCGTTATACAATCTTCTGGGAAAATACTATATAATAAAATTAATTTTAAATATATATCGAATAACTTGAATCCTCCGAACTCGGAAATATGCTTCGACAACTTACCACGGAAGCCAAATTTCAGGGCCTTTTCTCTCCCTTGAAACAAGTGTGAAACGGAAGGCGAGAGTAAATAGGGATTTTCGCCAAACACCCGGTTCACACCACGATAATCCTGTCTTAAAAAGCAAGCCATCTCAAATCCTTCTCTACGCAGAACAACGGGCGAGGGGAGGAAATTCCAGTCAATTTGCCCCAGAGAAAAAGAGAGAGGAGTACAAGGAAGAACAACAAGCGCAAAGGCGCTATCGTCGCCTCACGTCCTTTTTTTCCCCGCGGACTGACGATCGTCGGAAGGAAACCCTCTTCAATCTCTGCCGCCATCTTGGAATAAAAGAAAGGGAGATAGCGTCGGGGGTTATTGTCGAGAGACATCTCCTCACCTCTACTGGATTCACTCCGCTTCCGCACGTATGAAGGGTAATCTCGATAGTCCAACGCAGACGTGATCCGGGACGTGACGTCGTTGCGATGCACATCACACGCCAAAGTCACACTCTCACTTTCTTCGCTCACAGATACCCACTGAGCGAAATCTCTCGGCGATATATCTTTCATCCCTACATCCGATCCTTCTCCTTATGCCACGCCCCTCGTTAGATTTTCTCAAAACCTTAGTGTATTCGTATGCGACTATTTTTTTAACTACCGCGACAAGAGTCAGTAGGTTTCAAAATAGATGGCATGTACGTATAGCGTTATGTTATGTGATGACGCGATATATAATGGAACTTTTTCTGCGGCTGCACCAAGGAATGTTAGATAAATATTGATAATAATACTTCTAAAAGTAAACAAAGCCTTTAACTCTAAATTTTATTCAACTTTAGATCACCATGCTCATACCTGCACAAGATAGAACGACATATTTATAATCAATTACCTAAATCTTTATTACGTGTTTACTTTTGCTTTTGAAATGAGCAGACAGTATAGACAGCATCGATTATTATTTTAAATATTACGTTTTATTTTTTTATGCGATAATAGAGGCAAGACTAACTTTACTAGTAATGGAAATCTAATAGCATACCACTTCTCTTCTTAGAGGAAGTGGTGTGCTATTTGATTGGTTGCCGCCATTAGCTTGATTCACGTGTATTCATTGACTTACAACTTATGCAACTTGTGATCACCGTTATATATCTCTCCGTATATCGACACAAGTAGTTGTTCTCCCAGGGAGAACACAGAAGTCAAACAGTTATCAGTATCAGAGAACCCTTTAATAATTTTAAATGTATTTTTTTCGATAGTTACATCATAAGCAAATCTAAAATAATTATTTCAAAAACTACCATAAACTATGAATATCCGACTTGCATCCGAATAACCTTTCAACTTATCGGTTGGAACTAAACCTGGTATTAGTTCAACGCCTATCTATGTCCTACTTCAAACCTACCGTTTGGAATAAAATTAAAAGGAAGCAAAAAGATTCTTGATTTCCGTTCATGCCCTCTAAACTTTTGCGATACTTCGGGCTTTCAGGGAACTTTAAAATTAATTATTTTTAGGAGAACCCAATGCCCCCGAGAGAATAAGTAATTGAGTCAAAATCTCCAAAATATCCTTAAGGGAAAACTAAACCGGTTTAAATTCTATGCAGCAACATATGCACCATCGACGGTAAATATAAGCGGACGTGTGGAAGTCAAAGAAACAATGTAAATATTCATGTAGTTATCGGTTATCACAACAAACATCTGAGAGAAATAATTAAAAGATGGAATAGTCATGGTATACTACGAAGTTTTTAGCAGGAATAATACATGACCGCACACGTTTGGAAATCTATGAAGCATATCCACCTATGGGTCACCAGTTATATTTCATGGACCGAGAACGCTCGAGATGTAAATATTATTCCGCAATTTCTGGGAGCATATATTTGTACGACTCTGCACGCTCGAACATGCAGGCGCTAATTAAAATTAGCCTACGCTTATTTCCTAAAATTTCTGAATGTATATCTACGTCAAACAGAAATCGCCAATTACATATCCTTTGTACGACGGTTTTCAAACGTAAATATCTTGCAAAAATAGCGTACTCCGAACGCAGAACTGTGGAAAGGAAAATAAAAGTCAAAGCGGGGAAATCTTTAATTAACTGCTGACATTCAGTGTTTGCTGCACGAATTTTATTATTACTTCACAATTTTCCATCAAATTAATTTACTGTGTTCAACCGTTAAACAAAAATAATCAAAAATCTTGCTTTATCATTTTTCTGCATCCGCGAGCATTTCCCTCGAGGGCCGTCTTTGGAAACACTGTATTTTTCCGCACCGGGAACATGACGAGTAATCCTTCTAAAGATTACAAAAGGGCGGAAACTTCCCCTATATAAAAACGTTCTTCATTCGTTATTATGCCATCCATTTAACCATAGAGAGTAACCTGAGCGGTAATTAACTCCCTAAAATGGTTCCGCGCCGCACCCGACGATGCCTTTTCAGAGCAAGCACGCTTTGCTGCACCCAGCAAAAAATGCACGCTTCCGCACAGACTCCTTCTTTTGTTTCACCGAGCTTCCCAATTTAGTCGACTGAGGGCCCTGCTTGCAGCCGTTAATACGACTGGGATGTGCATTATTCACGCGGTTTACGCATTCGCCAGCCCTGGATTTGCATACGTCTACACCACGCATTTGGATATTTGTTTTGTGCGCAGTTATGTACCGAGAATCAAGCTGAAACGCGAATTCAGCTCACTCCGTAGAAAATTTAAAACTTGCGCTACAATCGACCCACTAATCCTTCCAGCTCCTAAAAATGATCGCAATTTTTTCGCTGCATTAATAAACAGCGACTCACTCTGTACGCCTATTATTAATGATTTCAAATGTGGAAGTGGATGCAAATGGCTGGGCAGGCTAGCACCAACACCCCATTCATTTAGTTTGCCAAAGGGGAGCGTATGGATAAAAGAAATGTTCCAATTTGCTATCAGAGTATGCGATGAGTAGAGGTAGATTAAAATTGCATTTACGCGGCCGTTGCGAAGAGAGTAACGCTTACAACCCGCTCAGACGGAATTTGCATAGTCGCGATCTATCCTAGCCGGAGAAAGGAAGTGACGTTGCCTATTCGTCAAAGTCAATGCATTTGTTTCCCTTATTACCTAAATAGGTAAAATTGATTTGTGATGAACTTTTAAGTATAAAAATCTATAATTTTGGATAAGTAAGTATCGAAGACTTTTCTTATTACATGAAATGTTATTTTACAACAAGAAAAATATGTAGGAACAAAAAGCTTCCTTCGTAGTGAATGCGACTAGGTGAAACTTTGAACTTCTAACCAGAATAAACAGAAAAAAAATCGAAATTCCCTTCAGCATGAACATTTTACATGCACAACAGGTCACAATTACGTCAAACGGTGAATAAATCTATCAAATGTGGAGTAGAATGCATGAACGCACTTTTCCGTTGAGTAATGCGCGATATTATAGCAGATACCTCGATATCATCACACTGATTCAACCATTCATTTAATGATATTAACCAGATATTATAATTTTTGGTGAAATGAGGCAGAAATAAGTCGCATTAGGATTAAAGGTTGGAGTTTATACAATTTGCCTTCCATAGCTTCTTCTTGCACATAGGTATAATTTCCCCATTATGTAAAATGGATTAACTCACATTTTCAACTGACGATGACTTAATATTCCCTGAATCACCATCCGCAAATTGAGGAAAGGCTCTCATCTATATTCAGATCTACGCTCCGGCGATTCATTACACTCTATGAAGATTTCATGAAAATTCTCCGAGAATTACTTTTCACAAGGGCAAAATCCGTCTGATGTTTCAACTGCATAACTAATATGCTCTTTAAAGTCAAAGTACCCATAAATGCTGATAATGAGGCATGAACTGGAACGCGAATTTCAAGATCTATGCGAAGCACGAATGCTGAACGAGCAACGATTGCTAGATAAGGCTTATAGCTTCCACTCCACCGTTTTCATGATCATTTCAAAGTATAAAAAGAATACATGGATAAAGTGCTGAAGAAAGGTGTTTCCAGTGTAACCAAAAATTACAGGTGATTTCACTCGTAGATTGACGAAGAGCGGACAAGGATATAGTACATTTCAAAAGGAACGAAAAACACAAGATAACCTCTATATCTTCTTTTCGTAGAACTCTTTTTATCTTATTTGTGGAGAAGAATGAGTAACTGTTGCACACTTCTCTGAATTTTCTTTTCTGAAGATTTCGATTCGTCGACGAAACAGGAAACATAAAACTCTCTCGTGGAAGCTTTCTTCCCTCAAGATGTGTGCTTTTTCATTTCACAAAGTTACATTTGAACGTAGCGTTTGTTTGAACTTATTCCAGAACCCCAATCTATCGGCTTTAAATTTCTCACATTCAAAAGTGTCCATTCATTCAACTACATATCACTACGCTCCTAACAGAATTTAACAAACATCCTTCTAACCTAAACGCTCACACGATTGTTCATGCTGACTTCATGTTGTTGCTATAATGACTATAGTCAAATTTATCCATTTCTTACTTTTCTGAAAGTTTTTTATGATTTTTTTAAATAATTTGACCATTTTCTAAAATAGCTGTAAAAGTAGTAAATAATTACAAAGAAGAAATGTTAGAAGGGACTGTCTGGTAATATGGCATATGGCGGGTACTCTAAGTTCCCCGGGACGCCCACGGAAGGTGTGAAGGTCTAACAGAAGTCCTGAAAAATCTTGATGATAATCTAATGATGAAGAAATGGAAGAGAAAAAGCATGTGAACTATGCGTTTATCATTCTTTATCTATAATATAATGATACAAATAAAATAATGATGTGTTTAAGGTGAGATCTGAAAATTATTATTTAATGTATAAATTCACTGTTCATTGTTATTCCCTTGTATATTGTTTAATTATCTATAGTCAAAATACCCTAATCTATTGAAAATTGTAAATAACTAATTATTATTTTTAAATTAATTGTACATTATGTGGTTATGCTGCCACCAGTTTTGTGTCTAACTGCGGTGGAAATTTGTAAATAAATAAATAATAATAAAATATAAATAATAAATATCTTTTACCTCCCTTACTTTTCCCTGGAGGTCGGCAGAAAACGGAAAGAAAGCAACTAAAGTGGAATGCATTGGGAAAGACTGGAAGGAATACATAGGCAAAATATGTTATAGATGATGGGTTACCGATTAGCGAAAGAAAATGCATTGAGTGTAAAATATTTGGGCACATGAACCTACCGAAAGGTATGAAATACTCATGACCTATCAGCATAGGCTCTCAGGTCTTTTTCCATCAGTCTGGTACCGTAACAACACAATTTTCTGTTTTCTTGGTACTGATTTTTAGATTCAGTTCATTGCATTTTTAGCTTATGTTACAAGCGAAAGCAATATCGACCGAATGTCTCTCTTTCAAGCAATTCCCGTGTTCCGGAAGAGGAGTTATCCAATTAATCGCCAACGTTGCGGCGAGCATACCTTCAAACGGAAGCGTCAATGGACATAAATCGCGCTCGTATCAGCAGAGTCTAAATCACTTTAATCGAATTATCGTGCGACGCCAATAAGATTTGCAGATTCAACACGTGATGACTGCAAATACGGGAAATGGATGCCTGGGAAATGCGGACGAATAAATGGTGGAACTTCTCCTTTCCAATCCGAGCCACTTTGAAACAGGGGTTTGATGGCCTTCGAATGGGGAGAAGGATTTGAAAGGGGAAGGATCCTGAGAAGGGACTGAAGAAGGATTCCCACTCGAAAGCCGATGGGAAATTTTAGGTACGGCTCGGTTGTGAAGGTGTTAAGGAAGATTGCTGTAATATCCTTATGCAGACTGACCCATTCGAGAGGCCATTTCCCTTTCAAAACGTCTTTTTTCGTTCACTGCCTCTCAACAAGCCCGAATGACGAGGGAGATAAATTCTGAAACTACGAGCTAAATAATACAGAAAGAGCATTCATAGGCGGTTGAACCATTCACTGAAGAATGTACAACCGAGGAATTAAAGAGGAAACGGTAAACCAATATATTCATATTGACAGTAGTCATTTTAAAAGTGCTAAAACAGCTAATCTACGCAGACGAATTTTGCGTAGATTATCAATCATTTTATTTTTAGCTTGGCTGATGGTGGAAGACTTTATCGGGAAGATAGTCATCATCAATGAGAGAGAAACTTCGTATTTTTCCTCAGGATATTTAATATAAGACCGGTTTCACAAGCGTGCTTGCATCTTCAGGTACTGAAAAGCATAGTTCCAAGAATGCAGAGTAAATTTCAATGGTGGAAGGATGATAACTAGTTGAAATGGTAGGTGTATCAGATGAAAAGTAGTAGTAGTATTTGTTAAAATTGCTTCGACAGCTTAAATCATTTCGCACGCGAGCCCCCACCGGGAATCGAACCCGGGACCGCTTTCACCGAAATCGAACGGTTACCAACATCGATCGTTACCAACAAAGGCTAGCCGGTGGCCTTATATTCATATCGAACCATCAATAAAAATGTATGTACAAATAACGTAAAGATAATTTTAAATAGGGATGTTTCACAATAATATTCTACAGCTACTAACATGAAATTTAGAAAACTTGATATCATCAAATTTGTTCAAATCACATTGGATATAACTAACTATATCTAAAACAAAGCTCGATGCTGTAAATGTTCGTTTTTGAATAGAGCAATCGAGAAGTGAAACAATTCACCTACTGAAGTCTTCTAGCTTTTCTCGAAATTTTTAAGTGTTTAATTAAGTACTTGGGTAAATAAATTACCTAGAAAAGTGAGCCTGGCGATAACGAAATCTGTAGTAATTTTCCGGTAGTCTGATATGCAGTGGGGACTTGGGGCACCCGAGACCATTACAATATCAGCGAATACCTCAGGAGCCCTAAAACCTTGTACATGACAAGTGATACGGACAAGTCGTGTCCATACTTGCAAATGAATAGTAGTCATTCTACCTATCTCTTGACTTATTTGCTGGCAAGAAGTAGTTATCAACACTACATCTGAGAACTATTGTAATTAGTTAATATTCTTATTTACATAATACTTTCCAAACTAATGAATGAATCTATATTAGTTAATAGCTAAATCTTTTGAAAGAAGGATATAGTACATTTCAAAAGGAACGAAAAACACAAGATAACCTCTATATCTTCTTTTCGTAGAACTCTTTTTATCTTATTTGTGGAGAAGAATGAGTAACTGTTGCACACTTCTCTGAATTTTCTTTTCTGAAGATTTCGATTCGTCGACGAAACAGGAAACATAAAACTCTCTCGTGGAAGCTTTCTTCCCTCAAGATGTGTGCTTTTTCATTTCACAAAGTTACATTTGAACGTAGCGTTTGTTTGAACTTATTCCAGAACCCCAATCTATCGGCTTTAAATTTCTCACATTCAAAAGTGTCCATTCATTCAACTACATATCACTACGCTCCTAACAGAATTTAACAAACATCCTTCTAACCTAAACGCTCACACGATTGTTCATGCTGACTTCATGTTGTTGCTATAATGACTATAGTCAAATTTATCCATTTCTTACTTTTCTGAAAGTTTTTTATGATTTTTTTAAATAATTTGACCATTTTCTAAAATAGCTGTAAAAGTAGTAAATAATTACAAAGAAGAAATGTTAGAAGGGAC
>KZ308963.1:223208-297712 GCA_000376725.2 Ladona fulva
AGACCCCCCTGCTACCTTGGACGATCCGACAATGAGCGCAAAATAAGAGAGATAGATGCTAGGACGAGTCGATTTAAGAATTCATTCTTTCCGCGAACTATACATGATAATAATAGGCTAAAAAAATAGTCCGAACGCCCGGTGTTTTCACCCCCTGCCACACGCCGTAAGGCGGCTTGCAGGGTATTTATGTAGATGTAGATGTAGAATTAAGAAATGGTTCCCGTCTGTAGCAATTGTTTCAAAATAAAAAGAAGAGGGTAACATCTTTTAAAGAAGAATACTGAACCTCCGAAATAAAAGAAAAATGTTTAACTAATATAAGGAGTCAGTCTTAATTCACCTTTCTCCCATAAATTTCTAATTTCACCTTACTTTTCGAAGATTCCTTTTAACCATATCATGCAAACGAACTAAGAAAAGTTTTCATCTAATTTTAATGAGAGACGAAGGCAAAAACGTAAATCAGCTAATTGAAAATGCATACTAGACAATTTCTCCTCTCCGAAGGGACGATGAAATCTACTCCTCAACTAAGTATTTTACTTTGGTAAATTTAAGATCTTACGGTTCATTTAACTTTCCAACTTCTTAAGACATCGCTTTCTTGCTATGTAACCAAACCACTTAGTATTATGGATTGACGTAGGAAGTTTATCATATAGGCAGTTATCTACCCAGAACTCCACTTTTTACTTTTGCTGTCAACGCCAAATATAGTTTTAGGAAAACGACTAGACAGCCTCCCATCATGTATAATAAATTGAACTTTTTATAAAAGGAAATTAAATGAATGATGACATAGGTTACTCACTGCTTGTGTGTAAGTGAAATAAAACTTTTTCTCGTCAGTTCTCATCAAAAGCTCTAAGTAATTTTAAAAGAATTGCTATATTATTTAAATCTAATATAAGTCATTTCTCATTACAATTATCTAGCAAATCCTCAATTAAAAATATTGTAGCAAAATGTAAGTAAATTAATTACATCTAATACTCAAATCTATATCCATAATTATTCATGAATGATAACAGCAAGCATTATTCGAGGAGAAAATGCTAATTTCAAACCCAACTGAATAAAACTCTGATCAATTTATATTTTAATTAAATAACTGGAATGAATATGTTATGGAATATTTTCGCGGGGAAATTTACACTCAATTACCGCAAAGCGGTAAGTCCCTCCATCAGTCCATAATTTCAATGGTTTACACATCGGGTTTTGTTACCCTAAAATTTAAAGCGCTTAATACTGAAAACGAGGACTTAACTTCATTGTCAGAAGCTTAAGAGATTATAAAATAATAATTATCTTACTCATACAAGTTTACGGGCTTCGCAGTTATATACCAAACTGCAGGTGAACATTTGTTCGAGAGATTAATTGGAGATATGAACGTTTCACTTCCACATTTCAACCGAAATCGCATAATATATAAACCATTTTCGGGATGTACTCAATGAGAGTTTTATTAATTATCTACGGCTGAGCTTTAGTTAGTTGTTGGCCGGCAATTGCCAGTTTATTCCATTTTAATCTTCTTACGATTCGGGTTCTCTATTCGAATTACGCTAAACGAAACGTAAAAAGGGCTAACAAAGCCCTCGTGATCCAAATCCGCTAATCTGTTAATCGCTAATGTACAGACGATCGAGATTCCAGTGCATTCGCATTAAGTCATATATTTTGTTTTTATTAGCAACAATATCTGTGTACGCGTTGGATTCAAGTTATCTCCCCCGCTAATTAACACGATCAACAATATATTGGGGCAATGCCACTCTTTAAAAGTTGGTTTCGGCGTAATATTATCGGGAGCCGCAAGTTAATGGCCCGGAAATATCGCCAAACAAACTATTCAGGTCTATTTCAATCGTACATTCAGCTGTGCACACTGACAAAACGTGGGTAAAGCCTCTGAATGATACATCATTCGACTGTTTACTATGTTATTTAGATACGAACGTAACATTTTTATGGTAGGATTCGACCTAAAATTCAAATTAAATCGTTTTATCAGCATAAAGCACGCAACTTGAAAATGAACTGAGCATAAAATTGCGATAAGTAGAATCCACGTCGTTATTCACAACCGTTATACACGAGGAAATTGGGATCGCGCTACACGAGAACGTAACTTCGCGAGATCGAACGGGTAGGATATTATTATCGGTATTTTGCGGAAGAATTTGACAAATTATTACCAATTGCAAACGATCCGGAAATGCATATTAATTAATGATTGATTTTCCGGTTATCGGCTTCCGAGAGAGGCAGTTAATAAATTAATTTATCAAAGGATTAACTCGGAATCATAAAAAAATGCTTGATTTAAAATAGTTTCCACCAAACAAAGCCAATTATGAAAGCTAACGCCATGGAAGTGAGGATAACACCTACTGTTAAATCAAGTAGATGAATGAATGCAAAAGCACATTTGTCAAAGAAAATTTATTTTAAATCGCAAAAAAATAACGCAATCGTATTAAAATAGCTTATAACACATTTAGAGAGAATTATCGTTTAAATGATATATTATAATTTAATTTCTAATATTTAAACGAAACGGATACTTTAAAAACATTACTAAACGTCAGATTTTATCAGTAGCTTTACAGATTTCCTTATTTATCACTAAGGAAAAATTAGCATGCTCAAGTATGTGCTAATAACAGATCAATCTTCTATGACAATGATTTGGAAAACTGTCCCACGTCTGTCTGTCTCATGTTTAAATAATTTAAAATTAGTTATCATTAATTCATAAATAAACTATACCTAGTTTTTTATTGCCGCTGTAACGGCTAAGGTTACTTCACACACACAGCCAAAGCCGGGAATCAAACCCGGGACACTCGCCAGAGTCAAACGCGCTACCCACTTTGATGTTCGAGAGCATTCTACATATCAGCTTTTAGGAATGCATTCAGTTGTGCACAACCTTTTTCAATCAAGTGGCCTCACTAGAGGAATTTCCGAAGCTTGCGTGCCACTCTTAGAGAAAAGAAATCAATTACTTCGTAAATCTCAATTGTTTGTTATATAAAGTAACTAACTGTAAGAAACATAACTCTTTTTTTCACTATGTTTAAGAAGATGATAGTTATTACACTCCAGAATTGTGGCAGAAAACTAAATTTCATACGATTCACTTTTTGTTTACTTCTATGGATACTAGGGCCTGCATTGTTGGCAATCCTTGCACAGTGAGCAATATTTTCAGCTTAACATTTACTGTATGGCGTTTAAATTTGGTCCCTCAATGTGTGAGTTTCCCTGTAAAGCAGTCGAGATGCCACGGTACGCATTAAAAACGTTTGAGGGCCGCATGCTGCTAGCGGCTGTTGCTACTCTGACCTAGATATTTTTGGTAGAAAGCTCGCATATTTTTAATATGAGTTGATCGCTAAAAGGAAAAAATTCCCTTGTTATTGGAATGAGTTACTTTGTTACTTATCTTTTTAAATGGAAAAACTTCAATTGGTAATTTAAAGAGTTAAGTTATAATAGGCTAATTTCTGGTATAGCACATATAATAATAATTACCGGTGTAGATCTTTAATTCAAAGTTTACTGATCGCTACTGGAAGTTAAAGTTAAACACGAACAAATGTCATGTAATGTCAATCGCTTTGAAAAAGACCATCGATTACAACTACATGATAAATGAGATAACACTCCCAAGAGTATTTCAACAGAAGGATCTTGGCGTCATCATAGACTCTAAGCTTTCGTTTGCCCAACATACCACAAAAATAAAAAATCACGCCCTCTCCCTCTTGGGCCTCCTTTATCGTTTTACTGATATTACTGAACCTATGGCTCTTTCCTTGTACTTTTCCTCCTTCATCCTTCCGGTTCTATCCTACTGCTCCCCTATCTGGTCCATGTCCACTGCAACCCATCTTTCCTCTTTAGACAGAGTCACAAACTTTTTTCTCAGAATTGTGAAAACCAGAGTTCCTTCTTTCCGAATAGCCTCCAATAGTACTATACTGTCTTCTCTGTCTTTGGATTCTCTTTCTGTCAATCGAGTTAAACATGACTTATCCTTCTTATATTCGCTACTAAATTCCCTTTCAGACTGTCCTCTCTTAACTTCTCTCCTCCATTATCGTGTTCCTAACAGATCTACCCGTTTGACATCTCTGCTGCACTATACCACACCTCGACTCTCACTTATTAAGCGTTCCCTTTTCTTTCGCCTTCCTTCATTGCTGAATTCCATTCCTCCCTCTGTTGATCCTTTTTTCTTGCCCAAGGGGACTTTTATATAATTAGGTCTAACTCATACCAGATCACTGTAACTGCTGCCTCCTATTTCCTCTTGCTATTCTCCTGCTTCCTGTCCTATTTATTGTTGCTGTTTTGGTTGTTTTTTTTTTTTGGCTTACTTGTTATGAATATCACTTTCAATTGGCTTTTTATGCTGTATGTGATAAATAAATAAATAAATAAATTGTGCCTCATCAACGTGATTTCTTAATGTATAAAATACGGAAAAATTCCACGCCATTCAAAGTAGCACGATCTATATTAGCAATCCAATACCTCGGCAACAGCATCCCTTATTACTCATCAACCCCTCGCGTTTGATAAATACGGTCATTTATTGGCACATAAGAAAATGCGAGGATCCATTTAATATCTTCAGCGCCGAAATGAGAGTGATTGAGTAAATTTCAAAGACGATCCTCAATAGCCCTCGATTCCCTTCTTTTGAGGGACACTTCATTTAAAGCGTTCCGACGCGATTTCTCCGAGAGCAAAAAAGAGACAGAGAGAAGAGACGAATAACCCCGTCGAATTTCCCCTCTTTTTTCCAACCCTTCGCTCTATAGACTTTTCACACTCGGAAGATTGAGAAATTAGCTTCCAAGTCGCCTCTCAGAAGCGGGAGCGAGGTCGAATGAAAGAGGTCTATAAGTCAAACAGTTGCGATCCGCAATCTTAATTTCCCACACGAGTCGAATTTTTCTTCCGCTTATTTCGCATTCCCGCATGCCTCGATTCCTCTTCAATCTCTATTCGCATTAATCCGTCACTTTTTCAGCCTTCACTGTGCATACGAGACTAAAGCATCGTAAATTACGCCGATATGAGGTAATTTGTCAATTAATGCCAAAAATAGTACCACGCCAAGGCATTGAATTGGTTATTGAGATTTTGAACTCGTAATCGCTTACAATTCGGGTAAAATAGAATGATTTCGTGGGTGTGGATGATCGTCATAGCCAACTGTTGAAGCTGTTACATCTGCTACATTAAGGTAATTTAAATAAATGGCTATTACAGAGAGATAGATATTTTTATGTAAATAATTTGAAGAACCATCCATCAGTGTTTAAATTATTGTATGCGCTACAGCAGGTAGCCACCAGAAATCGAATCTAAAAAAAGTGTTTTTTTTTCTAAACAGTAGTATAAAAATTGTTTTAATTTTCGAAAAATTTAGTTCGGTCATCTTCTTCCCTGTAATTTTAATCTCTCGCAAGCTACGCATATTGCTGTGTTAAACACATTTTGTGAACTCACGAGAAAATGTCTCTGAAGGAAAAAATATTACCATCCATTAAAGAGAATACTTATTTCGTTCAGTAAGTGGAGAGTAAAACCTAGGTCCACTATTATTTTTCAAAGAAAAGGACCAGAGGAAAATTATTTTTACAAATACATTTCAATATCGGTAAAAAGTTTAATAATTCCCAAGAATAAGTTGCGGCAATTTGGAAATCAATACCGAGAAAAGAAGTCCCTTAACATTTTATGGCGACTAGTTTTGGCTAGATTTAATTATCACATATGTAGACTGGAAATAGATTACCTCCTACCTAATCCTTTATATTATATTCGATCGTTTGATTCTCAAAGAAATTCCCTACAGAATGCTACCGTTAAACTGTAAATAGATAAAAAATAACATAAATTAGGTCTTGTTTAAACCTTCCTAAGCTCTTAAGATTTTTTCAACTGAATTCTGCCATATGCATATACACTTGAAGTTTGGAACACAAATGTTTATTCCTATTAGAAATATACGTCTGTATGTCGCAGTTTCCAGGTCTAAATCCTTGAGAGACGGTCATTCATTCCGATCACGATCAGATTATCCATTTCGTCACCGCTGGGAGAGGATTTCTCATTAGACGTCCGTGTCTGCCTCTACGTCCTCCTTCAACGCGACGTCACGGTCACGACCTCACCCTTATTAGCTTTTCTAGAATGTCCCTTGAGAGATATACAACTGCGACAACGTGTGATAGCAATCAAGTGAGTTTTCTACCTCACGGCTCTAAGTCATATAAAATGTAATGGATTTGAAGTTGCGTTAGCGCCTTAAATTTGAGATGAACCAATTTCGAACGGTTTAGGTAAATCAAAGAGAGAAAATCTTCGTATTTTTCTACTGGACATTTAATCTAGATCAGGTACAGAAAAACAAAAGTCCAAGAATATATAGTAAATTATGGCGTAGTATATTATTCCCGCCACCTAGACCTCTTGGAGGAAATGGAGTTTTCCGAAGGATGGCCTCCTCGCCTAAGGACCATATGTTTCAGAGCCCTAACCCCTCCCCTCCAAACCTGGGGATCCCGAATAGCCAAGTAGGTAACGCGTTCGACTACGGTAAAAGGGGTCCCGAGTTCGATTCCCGGTGGGGGCTCGCGTGCGGAATGATCTAAGCTGTCGAAGCACTTTTTACAATACCACTACTACTTTTCACCAGATACACCTACCATTTCCCCTCGCTATCACCATTCCACCATTGAAATTTACTATACATTCTTGGAACTAAGCTTTTCATTACTTGAAGATGCAAGCACGCTTGTGAAACCGGTCGTAGATTAAATCTCCTGAGGAAAAATACAAATTTTCTCTCTCATTATTGATGATTATCCTCCTAATGAAGCCTCCCACTATCGGCCTAACTACAAATAAAGCCATGATTCTGCTAATGCACGCGAAATTCGGAATATGTATGAGATTTTTGTAGCTGATATTATGAATGTTACCCAATGCGTCACCCGCTGCGACTGATTCAAATATTTTTTTAACTATTTACTTTTTTTCTAATATTTTAGTTATCTATTTACACGGCAAATATTGTTCGTAATCGCGCTTAAGTATATATGTCTTATGTTTTACCTAAATTTATCTGCGGTTAATTTAGATAGATTCAATACTTATTTAAACAATGGTTAGATTGACCTACCCAATATGAAGAACGAAAATAAATCCTAGAGGTGATTTAGGTGAATCGGTATTTTAAATGTATGTACCTAAATGATAGTCACAGTCTGCCGAATATCTTTCAACTTTCAATAAATGAATCACAATCGACATATTGGCCAGGTCTTGCATTATGGCACCTATCATACAATTTGGTCTTGGTATGTTTCAGAGAGTATATGGGTGAAGGTGAATTGCAAACATTGTAATTAGCACATCCTCGTAATAATTTGTGTATTAGTAATACCTCGTCGCTTTCATCGGGTAGATCAATTCCCAACTACCCTTTTCATTTGCATATTGTTTGGAACCCGTTTTCCTCGTTATATTTTCTTTGCAGTTCTGCCTCGGCCTTCCTCTTCCTCCCTTAACTAAAATGCACCATTTTAAAATACTACACTATAATAAATTGTCTTATTATAATAATTTTAAAAATCATGGTGCGTATTTTATTTGCTCGTTAATTTTTGTGTTACACGGTACTTCTTTATTGTTTGAATTTAGAGGAAAATATAATGACTTTGTATTTGCATCTTTCGGAGGTCACCGGAAAAGTACTTTGTTTTGCATATCATCACTAGATGAGGGTCAAATGAGCATGAATTATGAGAAAAAATTCTAGAACTATTAACGTAATTAGGCAAGTTGGGAAGAATGAATCGGTAATCCGGAAATTTCCGTTAGATTCCAAACATAATTTTCATCTGCGAGCTAAGACTTAAGGAGTATTTTTAGGGCTCTAACCAATAATAAGAATAATCTACTTTTGAGATTCATTTCACGAAGTAAAAGTTATGTTTTTCGACTGTAAAACTTTCTTGAAGACCCAAAAAGATAAAAGCCAAGGAAGTCAATGCAAGTTTTCCTATTCTTACTTCAATCCTTTTAATCGTAAAACAACCGATACATTTTCGACCCGAGTTTTGACGTTCTCCATTCCTTTCATCAAAGAAGGTGTGGGATAGTAAAAACTATTTAAACGCCTTTGCATTTCCAAACTTACGAGCTCGGCTTTGCTTCCTATCTGCGACCATTGGTTTGATGTTTCATATTCCGGGATGCAAACCTTTTTATACATAGTCCTTCTTGCTCCCGGTCCACCGTTGACGACTTCCACTCACATCTCCCTTTTCTCTGATCCATTACCCTCCTCTCCATTCCCCTCGAGCCCAACCCTTCCTTCCCAACTTTGTTTTATTGGGACGTGATACCCCCCATCCCTTGTCCACTAGCAACCCTTTCAAGTTGAGCGTAAAATTGGATATAAATTCCCAAACTTTAGGTAAATGTAGGTGCGTGTCCCCGCACGTGTGACGGCGGACGGTTTAAGGGACTTTCTCCCTATCCATCAAAATCTACTGCCGAAACCAATTCCTTTCCTCCATTCCTCTCTTCGAGATAACGACGGATATCCGTGGGAGCCATAATAACTCCATCCATTCCGCTGCATACATAAAAAAATACATCAACCCGTTTTCGAGCCAATAGGCCTCTCTGTATTATCTTACGATCGGTTTCTTTCCGGAGTATCTTTCAGTTTTTTCCGCCCCTTTCCCAATTTTTCCAGCGACACTTTTTACGATCTTCTTTGGCGTCGCGGAGGTCTTGTTTTCGATCAAATTTACTACGGCCTCTCTCTTTTTTATGCCCTGTTGCCCGTCATGAGATCTGCCTCATGGTTGGGGAAAGGAGCAGTTTCAGAGCACTACTTGGGCAGTCTTATTAGGAAGGAATGGTAATTGAGACCTACATGAGCCAAGTAGTTCGCTGTCGAGTACGTGAATAAAGAGGGATTCCGAAAATAACAATTGGAATGGGGCAGGATCGGAGGCGTAGCAAGGATTTGTCCATGGCAGGGGTTAAGAACCATGAATTAGAAACTATAATGCCTGTACACATAACATACTGTGGCTACATAACCGATTACCCTGCGAATCTAAATTGTTTTCGAATGTCATAAATGCGAGAGGCCATCCTTTCGCGTGCTTTCTTTTACTGTTGCTTCTGTTCTCATGGAGGGGGTTTGAATCCCCAAAACCACCTCCTTGGCTACGCCTCTGGGTAGGATTCAACAAAACAAGTTCACGAAAATATTGAGACAAATAAAGATCGTATTGTGAATATTGATTGATCGTGCAGTCATACCATTCTATCATCAGAATTAAACTTTAAGTGATTGCAAGAAAAATATGTCAGATAGTGGAGAACGTATTTGGGGGCATGCATGCCACCTATTAGCGCACATCTAAATCGTAGGTACGTACGTCTAGAATCTAAATCATAAATACGTACGCGTAGAGTTTTATATGTTAAAGGAATAACAAGTGTGAAAAATAGCGAAACGACTGGGACTCGAACCCAGGTCTCCCACTTTCCGGGCAGGTATTCTAACCACTGAACTACCGTGCCGCGTCTCTCTCACACTGTTANTGAGTATCAGAGGTATTTGAATCCCGGAGCACTTTCAAGGTAGTGCAGCTTAACAATTACTTGCTCAAAATATATTTTAATTTCTGATTGCAGAGTTAAATATGTGGCAATAAATGTATTTTTGAAAATCGAGTTAATTTCAATTTCGATAAATTGAATCGATTTCCAAGACGAGAAAGATAAGAATGAAATGTGTCAGTCCACTTACGTTACAGAGATATTTTGAAAACAAAACTTACCACGAATAATCTGCAGTACTAAAATCTACCTTAGGATAATACCTAGTTGATAATTCTGATGAAACAGGCTAAAATATTGGCAACATAGCAAAAAATGAAGGATTATGATAGGTTTCTAGAAAAATGCGTACACCTGGGCCATATGTCAGATAGTGGAGAACGTATTTGGGGGCTTGCATGCCACCTATTAGCGCACATCTAAATCGTACGTACGTACGTCTAGAATCTAAATCATAAATACGTACGCGTAGAGTTTTATATGTTAAAGGAATAACAAGTGTGAAAAATAGCGACACGACTGGGACTCGCACCCAGGTCTCCCACTTTCCGGGCAGGTATTCTAACCACTGAACTACCGTGCCGCGTCTCTCTCACACTGTTAAGGGAATGCTTTGTGAGCAAGACTGGCAGTCTCCACATAGTGGCACAACCTGCCGTCCGAGGTCCTCACTGAGGCAGCCGGCTCACAAAGCGGTGTGGCAGTCTCCACATAGTGGCACAACCTGCCGTCCGAGGTCCTCACTGAGGCAGCCGGCTCACAAAGCGGAGGAAAGTGGGTGACCTGGGTTCGAGTCCCAGTCGTGTCGCTATTTTTCACACTTGTTATTCCTTTGGGATTTTCGTAGGTTTTACAACCTACTAAGTTACCTTCCTTTCCTTTATCCTTTTTATATGTTAGATATAAGCATTTTCTATAAACAAATAGATGTCTTGTGAACCACGAATTAAAACATGATTTTAAGGTTTTGGAGGTATTTATTTGTATTCATATTACTGCGCCGGACGTGTCGTCTTTTTGTTCATTTAAAATGTCATAACATTTCTTAACTATAACCCTTAAATTTCCAGAAGAAGTAGTCCCTAATAGATAATAGATAAGTTACGCATTAGATTAGCGTACTGATGCTCTAAGCTTTCTCTATGACCCTTAAGGGTTTCTTAGGCACCGGTGAGAATCCGCAAATATTATTTCCCCAAAAAAGTGCCACACTTCCTGTGAAAGTTATCGAAAATAATTGTGATATTCGCCATGTCATAGGAATAACGCCATTTATACTCGGAGTGGAATATTTAAGGGGTTAAAGCATCACAGCGAAGATCGTTTCTGACGGCATCGCAGATGAAACAACCGAACCACCGGCCGGATTCGAGGAAATTGAGGCATCATCCAAGTTGGAACTAATTCATCCGGTCGGATGGATTTCGGATCTCATCTCCTGTCTCTTTACGAACCATCTCATATCTTAGATCTTTCTTATCTTCGTATCTGAAGGGCTACGAAGATTTCCTTCATTTTCAACATGATTTTTAATCTATAAAATATTAGCAATTTTAATTCTCCGGTTTGAGGAAAAGGAGTTTTCAAATTTAATTTCTCAACTCTGATTCACCTATTTTTGTAATATTTTATCGGAGGCCTTTAGTCAACATAGAAACCTTATATTGACCAATTAAATTGGCAACTCGTGATGGTTCACATAAATTACGTGTACTATAAAGTGCAAAATTAAATAAATAATGAATTAAAGGAAAACTATTTTATAAAACTTACAGTACGTGATATAGAGGATTTTTATGAGTTAATGATGCCAACAATTAAATCCGTTGTATAAGTTACAAAGTTTTCCTTTTTTTTAGATGTGTGAGAAATTCACGAAGTCTCGCCTAATAATCTTAATTTTATTTTCTGTCTATTTTTATTTTATAATGTGATGAATTTCATCTAGAGCTAAACTATGCTTCAATATACCTCTCAAGCAATTCACTACTGTAATTATTGGTAGCTTACGATAACAGATTAATATATATTGCTCAAATATCATACACCCTCGTTTTAAAGAATGGGACTACTTAAGTAAGAATATGTATTTAAACAACTTTATTAAAGAGCAAAGTCAAAGACTTGTTACGAGAATATGCTTCAGGAATGATGTCCAGTTACGTCATTCGCTTTGAGCTGACCAAAACTAACATGTGGTGACAATATATTAAGTTCTATTCATACGGTAGAGCTGTAGAGCCACTTGATATATTTATAGAAACTTAGCACAGTGAGGAATCTACCTCACTCCTCATCTAGCCTGGACATAATCGAGCCAGCTTTTGGGGTAATAACTGCATGGATAAAATGGTCTATACCTATAAATGTAAAGAAAATCAAAATGTGAGCGCAATCACGCTTGAATGTGCGTGATATTTAAGTAAGTGATAAATCCTTTACATGTTAATTCCCGTACATCGGAAAGGATAAAGTACGAAGGACAACTTATTTGAAAAGCGAAGGGTAGAGAAAAGAGAATTGCCTCCCGTTCAGAGACGCTATTCCTATCTCTGGAAGTAGAAGAGAGTGTTTACGGAAAGGATTCAGATGGAGAAGAGGGGAGAGTGGGAATGTTCCTCCCGGAATACATTAGGAAGATCCACGGAGGATCGAGGTTCTCATTTCTCTGGAAAATCAAACGAGAAGTGCAGTGCGCATGAAATTGAAGCTTATCTTATTGGAATTGGTGATGGGTTTTATTCAGACCTTGGGCAACACATGAGTTTGTCTGCACGATCAGGATGTGTGCCAGTCCGTGAGTTCCCTCGTTATCCCCTCGATGTGTCGTTTCCTTGCAAATACCAAACAGGAAAACAGGTTCAATTTGCATCTAACTACCCTAAATAACGAATTCAAGAAAAAATTGCGAAAGGGCTTTTAGATTAAGGATGAAAGGAGTTATTATTCTTCGGTAGCTGTAGTTCTTTATTTAGAAGTAAAGAACTACGACAGACTTATATAAGAATTTTTATAGCCCTAAATCATACAAAAGAAAACATTTAGGTTGCATGATTGACATATATGCGTATTTTATACTACAAGGATAAACGGTAAAGTGAAAATGTCAACAATGACTGGGAATCGAACTCAGGTCTTCTAGTTTTCGCATGGTAGGATACACAGCTACCAGCCCTTAGACCCCGTGTGGCGAAGTGGGTAACGCGTTCTCCTTCGGTAAAAGCGATCCCGAGTTCGATTCCAAGTAGGGGCACATGAAAATTACCTCAGCTGTCTAAGCACTTTATAAATTACCAACGAGTTTATCTCAAAAAACCAAGCTTACTGTCCGTAACAACCGCCTGGAAAGTAGGAGACCTCGGTTCGAATCCTGTCACGTCGATATTTTTCCCTTCCGTTCATACTTCGGTTTTAGGCAGTCTCACAGTCATGCTATATCAAATACCTCACCCCTTATTTCCATGCCAATACTTACATATTAGATTACAAGAGAGGGCATCTTCCTTTTATTAGATTTCAAAATCGATAGAATAACTATCACAAAAAGACATGAAAAAAATCTTTTCATCATAATACACAAAAAGTAATAATAATTCCTATTTAGTCTATAAACTAAAGATGAGGACGAGGATTTTCTGACCTGGCAGTATGATTTATGCATTTCATAAGAAGAAGATACTAAAAAGAAACAACCATGAGTTAGTTTAGCAATATTAATCATGAGTTAGAAAATACTGCTAAATCATTGGCATAGTTTTGAAGAAGCCTTGGATAAAGATTACGACCACAAGTAAAGAAGTCAGCGGAATGTCATGCTTTCATTATATAATTTTGGAACAGATTCTCTCAGATCAGTTTAATATATTAAGATATTAGTTGCTTTTTGGCATGTCCTTTTGAACAAGATATATTTGGAGCATATAGAGTAAAATGAGGGTTTTTAATCTTAAAAGGTATTTTTAATTGTAACTTCTCAAATTATATAATATTAATTAATCAGAGTACCTCATCTTTCATATTATATAGATTACAACGGAAAACACAGTTTTTCATTCATTATCAGTTACGGAAAAATTCTACTGGCCACTTTTTTGCATCAAAATCAAATCGAAGCATCGAATAAATTTAGTCAGAGCAGATATATTTAATTAAAAAAATATTGATTACCAACATGTAAACATTAAAAAAATATTTAATTCCTCATTGTTGTCTTTAATGTTATCTTAATCCACCAACTTAACTGCGAACAATAACACCAGTTAAACTAGTAATTATTGAGAGAATTAGGTTGAAAAAACGGCCATTCAAGTCCGCGATACAAGGAATTCTACGCACATAGCTACGCTGTTCCATTAAACTCCGACTAGACGGGTTTCGCCGAAATGATGAGGTATTCCCGTGAGTTGAACACCATGGAAACCTACACATTCACTTAATAAATTCACACAATTTACTTCGGGCGAAACTCGGCATTTGCACATGCAGCGTCGACGGATCTCTCGAGCGAAAATTCCAGACTCGCATAATGCAACTCCGGCGTACCTTTACTACAATAACACGAGTCGCTATTTATCAGCTGTAATCCGCGGATTCTCAAAGGATATTCGAGAAAGATAGGAACAGCGGAAGAGACAAAAGGAATTGGTGGGGCAAAACAAAAGAACGAAAATGTGAATGATTCGCAGAATTCGAAGGGTAGAAGGAAAGCATGATAAAGGCCTCTTGGGCACACAATGGATCATTTCGCAATGTCAAAATGGAATTTAAGATGAATAAATAGTATAATTATGTATCATAAAAATATTGTACATTAAAAAAGAGGAAACTAGAGGGCGGTAGCAGAAATAGCAAGACCTTATTCATAATTAGGACAAAAAAGATTCACAAGAAGTAAAGTAAATCATATATGAAGTAAATGGAATACATGCTGTGACGAGTGATGTAAAATTATGGTAAAAATGGAATTTGGAAGAATTTTAAGCTTAGTTAAGAGAAATTAAGAAAAGAAAAGTTATAAATGAACAGTAGATAAAAGAAAAGGTATACTAAAGAAATTTACCAAATTAAATAAAATGGGTAAAGACTCTTTGAGAAAGTTTACCAAGAATATTTATCTTTATCATAGAGGTTTCGTAAATTTGAATCGTGGTGAATGACTGGCAGCGAAACGAAATTTATTATTTTTTTAAACAGAGGATATTTAACATGATTAAACTTCATGCCAATATGTAAATATACATGGCATTAAACGGATAATTCGATTTTAGTATTCTTAAGAAATGTTTTCAATAACTAGCTTAACTAATGATACAAATTTATGGCATCTAAAATAAGTTTAAGTATAAATAAATGTCAAGTGCAATTTCAAACAGTTACTTTGTAACTTAATATCCAGACACGCAATATAAAGCCTGCTTTAAGAAAGAGAAAACATCCGAAGGTTAGAGGGCCAGAATGCTACACCCACGGACGGATTAGCCATTAGACGCACTTGGCGCTAGCTGAAAGCCTAGCCATTTAGAGGGTCCAAAAAGAGACATTTTTTAGTTTTTTATGGTGAATAATCTCTTGGTGGAGCCTCAAAATGGTCCTTACACCAAGGGCCTACGAGTATTGAAATTCGCTCCGAGTCCCATTCCAAGGAGAGGAAAATTAATTTCTAATCAGATTTACCTTTAACCCTATGCGCCGAATAATTAAGAGAATATGATCATCATCTCCATTGCCATTCTTTTCAAATCCTTATAACTTGTAACTCCCGTATAACTTTTTATGTCATCGAAGAATTTCTTTCTTGGTTTCTCTTCCTTTTATCCTAGTATTTCCCCTCCATTATATATTCCAGAAAGTTGGTATGTCTCAGAATATGACCAACAAATTAATTTTTTTTCTTTTTTCCATCTCTTTCAATAAACTTCACTTCTCTTAAAATTCCGTCAGAACCTCTAAGTAACTTTTCTCATCTATTCATTTCGTTCTTGCTAACCATCTAGAATATAAATATGATATCAATAAAAAAATTATTCACATAAATCAGGCACTCTAGGAATTTGAGTAGTAGACGTACACGGCGAAATGGCAAGCAATGAAACGATGGACTTTGTTATCACCTCTAAAGAATATTCCTAGAAAATGTGAAACTGAAATATATGTACAGTCTGTCATCGCGAGGGTCGTCCCGGTGAGAATGTCACTAAATTGCGTAGTGCGAAGCGATGCGATGAAACAACATCGAATCAAAGTCGACACCGTGAAAAAGGGGGGAGGTGGCAGTATTTCGCCGCAGGAAGATGACGATTAAGAGACGTTCGCATGGCAACGCGGCATAAATTGCGTTCATCAACGAAGGGGTCTGAGGAAATTAATACGGTCTGATAAGCACACATGGCGGAAAATTATAAACAGGATTAGACAAAAGGAGAGTTGCTACTCAAAAGCCATTCACTCTTGCAGAACGAGAGGATGTTTGGGGTTGGAGGGGTCGAAGGTGAAATGTCTCCAAAGACAGTGAAATGGCTGCTGAAGACAAGAGAAGGGGGAACTCCTCCCAAGTTGGGAGAAAGGGCTTCTTCCTATTATGAGCTCAGTAATTGTCCTTAGAAGTTCTATGGAGAGACGGAGATGGAGCGCAATTCCTCTTGTTTATTTTTATTCATTCACTGAAATGTGAGTAGACGAAGTTGCTAGCTTGCGTACCGCGAATAACAGTAGTGCAAAAATTACCTAAGAACCCACTGTGCACCTAGAAGAAAAATTCTTCGTCTTTTAATAATGCAATCTTTCCAAAATGTTTATGATAAATTGTATCTCTCTTGCCTTTCCGCCAATATATCGATATATTTTTCTCTTTAATTGCTGCCTATCAAAAAGGAGGAATACGGGCAGCTGAAAATTCGGGAGGAATTTTCAGCTGCAATTGTGAAATAAAAATATTCTATTCCGACCTTTCTAATTGTGCCTCAAATTTCGGATAATGGCCAAATAGGTAAGAAAATTAGGCATTTTAGTTAAGAAAAGTTATCCTCGGATCAATTATGAAATGTCAAGGGGAAAGTAACTCATGGGTGCGAACAGTTGATTCAGAGGGAGAAAATAAGAAAAACTGAGGAAGGAAGCAGACAAGGGAAGGATAAAGGAAAAGAGGTAGTTGTGTGCCAGAGCAATACCGGAACATCGCGAGACAACGGAATCTGTGAGGAATTAAACGTATCGGTTACAAAAGATCGCTTTCGTCGATGTTTTCATCTCGAGTACGTTCACACGATCCCTCACGCACACTTTGTATTCTCATTGTAACAAGTATCCGGTGGACAGAGCGTTTGATCTCAGAAAGGGGGAGATACAGAGAAGAGAAAGAAAGGATGGAGGAGGTAGAGAGTTAGAGCTCTTTAAGGGAAATGCGTGGCAGACACATGAGCAGGGGCGCATTTAGGTTATCAAAGACCCGAAGTCGATTAGGTCGAGGCCACTTTTAGGAGTAAAAAACGACCATTTTGTTACGAAATACTTAAAAATGCATACCGTAGAAAATTCAGACGTTTCGTCGCGACCGATTCACAAACTTTTAAATATAAGTGGTGTTTTAATGAGCAGAAAATATACATTACCATATAAATAGCAATAATATGTGCATTTTATTTTGTAAACTAATTCTTTTAAGCAGCATATTTACTCAAAGAATATAAAGTTCTTTTGTGAAGTTTTAAACAAAATCCTGTGAATGAGCCGAGCCTCTAAAAGTAATTGAAAATATACGATACTGACAGCTTCAGACAACAGTATTGTTGAAGCCTATGCTAGGGCCTAGCGCACTTTATTAAAAACCGGCCGTTGCACGTGCATCTTAAGTGGGCTGATCCCAACACTTCAAAAGCTGGATATTTTCTCCCACTGAAACAGGACTAATACTTCACTAGATTATCTAGGGAATTCTTTTAAAAATACATACATTATCCATAATATTCTGGGCCATTCGTGATTTAATCACGACCGCAGATACATTTGCTGCAATGTTTTTTTTTAGTACCCTGCAATCCACCAGTGGCGTATGGCAGGGGGTGTATTAACACCTTACCTAATCTACTCTATTAGTATATCTGGAGCGCATAGGCTTTGTTCCGCAATAATTCTTCGATTAATAGCTCTGTACAAAATATATAACAAAAGAAAATTCGAGGATCCATACACCCGAAAGACACTTAAGCAAAATTTAGCTTTTGCTAAGATATAATGGCTAACTTTGATGATATATTACTACGCTAAATTCTGAAGACAATGATATTATTTTAGCCGGAATAAATATTTGAGATTATAAGTCTTTGCAGCGCAGAACTGGCGAAACATAAATGGGGAAATGAGACCCTTCATCAGATGCACTATCATGTTAAATTAGCAGAAATACAGTGTTCATTACAGCCGTCACAATACTGTTCACATTTTCTACAATACCAATTGACCCAATAACTAATAAAACAAGCGAATAAGTGTAATCATGATATTTATTTTTCAAAAATCATATTTCTCATTGCAAAACTGTTCTCATCATACATGTCATGAGATATTTTTACCTCGTTAAATACGCATGGGATTCGTGTGAATAATTTCGCTGAATATGAATTACAACCTTATAGAGCATAACTTGAAATAACAACAGCTGTTGAATTTAATTTTCAGCTCCGGAAATGGCTTTTTCAAGAACAAAATTTCACGGCTGAACCCTCTATCAAAAGTGCTAAATAAAAAATAAATTAATTACTCGATCTTACCCGCTTTTGCACAATATTTTTGCGCAGTTAAGAAAGATTTCGTAGCGTGAAAGAAAAATTCTATTTGGCCTTGGAATTTACATATTAAATTTATAGGAAAGCACCCGTCGTTCAGTCTACGTTCATTAGACAATTAAAAGTTTATCTTAACCCAACCAACGACCCGACCTTCCTAGACAAACACGGCCAAAATTTCCATCACTGCAGATTATTTACTCGTGGTCTACAAGGTAAATTGGAAAGTAAAATAAAATTCGTTCAGGGAATTTGATTTAAATATCATCCTTCAGAATGTTAAGAGCCTCGCTTGATGTGCATGTAATTCGAATATTCGAGATTGGAGTCAGCTTAAAAACAAGAAAGTGAATTGTGATGCAAAATATCTATATCAGTTATAATGAAATAATAATGTTATTATGAAAATAAGAGATATTCGGATTCTTTGCTGCCATTAGCTGAGAATATTGTGCAATTTTTTATTGGAGATTAATATTCGCAAGAAATTGGTTTATTCTAAATATAAGGCACGTAGCAAAATTATCACTAACGCAACAGTATTACGATAAATCGAACTCAGACTAAAATGGAGAAACGAATGAGAGTAAATGACTTGCCACATATAAATTACGTAGATAGCTAGGATTTAACATGTTATCAATGATTATAAAAACGGATATTTCCATATTAGTCTAAGACAACGAAATACGCAAATGAGTATTAAATCTTTAATTAGTAAATTGAGTGGTCTCTAAGTACTATAATGGGGAAACTAATTATCAGTCGTGTCGCGTACATTGTTTACGATTCCCCTTCAGCTTGACTATATTTAATTCGGTAGATTGGAGCTCATCTAAATGAGAAGATTTCCTTGTCCTGGGTCTAACATGAGAGAGATGTCTTTCGCCCTTTCTCTGCAGGCCTCAATGCCTTTTCCTCTTCCTTTAATTTCAATAAATGGCGCCAGTTCATTCACTCCTCTCCCTCTTGTCATTCCCTCACACGCCATTCCTTTTCTCAAACCAATTTCCCTCACCCCATTCACTCCATTTCTACGCACTTTTGCATGCATGGATCTCTCCTATAATGGCTTTTTCTCCCTCTTTCTGTTTTCCTTCCCTTAATATTTATATCCTCCTCGGCCGTTCCCTTATTTGCGATTTAAACACGAATTAACATATTTATCATTTCGACGCCCGTTTTCGTTACTCCTGATTACATCGACCATTCCACTTTCCCCATTTTAATATTTACTCAATTCCCTTAGTTAGCAGTTTAACTTCCGATGAACCGTAAGAGTGTATCATTCAAATTCATCTCCGGGTCCTCGCCTCTTATATTTAGATTTATACGAAAATTCGAAATAAGACAGTTTTTGTGAGAGAGTTTAAGGTTCATGAAAGTGAGCAAAAAACTTGCCTCCTTTCCTTGAATATGGTGTTTTTCCTAGAATACAAAAACCTGAACAAGAAAATTCGAAACATCAATGAAGCTCATTAAAGAATCTAACTTCGCATTTCTCGAATACATATTTAAATAACGAGTAGTTGAAGAAAGGAGGGCGATATAAGACCTTGTCCATTCGAATGAATATCATATCCTAATAACTCAGATTTTAAGGTTTTTTGGATCTAGGAACAAGGAAAAAGCAAACTTTTACAAACCATAATATTCATTGCAAGACGACTCTGCTTTCGACTCACAGATTCACCATCAGATCTCTTAGAGTATCAGGTATCAATGAGCCAAAACCATGGTCTTCATGCAATAAATATTGCGGTACTATGAAATAGTAAATTGTAAAATATTGAGATATTATATTTAATAAACCATTTAGAAATGAAGGATGGTACCAATAAATTACAGTGACTTTTTACTATTCCACCTGCATATAGTATTTGCACGTATGTGTACGTAAAAACAAGGTAAACAGGTAGTCTAAATATGGATCCATAGAGGCACAAAATGCAATCCCGTAAGCCTCTGAT
This sequence comes from Ladona fulva, assembly GCA_000376725.2. NCBI lineage: Eukaryota > Metazoa > Arthropoda > Insecta > Odonata > Libellulidae > Ladona > Ladona fulva. Next base: position 243,640 of record KZ308963.1, read on the forward strand.
GAAATGACTTTGGGTTGGGATAAGCCTTCTGCCTGAAAAAAATCAGTTGTATTCACAATTCGATATCAGCAACAGCTGTATTACGCTCGTTATTCTAAAGAGGTATAGTAGTACTGCATTCTATATTTTAGATCAAGTAAATCAACTAATAAGCACAGTTATCTCTTGTCAACTAAAGTTATCAAAAGTTTTAAGGATGCGTATTCTGTATAACATATATTTTCACAAAACCCTATATGAGTAAATCTGAGAATCCTAAGCAAATAGAGGGCCAGTAATATTCTCTCCTAAATAAAATATAATAGTATTTATATCACCTAAACTGTCAACAATCTGGTAGAGTAAAATCTTATCTTCCTTCAAAAAACTGACGATTGAATGTCGTTTCTTTCGCTAGCCTTACCTTCCCATAAAACCTCGGCCTTACTATCTGCAGTTTCAACCGACCGCAGTTCCTACGGTGGGCGAGGAATCACTCTACGATACATATAAGCGAAAATATGCTTCCTGAGGTACATACTTCTTCCATTACTCAACAAGGGCTTATAAATGCGTCATCGATTCTTTGGAACATACTTCTCTCCCTCTCCTCGTCTCCCATTTCATCTCCATCTAGCAACACTCCATTTCGCTTCATCCACTTTCCACACCTTTCTCCTCTTTCCCATTCAATTTAAACCACCCCCACAACACCCCTCTCGCCTCAAATAGTTTATTACTCCACCATCCATTTACGTTGAAGCTTCTTCCTCCCACGGATCCTCTTTCATCTCGGGAAGAATTCCTTTTCGAGCTTTTTCACTTTTAATTCCGTTTTTATTCCTTCCGCTCCACCCTTTCTCACTCGCATCCTTAGAGTGGGATTCGACATTGTTTCGGATTCCAGGAAATGCAGACTCTCGTGTTCTACGGAAGTTCCCTCGATGAGCGCATTTATGTGTAGAATTCACGAAGGAACCTGCGAACGAGAAAAGTTGAATGCATAACGGTGCGGTATGACAGAGAGTGTGTCTCTAATGAGAAAGGGTTCTCGAAGAATCAACCGCGAGGAATTTTTGATACTTTCTGGAACGTGTTCCAGCTGCCATATCTTAACGAATGCAGTAGTTATTGTGTGCTTTCGAACAGAATGGAGAAATCGAATCTTTCGTTTGTCACGTTTGCCGCAATCCCGTTAATGCAATAATACGGAAGCTACTGAGGCATGAGTGATGTTGCATGATTGCATGATTCCTGGTTCCTCATTACCGAATGATATGAAACATGTTCTTCATTGCATTAACATATCTCATAATGATATATTCTCTTCTATTTTTATCACTTAGAGCATTCCGGCTCTAAGTGATAACTACATCAGTCCTCATCAAACATAGAATGTTACTCTCCCTCTAAAACAACTTTTGGTAGCAAAGTGTCCCAGGATTCAACCTGCGTTCGAGCTTTACAGAGAAAATGAAACTTAGATTAACCATCCACAAGAATAACAAAGAGAGATATAAAGGCCTGAACATGAGGTTATGCAATATATCATTTGTGATTCTCTTTAAATTCCTAAGAGAAAATGATTTTAAAATGTAGACACAATAAAGGTTAAATACTTAAAAGCAAACATACACAAACATCAAAAAAATAAAATTTATATCTGATTATCAAAGATGAAATGGAAAGATAAATTTTATAGTTAACTGGGAACACTATTCGAAATATAGATGCAGCGAATCATTTCAAAAACAAGAATTTTACATCTGCATCGAAGCTCCAGCAAGAATACTAATAGTAGTGACGAATCTTCATCTTCTATTGGGAGAAGATGAAATGCGTCTTCATTATGGCGAATTAGTCCTTGACGAACTGACAAAATGAAAACAAACGCTCACTCTTTTTTTCATGAAGTCTTCATGTAGTACGGGTAAAACTTTTTTTTTTCTTTTTGTCAGTTCGTTACGGCTTCCTGCCACAAAGTCTTGCCAGATTAATTAGATAAGATTGTTTATTAGATTTTAACCCAAATGTTTTGAATCCACTAATCTTAGTTGCGTAAGCGTAGACCGATAATATTCTGGAAAACAAAATGAAGTTTGGATACAATACACTATAACACAATGTATTTACTGGGGAAAATCAGTACCAGTGAGTCCAATATTTCATTTAATCCTTGTCAAAATAATGTACAGATTCGAATAACGTAATATAAGATACTTAACTACAACATATATAGATTTTTAATAAGCTCAGTGAAAGTGTTTCCAGTTTTCCATTCTACGTTCGTTAACTCAATGCGACTACATTCACGAAAGTGCTTCTATAGAAAAAGACAATGTTATTGGCTCCTCGTATATGGTTCCCGGACTGCGATCCTTAGCAGCCAAAAATTACAAATTATGAGACAAAGGGGGAGAGACCATGGCAAATGGCGGGGACAAGGAGAAGAAACGGGAAGTCATTATATGAAGAGGAAAGGAAGATGTACACAAACAGGAGGCGATAAAGGAGAAGTGAGCGGAAAAAGAGAACGGAAAATAAGCGAATACGGTGAGGCAGAAAGAGCACTCAGAGATATCTTATAGAAGAAGAAGGGAGGATATGAATAAAACAGCGAGTTTATGAAGGAAGGAAATGGGAGTGAAATTAAAAAGTGGGAATTTGTGGATGAGGAAATTAGAAGAGGAAGAGATACGGGGAATCCGAGAAGCCTGTAATGAGAGGAAATTATAATCTCAAAATATTAATCTACTGGTGATGTTGATAGCATACAGGGATATATAGTGTCGTTAATGAAATACAATTGGAATAATATTGCCGAAGAAAATAGTAAAACCGGTTTGAAACTGTTGGATCATAAAATTAGTTGATATATTTGCATTTATCGAACGGAAAGTTAACTCTATTTTTACTCTAGCATTAGGGATGAACTAAAGTGCACAAAATCTCCTCTAAACTAAGTAATTTCCGGTACCTAACCATATAGGTCAAGATAACGCAGCTTATCCACGATAAACTTTGTCGCTAGCATTATCTTAGCGGAAAATGGGGCAATGAGATTTTGCCAAGAGTAAGATCGGGCCTAATTGACTGAGAGCAGTTTCGTTGATTTTTAAATTCCTAGGAGGAAGTTTGAGCGTTCTCCTGAGTTTTAATCACGAGTGACGTTTCATTTTGAAGTCAGTGGGATAGAGCTAAATTAGATCGAATATCAGGAAAAGAAATTAAGGCAATTTGAATCGAAAATCTTTTGTATATTTCATATAAATATTTACTAAGGCATAGCGAATCATTGATAGAAATTATGAGATTCAGGTTAATCGCAAAGAAGCATATTTTTGTAAATACATCCGGAGGAAGTAAAATGTATATAACGCAGTTAGAATTACTTCCCTATATTTTATATTCTTGACTTATATTTTAACATATATTTTAGATTCATAGCCAAGTGAAAACTTAGATTTCGACTTACTAAGGTATAATGGAAGTGAAGTCCGACAACAAAAACCACATTGCAGTAAAGAAATGAATGCAGCTCGATTTTTAAACGAGCACTGCGTTATAGAAGGTTATAAAAAAAGTGGAATTATTATTTTGATTTAGGGCAACGAAAAAGAACAAAATTTTTTTTTTTTTTTTACTCTTAAACTTGAGTAAAATTATAAGATCTGACCTCGGAGCCTTAGGTGTTAACGTGTTAGCCTCATTCTAGCGTGATGCTAGCACACTTAAATGTGGGTTCGAATCCTGGTTAAGGCATGTTTATTTGCGAGCGCTAAAAAAACCTTACTCTTAAAGAGTGATATCATTAGACTAAAATTTGTCACTTAAAGATTAGTAAAAAATCATACTTCTTATAATGAGATAAAAGATTTTCCCAGAATGAATAGCATTTAAAATTTAAAAGGGAATTCCAATATATATATATATATATATCGACACGATGCTAGTTACTGACTGATCGATTTAGTATTGATAGATCTCTGCAAAGACTAAATATTATAATCAGTATTTTATGATTGAGATCACCTTACCAATTTTTCTCTTTCACGTGAGTATCCTGAATAAGAAATTCGTCGCAATCTACAATTAATCAGTGAATTAGTTAATTAGTTAGTGAATTAGTTAGCAATTAGAATTAGGATTGATCAAATACAAAATGTAGTCATGAAGTAACACAACCAAGCTAATCCAAATCTACTGCATTTGATCTCATAACATGCTCACTGATAGATAATACTCCAAGCAAAGATGGACTCCTAGCAGAATAATAACAATCTACAATCGAGAGGAAGTAACCACTTTTGTTCATGGGACTCGGAAACACTCTGTAAGCGGATGAGGAAGGACTGGAGATGAAGCCATCAGAAAAGCAGGGGAAAGAGAAAGACTCTGAGACCAAAAGTGCTCTCGGCCCAAAACGAGAAACACGTTTTCAAGTTCACCGGACAACAGCGAAAAACCTCACAATCAGCGTCGCCCATGACAACGGGAGCTAAAGCAAGCCGACGCTGCCGTTACATTTGAACCGCCCAATAGCAGTCGATGCAGTCACAGAACACACCTTTTCATTTGGGAACAAAAGGGAAGCGGAAGATTAGGACGGAGGATGTGGGAGCGGAACGAGGGTTAATATGGACGCGGGAGGAAAATGGAAAAAAGTGGATGAAAGGGGGGGAATTGGAGCGAGCCACGGGGGGATGCACAGAGATGAAAACGAGGGTTTTTTGGGGAGGGAATTGAGGGCTCTTGAACGCGGAAGATTGCTACGGGGTGCGATCGCATGGGATGATGCGGCTCGCTTCGAAAGGGGGCATTGCGGGAGGAAACGGAGAGGGGATGGACAGGGCCGGTAGAGCATTGTAAAGAATCCGTCCTCTTTAATGAACGAGGTACGCAGTACGATGAAACGTCTGATATAATGAGGACTAATTACTTATTTATTATAAAGGATATAAGCTGACCTCGGAGGAAGAATGGTGAGCCTCCTAGCCCTCGAACTCTCGCTAATATATGTACTTGGCTGGAGCATGTATGTTTCATGTGTGTTCGTATTCCTCCAAAATGTATTACAAGGAATATAATTATTAAATATGTCCAGTAAATTAGTACATAATTAGGTAATGACANCACACCCCAGTCGAAACCTTTTAGCACGAAACATTTCCTGCACAATTCCACCCTAAACACTAATTCCTCCAGCGGCGCTTCCACACAAAACCCGCTTCGAAATGGAAGACCAATTTTAACCACCGCACGCTCGCTCTCCAATCCATTCCTGTTTAACGACTTCCCTATTTCCAATGAGTGTGTTTACGAGTCATTACGATTTCTCCCCGAAACGAGGAAGAGAAAGTGTAATTTTAAAATAAACATAGACAAAAAGCCCCATTTGGGTCATCCATCGTTACAGCTTGAAGCTAAACATTTCTCTACCCGTTAGGATAGTTTATTATTGAAAATTCCGCTCCTTTTTTAGTTTGGCGCATACTTGTTTACAGATTTAATATCCTTTATGAAATATTACTTACAGTCCCACCCTCCATTCTGATGGAAAAATTGTGTACGTCTTTTTCAGAACTAGTTCCACGAAGACCTTTTTTCCATTTTATATTTTTGCGTCGTTCGTGATAGAGGGAGAAAACCCGTACCAGAGCCTATTTTCTACATCAAAATAGATGACATTTGCAAGTTTTCCGAAAAGTATATTAGAAAAGATTATCGTATTCTACTTTAACTATAAATAGTTTTAACAAAATATCCAAAAATTTAAAAACTATAAATTTAAAATTGAATTTCAAATTTTGAAATACATGATGTTCAATATATCCTAAACTTTTTATCGTTCGAAAGTAAGAAGGCTCGGCGTTAAAATATGTTATCAAAGAAAATTTGATTAACTTGTGACTAAAATGTTCTTTAATCGCAAGTAAACAAAAGAAGAGCTGATAGAATCAATGCATAACAGTTGTAGATCAGAACTGATTAAAAGAGATTTGGTAAAACTTATTGAATCTAGTCGTACAACAGATTGCTAATTTATGATTCTGTAGACTCAATTGGTGAGTCAATCTTCCTGTGCTCCTGAAAGCTGACATAACTACTGCCACAATCTGCATGATTTCCATCCAAGGCTTTCCATGAAACTCTCTCTCTCTCTCACACACACAATGAGAAAATAATCGACAGTGTTACACTGTGGAATTCGATCATAACTTCAAAAAATACATAATATTATTAGAACATAATTTCAAGAAAATGAGAAATAAACCTTTTAGATTAAATAAGGTTATACGACTACATCTTCCTAAAAATACACTTACGTAACGAAAGTCGGATTAAAGTAATAAACTCTTTATGAAATGGAATCTACAAAGATTTCTTTCTCACTTTCTGCATATGATATCACATGTTAAAGTGTGGGATACAGAATTGAAAACGGCAATATTTACTAGTCGTACAAGTTAAAAATCTCTTGTAGTGCTGCACAACGAAAAAGTGGAAACCTAGTAAAATCCTTACAATTCCAGCCACTGCTAGTTGAGTAAAATATTTTTTGGGTTCTTACGCCCTTCATACAGGATTAGGGAAACCAAACTTTCCTCCTGGAGATTTTCAGGGTAGAGGACCGTATCTATTTGGGGCAAAGGTATGGCGGTTACGGAGAGACCAGTTTTAAGAAAGGGATGCAACCTTTTTGATGGGATTGGACAAGTGGCAGTTCGAAGAGGAGGAAACCGGCGGAAGATGATAATACGAGCAGAGCATCTCGGTAAGAGGATATGCTAGGAGAGAAAAGGCAGTGGGAGCTTTTATTCTCCGTTCCAACGGAAAACGACCCTCAGAGATGATACTCTGAAGCCAGGAAAAAAATGTTCCCCTTATTTCTGAAATAGTTTCTTTAACCCTCCGCTACATTTGTTATTATTCAATTGGGTCACAAATAATTTGATCGCCATTACTATTGGAAACCAAAACCATTTTCATCAAAGACATTTTAAATCACAGCAACGCCTTTGATAATAAACACTGTTCCGGAATCATATTCCTTAGAGGAAAATTTCCCATAAACTATAAATTCCTGAAGCACGAAATAACTGACAAAATAAATTTCTTTAATTTCAAATAAGTTAGTTTTGGTAGTAAACAGCTTGATTTGAGGGCGAAGATAATTGTTACATATCGACGGAACTAGGACTTTAAAATGGAAGACCATGGTTTCATCTTCCATACTTATCCTGTTGCTTCCATTTGATTTAGTTATTTCCGAGATATGCTAGTACACGCGTGAAAATCCTCGAAAAACATTACTTCATGGAAAACTCATTTGTTTGAGGATTCGGCAAACGCAACAAAGAAAGCTTAATTTGAAAAAGACATCGTTCGAAGAAATTTGAAAAAATATCATCCTCGGGGTAACCAGGAAATTGTGGTTATGGCTTTCGCAACATATGAAAGAGTTAAAAGAACATCCGATATGTTCTGCAGTTTCCATTACTTTCCGCATTCAACGAAGCAGGATTTTATTTCGAAACATAACGATGTGCCGGAAACACAATTTATTTTATGACGCACCATTTTGACGTGATTTCCTGCTTGATGTGGCAGATTCTCTTTCACTGGACGAATGAGAATGATTTCGATTCGCTCATATACGGGTGGATAAGATTGATATGTGACAGTAGTCGGAACTATTACCGGGATGAGGACAATCATTTCCACAAAAAATACTGCGCTTGTAAACGTGAGGTTTTATGGTGCCAGGTCCAGAAAAAGAAACTTGGATTTTCAATATTTGAACCCTGTAGGAATATAGTCGTAGAATGAAAGGTTTATAACTTTTACTCTAATACGGATCAATAGAAGATTCAGATGAAGTTTTTAGAGAGTTAGTATGTGTTTAAGCGTATTGGGTGGGTGTTTCTCGAATACCACATTTACGAAGGATAGGATCTTACACACGTAGATGAATAATAGCAATAATAATAATACGTATTTATCAAAGGGCGAGATTGAGACTTTTTATTCCCTTTTTCCATCAAATCCTTTATTATTGAATAATTAAAGGAATGGGATAGATTTTGGGAGATAAAAAACCCAAAACTCAACAATAGAAAATAAATATTACTTGGGTTAAAAAACTTGTCCGAAAGGTTAATAAAATTATTATAATTATATTAAATTATTATGCTATTAAAAGTTTCTATGTCAAATATTTTAACTTGGTTTTATTTTCCTCTCAATGCATGACATCTTTCGGTTCTGAGGGAGTGACAATTACCGCCTTTACACACCCACCCACGTACATATTCATCTATCGAGAGTTTATGTTGATGCCTAGATAAGCTGCTTACCCACCCACTTATCGTTGGAGTTTCTTATTTTTGTTCCTTCCCCAAAACCACATTCACTCACGTCAAAAACCAGAACTTGCTAAATATACGTCCCTTAGCAAGGCATTATTTATGTGACGAGCTTATTTCATCGAATGGACAAAGTAAGAAACGGAGAAAGTTTCAAATAATTTCTATCGATCCTAAATGGATTTATTCATAGCGAGGATCAATGGAATATTTAGGACTGCTAATCCAACTCTTTTTTGCACATCACGTAAATTTTAAAACCGAAAAAGAAAACATCTAACCGGAAACGTTAGAGACAAGGAACAAACTTAAAGAAATATCATTGCTTTAAAGTTGGATTGGTTCATAGAGGGCATACCTCTTTTTTTCTCTGTAAATTTAGATTTTTATGTTCAACGCGCATAAGATCTGCTCTAGCTCCAAGAGCTGTTTCAAGACGTGTGTAGGTAGTGTATTTTCTTGCTTACAGAAAACAGGGGAAAATATGGATGGGTGTGTGGAACGCTTCCGATTCGTTGCCTTGTACAGAATTGATCCTCCTCACACCCCAGTCGAAACCTTTTAGCACGAAACATTTCCTGCACAATTCCACCCTAAACACTAATTCCTCCAGCGGCGCTTCCACACAAAACCCGCTTCGAAATGGAAGACCAATTTTAACCACCGCACGCTCGCTCTCCAATCCATTCCTGTTTAACGACTTCCCTATTTCCAATGAGTGTGTTTACGAGTCATTACGATTTCTCCCCGAAACCGACGAAATAAAGAGCCGGGCGGGGCGGAAGTCTATGGAAGTAAAAGAAGATAGGTTCTCCTTCAGAGAGGATGCTAAGAATGGAAGTTTTATGTTCTGGATTCAAAGAATGGATGCCAGAATTAGGAAAATTGAAGAACGAGAGGATACAAAGATACCGACAAATAGCAAATTCCATTTGGACCAAGTAACTTCTAAATACCTGACTTAAAAATATAGCATTAAAGTAATCGAGTAAAATATTGTCATTCGATAAAAATGTTGGTACTTTTCCAAGATGTGATGAATCGTGAGTTTGGGTGGACTAGGTTAATTATTTAAGTAAAACGTAAATAAGCAAGGTGGCGTTAATAACACAATATAACATTCCTATAGCTATTCGCTACAGGGATGCGGAAAGATGGTTACATATTGGAAGAGTATACAAATTTTAAATATGAATTCCCTAAGCAAACAACGTTGATGGAAACTGAGAAGTGAATAAAATCAAAAATCGTCCATTAATCCATTTGCACTACTTGGCCATTAACGTAAACAACGAATTTATCAATGGTGATAATACATTTTATAAATAAAATTACTTTCCATCTATTCTGACAACAAAATAAACAAAAATCAGTTGATAAGCACCGAATAGAGTGTTTTTTTCAAAAAACGAATGATTTTATCTACGTCTTTGTTACGTACGGAGTTAAATTTTGGTGGAATATATTAAAAATTAACGAGGAAATATAAGAACTTAAATATGAAGATAGTAAATTCAAGTAAATACGTGCAATCTATCGTAGTGTAGTGTTTTCGTAAGGGTCACACCGCATAATAATGTTACGGAATATTCTGTTGATAATAACTACTTTTTCAATAGTGCGTTAATTGGCATAAATTACATATTATTTATGTAATGCTCTATCATACTTCCCCAATCTGTTCTCCGCTAAATCAAATGAAAAACTTTTGCCTTCAAAAAACAGATAATAATTATTACATGAATAATATTTATAAGTTTTTACTGAGTACCACCTATATTATAAACAACATCGATTACACGCATCGTAAACAATATCGAATTGAAATACTGAACTTCAAAATTCAGCTTTAGTTGAATTTCAACTTTTAGAGTCTGATCGAGCGGGCATTTTTCTTTTAAATCTTATCTCTAAAATTCACAGAAGGAACGGTATATTATCACAAAAGAAACGATCTACTCCAAATTGACGCTTCAATTTTGCACTTCAACATCGTCGCTCAAAGTTATGGTAGTATAAACCACTCATCGAATCAATAAAATCGAATGAATGATTTAAATCAATGAACTTTCTTCCTGAATGACACATGCATTGACTCAACTGATGTCGACAGACTGCAGAACGTATAATAGAAATTCTAACTGATGATTAATCATTCAAATCCTACGTAAATGATAATGTTTTAATGAAAACGTTAGCTACGTTGGGAAGGGAGATGAAACTAATTTAAAGGGGGAAACAATTTAGATTATCGTACATTTCCCTCGGTCGAGAAAATTATAAGAAGCAAAGCTTGTAAAGGACCCGTAAAGGTTTAGAGGACGTTGAAAGTTGTTCGGCCTGATGATGAGAGGCAGTGAGAGAGAAAGATTTTCATTCGCTTCGTTGAAAGGGTCTCCACCTACGGGCGAAAAGCGGAGTTAAGGTCGGGAGTAAAGAGCCAAGGTGCAGATACATAAAAAACGGAAGAATGCAAGCGACTGGTATATACTCCTCCAATGGAGCGTGACTATTCCATCGGAAGAGTTGCACAGGAGAGGGAAGTGCAGGAGGAAGATGGTTGACGTCGTATTATGGAAGAAAGAATACGCTGTCTCTCGACCTACAGTATCTTGCAATACAAAAAAGGACGACAGCTTTTGTATCCTCTTTTCGAATATGACATTTCTACGGGGAATGGCTAAGGAAATCGGATAACATCAGCTAATCATGCCCCGGTGTATCTGTCTTCCTTTACACATATTATATTTAAAAGCAACCTTAAATATTGGACATTATATATGTAAAATTTATGGTAAATAAAATTCACTCTCTTAAAGAAGAGAATTTTTTATCCAGATAGAATGTCTTATGCTAGGTTTATACGAAATTGCTAATTAAACTAAAAGGTTGATCCTTAGTATCCACTCGTACAATCTTCTCTAGTAATATGGATTTCCGTTTCTGTGCTACATACTAAATAAGGTCAAACGAACTGATTGGGATGGCAAAAAATTATCCCTCGTTATTAAAAAAGCAAAACTACGTACTATGTATGGGAAAACAGCATGTTAGGTAGACAAAACTTCAGAAATTCATAAATCTATAAACGTAAAGCAGAAACTCTATGGGTTTGTTTGTGTGTGTGTTTGTTTGTATGTTTCTCTGAGATTGGAGCCCATACCGTTTCTCCAATTTGCGTCAAACTTTGCATAAGTGTTCTCTAAGATCCGGAAGGAATTACTGTCACCTTTTCATTTGATAACTTTGCAGGGTTTGAACCAAGATCGTTCAGATAGATTTCTATAAGAAATAAAATTAAAGTTCAATTTTATCGGTGGCAGTCTTTGTTTCTTTTGCAAAATTAAATTAGAAGGAATATTCGTATAAAATCAAAATATGTACCAAAAGAAGGAAATTTAAATTCTTATTATGGTATGTAATTCTTATTATTTCGCATCAAAGCTGCGAGGATTCAGATAAGATGAATGATTATTTTGTGAAAGGTTGTGGTTATTAACAACTTGTTCCCCTGACGACCAATACGATTGCTGATTCCGAGCTCATACATTTTCTCATAAGAATGCACTGTGTATTTAGGCTCGTTTAGAAGCAATGGCAGGAATTGACGATACCAAGAGGAGGAAAATTTTCCGAGATTTTAACTATTACAGCCACGAACAATTTGAAGTGATGAATCGCAGGGACAAAAAACATACGTAGCACCGTAATGGGTTAATGGAGATGGATCAGTAACGTTTTTCTTATCAATTCGGACGTTTGATATATTTTTACAATTAAATTAAAGGAAATTCAATAATGATTCACATTCTTAATGTTGATTGTAGATTTCGGCTTCGAACTATGAGAACTTTGATTATATTGAAAATGTTTGTTTTCGATAACCTGTCTAATTGGACTAAACTAAGATGCTAGATGTTATTTTCTCTTATTTACAAATAGATATACCATATTTAATCCGAATTCTATTATCCCTCTGGAGAATCAACGGGCACCTCAGCTGGTGCTAAATATTCTGAAATATAAATATACGAATATTTACAAAATTTGAAAAACATAATTAATAATAAAAAGGTATAATTTATATTGAATTTCGATTACATAATTTCTAAATAAAAATTATTAATACGATAAGGAGATAAAATATTTGACTAAACCCCCCGGTACCTTAGAAGAGAAATTTGAAGCAAAAATAAATTTAACCTCCGATTGGAATGCTCATGACTGTTCACACATTTTCTCTTCCTTTCAAGAAAGCATAAGAATTATATACTTACATGGACTTTTGTATTTATATTTGCAATACTAAATCCATGGTTCATAATAAATGCGTTCAGATATTTTTTTTCACAGTAGTAGTTTCCAGAGTATTGTAATGGCGTAAAGAATATTAGATTCATTAAAAATTTAAATCTTATAGTTTTCCTGTATACAATTATTTTTATTTCAGCTTACTCAAGAATATTATCATACTGTGAACATAATATTTATTTTTTTGATTTCGACGCCGTATAAGTCATGTAAGTTTCCCAAGATATTCATTCATGCTCGACTCTTTTATAGAGGTCATTCCCCTTACTATCGGAAATTCAAGATTCACTTAGCCTATAAAATTTTCTTTTTACTCTCATTTAGTCAAAAACATGGAAAATTTATCTCAAAGGTCGTCGACTACGTACGTACAAGGATACGTACGTAATATTCGGTTCCTAAAAATACTTCCATTTTCTCCTTTTCCGAGATATATATTCTGAATGAAATATGGACCTCCTGCGTAAAAGGGCTGAGCACCGCTGGCTGAGATAATAGGATCTGCTACCATTTAAGCGGAAAACAAAAAAAAATTAAGCCAGGTTCAGAAAATATTGCAAAGGTATATTAAATAGTATAAAAATGGTTGTATGTAATTAATCTTTTGAGAAGATAAATTTTACACTAAAATGATACAAACCATTGAATAAAACTGCGTAACACGTATAATTTCTAGAACGCAACTGACGATATAAACTACAAAGTCATCGGCTCAGCTCATGTGTATGGATGTACTTTATACAAAAAATATCCCAAATAATTACACTGTTTTGCATAGTCTAATACTCGAGTTAATTAAAAAAATCGTCTCAAATCCAAAATAAGGTTAAAAACATCGACCGATAGTTACAAGGAGAGGTGATTTTGAAAGATAATCTGATTTTCGTATTAGTTTTACCACACATAAGTTAGTTAGCTACGATTTTATTTATAACAATTATAATACGTCATAAGTGAAGGGCGAGATTGGTTCTTCTTAGTGTCTACTTAGAACATTTTGTCACTAAAGATAGAATGAAAGATGTATTAAGAGTTGAACTAAAGTAAAGCAATAAAAGAAGGAACTATGATGTAGGTTAAAAAAACCTAAGTTTGCACTCAGGAAAAAATTAAAACCCTGCAGAAAAACAGCCACGTGAAGGGGTCCTTGAAAATCCTACGAAACCTACAGATAGAGGGAAATAAAATATAAGAGAAGAAGGTAATTTGTTCTAACTTTCGGATTATTACACATGCATGGCATAGGCGTAGCAATGCTAATTTCAGAACATTGTAACACAGCGTTTCTGTGAAATAGAAAGAACATCCAAAATTACGCTGTTTATTGAGAATGAGACGATCGATTTAAAATTAAAATATTTCTGAAAATTTTCGGTTTCATCATACCATGTGGTATGAGTATTCCACATAACTACTTCTTCGATATAGTCTTAGAAGGGTTTCAACATTCTTAACATACTAGCCACAAAATCCAAAAATTTCAAACTAAAACTGTCAAATAAATTCAATAGGATAACTAAACAATAATATGGAATTTATTTCTCGGGTATATTTTTTCAATTTTACCATTTCTGATTCTTATTGTTTCAATTTTCAATGAACCCTAAATGAAAACGCGCAAACAACCACCCTAGCCAGGATTCAAATCAGGGACCTTAGTGTTGCAAGATTAGCACGCTAACTCCTACGTCACCGAAGCCGGCAATCGTAGCGGAAATATTACAAAGAATGTAATTTCTAAACAGCAACAGAGTTTATTACTGTTGTCTATCTGGTAAATGATGTCAATATTAGAAAAGTCTCAAAATCAAAAATGTTGAATGAAGTATTTCGTTAACTTAATTTGGTGAATACTTGACCACATGAGAGAATTCAATCCCATCCAACAATAGCATTAACCTATGAAACACCTACTGTCAAGATATAAATGGTATATACCCTCCCAAAGTGCAATCTGAAGTAATTGGAATGGCTCAGGATCGATCTCCATTCGTCGAGTTTGAAGTCCATCAGGCGATGACCAATTCAACCTTCTGATCAATTTTTCCTTTCATATTATTCGGTATCCCCTTTAAATCATTATTCCCTTGTTTCTCGCTCTCTTTATCCAAATAAGCACTTTCATTTTGTCAGAAGCCCTTTCTCTCGCATTCCAGCTTTTTTTGACCCGTTTTTGTCACAATTCGAATTCTCGTAATTCTTCACATCTCCATTCCCTGTGCATTTTCTCCTGTCTCTTCTTTAGATGCGTGCTAATTCGTTAATCCCTTGTTAGCTCGACCCCATGCCGCTTTCCTGCGAAGGGCTATTTCTCCATTCTTAAATCTCGAGTGGAAATGAAAGGTCAGAATAAACCGTGAAAACAGACGATTCCGAAACTCGTATACAGACACTTCCAATTAGAAGTAATTAAACTAAAATCCCCGCGCTAGGGGAAATTTTAAAGGAAGAAACGTCGCGCTTCCTTTCTGCTGATTATTTCTAATGGCAAGTAGGATACAAATAAGTACTCCTAATTTAGAAAATAGCAAAATTTTAAATGCCATAAAGGATTCTCTCGGACCCAATGCTTTGAAAGTTTCGTATGAAAATAAAGGAAAAATGCGAACTCTTCATTTTTGCAGGTGATAATTTACGTAAGTAAAGAAATTGAGGTTTTCAGAAATTACCCGCTGTCTTAAAATGGTAACACTTTTGAAAGCAGCACAAATATCTTACTTAAATGGATCTCAGAAATGCTAGATACTTTGAAATATGTGACCAAATACATTTAGTGTAAAAAATGGAAAAGGATTGTTCAAGAATAACCTAGGATAAAAAACCGTAAGCTGAAGAATAGGAGACTCAGCACTGGAAAGCCATACGTGACTATCGTTTATACGTTGAGATAAATATAATAATGTTTCGAAATACATTTTAATTGATTTCTAAACATACTTTTTTACTTCATCATCGAAAATATTCGCTTATAAAAGTATTTTTATAAACCATTAAGAGATATGGTATAGCTCTTTTACGTATCATTCACTTAAGAGAGTCCAGTTTCCCTCAAGTTATAACCCATGGTTTCTAATAAACACTCTCTCAATGAAAATAATAATAAACTCAGTTAGCTTACAACTAAATTAGAGAATTTTCGTTTCAATCCTGAATGTTTACTCTCGTACCAAGGATTAAAGAAAGTACATCCAATACTGAAAAATGGGGTAAATTTTTCAGATGATAAAAATTTTTCAGATCACTATTTGCTTGAGATATCAAAAGAAGCAGAAAGTTAATATTGCTTTCATACTAACAGCTAGATCCTCCAGCTAGGTCCAGGCTAGATTAGTGCTATTAAATACGACCAATAAAATATAAAAATGATAATAACGAAAAAATTATGTCAAAAATCTCCATTATATCCATCATACATTAACTTTAATCAACGATCAGTTTCTTAGAGATAGAATATCAACAGGTACACTGTCCATCAATAGTTAAATTATTATATTAATTCATTAAACGCGCCATCCATGGTCATTGCGAAACAATGATTTGATTAGCAAGACCGTGATGATAAAAAAATGAGAAAATCCAAATTTAACACCAAATTCTTTTTTACACTTTGATGTCTTCAGAATCATCAAAAACTATGCTTTACTTATTGTTTTACATGTTAACCCACCTTACAGAGAAAGCTAGGCCATCTTCACATGAGAATTTCAATGATTTCCTTAGTGTAGCTAGCATAAGCTACTCTAATCAAAATATGTAGGTCTGAAATGTGACAGAAGAAGAAAACATTATCGTCTAAAATAATATCAATGAAATTAACTCTTGAACACCTACTATGGATAACGCATTTCAAGCAGCACTCGAACATCGTTGAAATATATTCAAAGAGGGAATGTGACAATGGAACGTGTAGCCTAATCGAAGTCTGAATGAACTTGGTGACTTACAAACTTTCAACAGAACATGGGATTCGAATCCCACGTTGTTTGTACGAGCTTGATGTTACTCGTAGCTTGATAACATACCACCTCATTCCTATTTTGACAATTTCACAGTGAGGTACGTACAGTTGAGCCCATCAGGACCTTTTATCCTAGCCATCCTTGGCTCCTTCATATCTGTTCTTCCGCATTCTCCCCCTCCAGCACCCCACCTTTTGTTTTATGGACTCATTTCGCCTCTCTCAGAGGTCCTTGCCGAATCGACAAAATCGAGTACATTGGAGCCGCACGTTCGATCGTTTACTGCACCCTTGGGAAGGTGTCATCCTCGAAGCTGACGCTCAGAGGCGTGATGAAGATACTAAAGAGGATTACGGAGAGGCTAACAAGTACCGGTCCTCATGACGATTTACAAAGGTTGACGCTCCTTGCGGGTAGGTTAACAGGGAGAAACAACGCTGTTACACAACACTTTGGAAAGTAAAGGGTTGCGAATTGGATGCGAGGGTGAAACATCTGTTCCTATACTTTGAATACCCCAATCGTGTTACCGATCAGAGTTTTTTTTATTTTTTCCTTGCAACCAAACCCGCCGGAAACTTATTTTAACCTGTAAAATACGGTGCGATTAATGCTCATGTGAATCAAAGCTCTCCATCCGCTATTTCGTTTCAAGCTTTCTCCTTCACTTAACTCCAAAGAGATCCCTTCAACCCTTTACGTGAATACAGTTCGGACCGGATGCCTAATGGATAGCCTTTGAATCTACTATTACGACTCTTTGATAAAATAATGAAATTAGTCAGGTGGATTCATCCAATGGCAACAAGAATAAATACATTTTTTTCTTAAAGTAAATTCTGAGAAAGTTGATTTTCTATAACTTTTAGACGAAAATAAGGCCACAAATGTTTCACTTATCGACAATTTATAAATAAAAACTTAAAATGCAATGAATTTATTTTTTAAAATCCTCAATTTTACTTCAACTTTTGCAACATACCTATTCCTCGGTATCTAATGGTTCAAATACAGTGAAGAAGACTTTTCAAATGCAATTCTTGATCAAATTACAGTATCAGAAATTTCCAGAATCTAGTTCTTTCCAAAATTCTTTAAAAAACTCAAAGTATGTATATTGCATCGTTTACACAAAGAAAGAGAGAGTAAATTTTATTTTATACTATATTTAACGATGGTCAACATTTTTTCGTTATGATTAAGGAAATTACCTTTAGTACTATTGGAATGAAATATTTAAAGCAAATGGTAGATTGAAGAAGGAGAAGAAGTTCTTTTGATGTGTAATATTTTTATATAAAATTTGAACTCACTTCCGCTAACAGCTGAATACCGACATATTTTAAAATCAACAAACGAAAACAATAGAACAGTAACTACTGCCAGTAAATATAAAATCATTAAGAAGCGAAATAGTCACAATTAACATGTACTTAAAGTTACATCGACATATTTAATTAAATAAAGTGCAGTGACCCTATGCCGTCGCTTCAAGACAAGCAATTTTTAAGGATATACAATGAGTGGGAAACCTGGGTTCGAGTCCCAGTCAGATCGATAATTTTCGCTTCTGTTAATCCATGATTAATCTCCTTCAAAGAGCATGCTAGATTTTGGCTGCGTTTGAAAAGAAATCTGAGTAATGCTACGTATTATTTATCGATGTATATGCATTGAACTTTCCCTTTGCCATTTTATTTTTGTTTATTTAGGCTACTCAATACTAACAAATTGGGCTACTGGCATTCAGAATCGAATGAAACGGTAAAATGTCTTTGTATAATTTTGAGGCACAATTTTCACATCGCAGGACCTTGTTGATTGTCTATTTCTTCAATTACAACAATTCATCCCAAGGATTTAATATCCCATTGAAATTAATTCCTGTCCTTAATCTTCTATCTCCATTGCCTTTCTTTGGTCCATTCCCAGCATCTCTTCTTTCACTATTCTTGCTGCGAACATTTCCCTCTCGTTTAACTCCCAATGCGCACACTTCCGTCAGTTCCCTTGCGCTGCAAAAATCTTTCACGTCCTCCACTTGATCGGATGCCCGAATAAGATAAAAAAAACTCTGTCCCCTTGGAATCTAGGAATTGCTACGTCGGCGATGGACCCAAACAAAGGAGATGGAGAAGATGAAGAAAGTGAAATGGCGAAAGAAGGAGTGAGGAAAGAGAAATATATCAAATATATTAAAATGCAACTAATTCACTTCATTTACCAGAATAAGATCAAAACAACGCTACGTTTATTTCATACATGTATATAGATAATCGGTAAATCCTCAGTAACTTACTTAGTAACTTACTTACTCTTACTAAGAAAGCCTCTAAAAAGAAAATTCTATATTTTTCTCATTTCGAAAAATTGTAATGATACGCTCATAAAATGTATAATTGATTTACAAAGTACGAGTGTTTTCAGCGAGAGAAGATGACCTGTGAAGCATAGGCAACGGGATTGAGGGAGAAAAAATTTGTAGGTGAATAGCTAGGAACTGAGTTTAGAAGTTTGAATAATAGCTTTCTTAACTAAGTGGCATCAGATTTTAAAATAGTGATTGCGTCAGGAGGATCCTCGAGGAAGTAGCTTCCCTCGGGTCACATCTGATATTGGCTCAGCTACTTTCAATTTAGCAATATGGTATGGTTCAACAATAACCTGATTTTTTCGTCTTTCACGAAGGCTCGAATGAAATTAATGTGTCTGTTTACTCCGGAATATAAAATAAAATACGTGACATTATTATCCGCAGTATTAACTAAAAGCTATATTACTGTTATCATTGTCTCTAAAAACAAAAGAAATAAATCCCAAATCTGAGAGTCAAAGAAAAGGAAACAGAAAATATTTCTTTGAAGAAGATAAAAATAAACGTGTTTGTCATTTCCATACCTAAGTAAAATTTCAAAACCTCGACAATTGCGGTAAGTGCTGTCTATTACTTAAGTGTTGTTATTCTCTGTGTAATGATGAAAATAGGCCGAATCAAACCGCTCTTGATTTTCCGGGTAAACTTTTTGAGTGTGACTTTAGAAAACTTAAAGAAAAATAATTAGCGCTGGATGGAAACAAGGCGATTCAAAGGAAAAGAATGGACACCATTTTCCAGCAGGATATTTAAAATGGAACCATATTACTCCTCAATTATCAAAAGTGAGGAAATAAACTTCCAATAGAAGAAGAGATAATTTGAAGCAGAGACTTGAGTGAGATATTTTTGAAGCATTATCTCATTAGCATAGACTAGATGTAATAAAAATACAAATGAAGTTCTGAAATCTTATCGATTTCCTTTGATTCTAAGTAGCTTAACGAGTTTTATACGTAGAAAAGTAAAAGCGAGATGATCTCCAGGATTAGAGTATTGACGCAAACAGCAGAGTTGCAACGGAGATTCAGAAATGGCAGAAATTCCACGGTTCACCATCAAAATTGGAATAGGTTATCCCATAATCAAAAAATGATGATCTAAAATATGAAACCACCTAAATAAATTAGGAAAAAGTGAAAATCTTAGTAATACGAGCTAGGATACGTATCCAACATAAAATATGAAAAAATGTATATTTCGAAAACTATTAGTTGTTGAACTTGTAAATATTATGTTGGATCAAATGATTACTCATCCAAATGTACTGTAAAATTAATTCTTAGCTATTGTACCTGATAGGTATCCTGATTATATTCTCACGATACACTTTAAATCAGACTGACAGATAAAAAGTAGAGAAGTACGGCAGAATCATATACATAAAAAGCAAATGTCTGTCCGTCCCCCTATTTATCTCAGAATCGGCTTGACTTAGAGATCTGAAACAAACTGCATTGTGTTTCTGCGATGCTGAAACCCACAGGAAAACTATTTCCATCTCTGTAAAGGCCGGGGTTCGAACCCAGGAGCACAAAATATATTTCTATAAGAGATGTACGTAAATTACGTTTCAAGACTTGCAGAGGTCGTTTCTTTTACAAAATTAAATTAGATATAATGGTACTACGAAATTGAGACAAGTCTCACAAGAAAGGAAAATAAGCACAGAATCTTATTTCAGTCGTAAATCATTCATATACATTCGAAATTGCGAGAATATTGATAAAATAGACGTAAATTTCGTGAAAATATTTGCAAATAAACAAACAATCCCTTTGACGAACAAGGCAAATGTTGTACATCGACTTGATGAGATATCCCATATTAATGCACGGGGATAATCAGTTAGTATACATTTCTATAAGAAATGTACGTAAAATAGGTTTTCGTTACCTGCAGAGGTTGTTTCTTTTACAAAATTAAATTAGAAATAATGGTCCTACGAAATCAAGAGAAGTATCTAAAGAAAGGAAAACGATCATAGANATTTAAGGAAATTGATAGCTGATAATCTTTTAACTACATTTGCTTGCATTTTTTCATTCTAACGAAAATTATTTGATAAATACTAAAGAGGAATATCCAACGAAGAAGATCCCATGTAACTATCAAAATATTCCCATGTAACTATCAAATTAACTGAAATGGAATGAATAACTGAAAGGAGTTTTAAGCTATTATTGACAAAAAATACAAATTGTAATTTTGAGTGCGAGCTGTGAAAAGGAGAATTGAGGCAAAGTGCTTCCTTTGATTTAAATCCCATTAACTGCATCTTACCGCAGAACATTTTTGTGCTTAGGAGGACCAGATATATACGATATAGATATATTTTTAAACTAAATTAAGTCCCTTCATGCTTGACGGGGGCGTTTACTAGTTATTGATAATAACTAAACGGTCAGTATACGGGAAAAAAACGAAACGAAAGTCTTTTAGCACAGAATTTTCCGGTTGAATCTCTTAAATAATGAAGCATAAAATAGCTCGATGAAAAATTAGCCCATGGTTATAGCTTTCATACACTGATTTAAAACCTCTTTACAAGTATATCTTAACAAAAAAGAAAGTATTTGAGGTAATTTAGCACGTGCGGTTTCTCTCTTACCCCGAATTAACTGCGTGAGGAACGGAATTTCTCTGTAAGTAGAAGACGCAGGTTCTACGAGCAGAATGGACACCTTTCCTCGTAGCTCTGCTACATCATACTTTGATTTGTCCACTCATCCTTATGTCTTAATAAGACATAATGGCTCATGATGGTTATTGGCTCATGTTGCGCATTTTAAGCAAGGTTTTTAAAAATACGATTTAATGGTTTCCACTGTATGAAAGGTTCTGCTATATGAAATAAAACATTAGTCATTATTTGCGTTACCACTCCAAGAGCAACCGCGCCCAAGTTCGTTGCTTTAGCAAAGAGTCCTTAATCCAGTTGCCGAGTTTCAGTTGCGTTCGTCCTCACGAAGAGATGCCCTTTGAAGCCAAGTCGGCCATCCATCACCCGTGGAAAGAGAGGCCACTACACTCCCTAATTCCATCTTCCCCTCTCTTACTCTATCTCTTCGCCCTATTGTGCCTTTTCACCAAACCCCATCTACACACTCCTTTGCTCATAGCATCCAAGAATCCTCCACTTCCAACAGTAAGCCTGTCCTAACATTTTCAATGCTAGAAGCTAGATGGGGAATTAATAGCCAAATAGTCTAATGAGATTTACAACCCATCCAAGACGACGTGAATGGAACCTTTACTATTTTCAAGTCGTATTTTATGCACGCAAAGTTTCCGAAACTAGAATTATTTGATTTTGACTATGGAATCGAGGCAGAATTTCATGCAACCAATTTACCAATATATAATAATTATCGTCCGTCTTATCGTTAATATCGTTATCGTTATATCGTTAATTTCGTTTCATTTTGAGATTTGTAACGAGAAAACGCTTCGATTTGGAGAGGCAAAGAATGAAGTATCGACGTTACTTTTTGTAACGCAGAAACTTTCTAGAAGGTGTACTACCTGAATGGATTGGTGAGATTTCTATCATCACTAGCTTCGTTTAGATGCGTTTATTACTATTTTGAGAATTGATAAGATTTTTATGGCCATCAAATAAAGAGGATTTTCGAGATCGAAGACGAGTTGCTTTCGATACTATTTATTGTACGATTTTATATCACGTTTTTTACAAATATTTATTTGGCTCCATACCTAACACTTATGTCCTTGAGGCAAGAAAAACATCTCTTCGTAAAGATGACACTATTTTTAAATGAATTTCTATTTGATATTGATTATCCAATGCGATACTAACAATAGCCATAAGATTTGAAATGGTCGCTAAACTACACAAGGAGAAGATCACTTTGTTTTTCTTATATTAAAATATGTATATACTATATATATATAATATTATATAATTTAATCATCTCCAAAATCCTTCCATGGCAAAGGAATTTCTCCACATAAACAGATTAATTATAAAGTAAAGGTATACATTAAGAGAATTCCAGTATTTCATTGCGCACGTCATAGGGAAATATTACAACGACTGCTTCCTTCCCAATTTCCTAAAGGCAAAGTAGTATTCGTACATAAAAGCCACGCCCAACTCATTAGTCAGAGATGCTATATGTGTACAGAAAACATGGCCAAGTCTCCCTCTATTGCCCTACGTTTGGATGGATTTGGTGGATATTGAGCGACGGTCAACTCAGAGAAAAAACTACTCGGTGAAGGGACAACACAGCTTGTGTTGCGATCATGGAGAGAGATACGAGTCCAACTTCGCCCTACTAGATTCGGCATTAGCTAAGCCAACTATTGTAGTGTTACCTACACATAACATATTTGGTCAAAATCATTCTGTTGGATCTTCAGAGCAACACAAAGTACTAAAATTAAAAATTTAACTTCATTATTCTATTTTCGGTTATTTAATTTTGGCCAAGCTAATTGTCGCCGAAACTTCTTTTCGCGGAGTCGGCTGTTGCCGAATTGTCTGACCGTGGCCTAAATAACCCTGCTCCATTTCCGATGGAAAATTCTCCTCAATTCAGAATCAAAATCCATAAGTAAATCATGGAATATGAGAAATACTATCTGTAATAAAATAATTTACTATGTAGGAAAGAAAGCAATTATGAGAGAGAAAACTAAGTAAATGGAAATTTGAAACATATTAATTACAGATCTGATCAGCCGATTAATTCCTCTACTATCGCTCTCGGTAATATTTTATAGCTGTATTTTCAAATTACGTAATCGTTTACTCATTTTAGATAGACATTTCAGACTAGCGCAAGAGCCGATATTTTTATGGCCCGAAGTTAATTTAGTCTCGGCTTTGACCCTTGAAAATCTGGTCACCTGGTGCTCCTTTGACGCGATCCGTCTGTTCTCTGTTGCACTGCTTTGGCACTACTATCTCTCTACGGACCTCCTCTTTCCCCTCATTTCCCTCCCTCGCGCTATCTCTCGACCCTTTTAGCAGCGCACAATGTTCTAACCTTCTTCAGTCCCCGGCTTGATGCGATTAACTTCTCTATTCATTATCTTGGTCATTTCGTCCGTCGGTCACTTCTGTCACCTTCCCTCATCTTTCGTTCTACGCTTCCTCCGCTTTATTTATATCTCTATTCCACAATTCAGGACGAGAATGAAGCACTCAGCCATACTATTGAACGCTTCGACTATTCCATTGGTGAAGGATTTTTATCCACATGTGCATCGATAAAGCGATCTCCCCGTTAATTCGGAAGATAACACATTAAAGTTATCTTTAGAAAGAGGATTACTCCTAAAGTAATGTCGAATAATTTTGGGTACAATTAAAATTTCGCCAATTCATCCCCACTAAGACTACCCTTATGATTATTGACTTCTAATGTTCAGTGATCATTTTAGAATTTAAGGAAATTGATAGCTGATAATCTTTTAACTACATTTGCTTGCATTTTTTCATTCTAACGAAAATTATTTGATAAATACTAAAGAGGAATATCCAACGAAGAAGATCCCATGTAACTATCAAAATATTCCCATGTAACTATCAAATTAACTGAAATGGAATGAATAACTGAAAGGAGTTTTAAGCTATTATTGACAAAAAATACAAATTGTAATTTTGAGTGCGAGCTGTGAAAAGGAGAATTGAAGCAAAGTGCTTCCTTTGATTTAAATCCCATTAACTGCATGGTTTTTGGAACGTCCGTGCGGACCGTTTAGCATTACACAAAGAAGTTTGATATTATGATACGAAAAGTAGTTCGATACCGTTACAGCCTTACACTGGCTTTCGTTTTCTCAGAAATCATTAATTCACGAGATTAGCGTAACACTTTAATATAGAAATCACTATCATTCCATAATCATAAATAAAATACCGATTAATATGAGCCTTTTTACCAACGCTGAGCTCGGTGACGAAACGGTTAATGCGCTAACCAACACTGAGGTCCCGGGCTCGAGCCCCGAATAACCGGGTTTTTCCGACATGAGTGTTTGTGATCGTCGTTATTGCTTATAATCGTTCAAATTATTGAAACCGGTATAAAAATGTATGGCTCTTGTTTCCGTTAAAAATGTAACAAATAAACAATTATGGCATGAACAGATCTATTTTTAACTATCTACGGCTAAATAATTCGGTAGCTTAAGCTTTCGGCAATTTTTACGCAATAATAGCTCATTTTCAAGCAAGGTTAATTTCCTGATTTTGGAACGCAGCAAACGCTGATTTTAAAACTTAAAAATGTATGTCATAACTTTTAAGCTATATCAAAAGTTCAATACGCCTAAAATATTCAATTTAGATCAAAAATCAACATAAAGGCAATATCCAATAGAGGAGAATGAAGGTACTCGTATATTTCTTCTTCGAAGCAAAAAAATAAAAGCATCTTACACGTAGACAATCATTATGAGTATCATCCTGCGCAAAAATAAATGAACTGCCTCGAAAATCTTCGAATACTTTCTGTGATCGTTCTATGACAATATATAAGGTATCTTTCGAGAAAAACTCTTCCTTTTCGTGAAATATTAAAGGAAGTCTTGATGGCTGCAGAGCTACGTAGAAGAAAATATTTTGGGAAATGAGACAAAAAGTATGAAAAAAATCCCAGAAATCCAGTTGTCGCGCGTTCCAAGGAGTCATCCGAGTGACAATGGTAATCCCTTCGCAATTCTAGCAGACTAGGATTTTGGTGTCTAAGAATAATGCTTCCATCACATCGCACATCTTTTCCCGAGCTTTCTGAATCCTAACACAAACGGAGAAAATACCTCCAGTAAAATGTCTCTGAAGGGTCCTTGTATCCATATATCTTTAGGCTCGAAATAGAACTTCATTCTCACTGGTTCTGAGATATCCGTAATATCTTGGAGTGTACCGAAGGCATTGTATCGTGTACATTTTCTACTCATAAATAAAGTTTTTATAAGAATTAGAGGGACCGATACAATTAAAAATCAATCTCAAATTGTATCTATTTACTTTTCTCTTCCTTTGCTGTCTCGATTTCTTCCCTATTACTGTATTTTTCCTATTTGTTTTTTAATTTATCTTAGTATATAGCAAAACGATATAAAAGGTTAAGTGACAGAGAAGCTATCTATCTATCCTAACCTTTAAAGTATAAGAGTGTCAATCTATCAACTATTTTAAAAGAATTTCTTGGCAACGATCTTACAGTGAATATCTGTCATTTATAGAGCCATATAGCTATCTTTACCCAAATTAAGCAAGGCTGATTGGTCCATGTCCAAACATCCATAACTATGAAATAGTCACATATTTGCATTGATGTTATTAAGGTTATTTCTGAAATGCTAAAAGTTGATTAAAACTAAGCAGACGTGATTTGAATGCTCGCCCACTACTAAAGTATTGCATTAAAATTTGACTGAGTATACTAGAAGAACTTCTAAGCATTATCGTCTAATATATCCTCTGTGAAATGATTTCTATGATTCGTTACAGAATTACAAGAATTATATTGAAATTACTTCAATGCGTTACAGATTCCTAAGCTTCTTTATATTATTTTTATAATGTAAATTATTCCGCATATGCTAGATTAGATTTAATATCAACTAAATATTTAATAGTTGTTCCATACCTATGAATCACACTCGATGAAATTTCATTAATGATTTTCTCATAGAATTAATCTGAGATAATTTCTTATAAGATGTGAGCCGCCCACTAAATGCCTGAGAAGTGTTACTAATGCAACACTACTCGTTCATTGAATCGCGGTCTACTGAATAAAAATTCGAGTTGGAGCGAAAACTATCGACATTTATGCGTTATTATGAAAATGTACGACGAATTATGTCAAATCAGGCAATGATATACATCATTTATTATTAGGCATGCACTCAAAATACCTATAATGTACCTCTAACCAACTTATTACTGGCGGAAAATAGGAACTTTCTCCCTTCCATTTCAAACCAATCCCGACAGGATGAATTTCTAGTTGACATTTGATGAATGTACCCGGCGACGCTCATATTTTTCTCCGGGATGTCTCGGGCGTTTAAATTTATTACTCCTACTCAACTCCGCCCTCGGCGTCAACCGCAACGATCCTCAGCTCCTCCAACGTCCCTTTCAGCGCCAACAGAAATTGCCCACATAAGAAGTCGCCCTAGTATTTCAAAGATAAATTCAATCACTCACGTGAGCAGGAGTTTTTCGGAGATAAATTGGAGTAAGTGATAAAAGCTGATGCGCGTCGATATCAATACGTCAACCCAGATTGGGAGATAAAAAGGCAAGTAATAATTCCCTCACTCTTCATCCTAAGATGTGGTCCTCCGATGCCTTGACGTACCTAATAAGTAAACATTGACTGGGGTATTGGAATATCGATAATCAAGCAATCTCTTCCTCCCATTCACAATTAAAAAGTTATTGTGCAAAAACGAACTGACCGATGCCTAGATGATCGACTTTTCTCACACTTCACTCCGAATAGACCTCACTACAGATTATTTCTCGAAGTAATTCAGTTTGCTAAGAAACGGGTTACTAATCACAGACACACTAATAGGGTGAAACCATCTTTTTCTGTATCAAACTATTTTATTATGTATTATTTGGAATTTATCAATTTTTATGCCTATTAAATTTTATCTACTGCTTGTACCAATCGTTTGTACATACTATCGTATGTATGACATATGGGTTAGATGTACTTATTTATTTTTCTAGATTTAATTTAATTGTATTCAATTGTTTTTGGTTATTAGTGTAATACTATTATCGTATGATATCTGTAATACTATTATCATATGATATATCCAAGGGTTAGGTGGAATAGACACCATTTTATTCTAACCTCACCGTAAGAATAAAGTAATAATAATAAAAATCATAGCACTTATCCCTGACTTAAGCTATAGGTAAGGCACTGAAATAAATATCCTTTAAAACAGGTATGGCTATGACCCAATGACCGAAGAATTTTAAAATATAAACCATGGAGAAGGAATGCCAAAAAGGTTTGATTGTGAATTTAATAAATAAAGGCATCCAAACGATGGAATATTACGAAATATAAGGATTTATTAAAATATAAAAAAAATACATCAGAATAAAGTGGACAATTATCAGAGTAAATTACAGTTATAGAATTAATTATTAAATCCATAAGTTTTGTAATGATTGCAAAATCTTTGTCATTTCGTAAACTATAGCTTCCAAGTTCGATTGGTAGTGTTAAAAATTTGATACGTATATTTTATTACATCTGAAATAGCATTATTTCTCTTAAAATATGTATTTTTTAAAGTACACAGTAAGCTGAATATTAAATATGACATTGATATGTTCAGATGTTACTTCGTAAAAAAGCAATATCACATAAGAGATAACTTTGTATTAAGAAGTTTTTTCTCTTATGTGATATTACATCATAAGTCTGTGAATATTACATCAACAATACATTATGAATGCATTGATTAAACTTAGTAGATTGAGTGAAATTGAATTATTTCGGGTACTGTATACACCTTCCTACGGTAATATTGGTATTATTTGCATTTTTGTGATTTCAATCAGCTTATTTTCCTCTATGAATATGGTATTTTACCTGTTTCAATTCATTACTTACATGCATTATGTTTTAATAAATGACTTCCATATTCTGTCCTTTTGAGAAGTTTGACCTCTGGATTTATCATGATCTACAACTTAACCATGGCATGATTCTGTTAACTCCAAGTACGCCATTACCACCAACATGCCCTTAACCTAAGCCATAAATTAGAACCTCCGTTAGGTCACCCTCGTGAAGGACAAGGACAACTAAGGGTCTGGATCGTCGTTAAATTCTAGCATCGTGGCTTTCGTAATAGTTAGTACAGATATTTCAAAATAAGTTACAGTTTCCACGAAATAATTTCATCAAAATAAGTTGAAAATCCCAGAATTAAATTTGTTGAGGCTCTTTTGTAAGAAGATCTGTAGAAATTAAACTGCTAACAATACTTAATTTTCTTGAATGTTGATTAAGCAAAAGAGATATTGACCTTACTTAGCTAAATAAGAAAATTTTTACCCAAATCTTTCAATAGGATTATCTTTTTCTTAGTGTCTAAAATACAGAAAAGGTGTACAAAAATGATTATTTTATTTTATAAATATTTCATAAAAATTAATCTCAAAAATTATACCATGACTCTTAAAAGTACAATCTCTTACTGTTTGGCCCAACTTTTTTAAGAATAAAGATATAATAATGTGAATAGTTCTATCATCTAGAGTATCCAGATCATACTATAGGAAATCTAAAAGCACTATTTAGTATAAATACGTTAACGTTCTGACCGCAGAAATTGAAATCATCAAGATTTCAAGATGAAAGGACAGATTGGATTATTATATTAATTGGATTTGCTCTTGAGAAGCGAATGAGTTAAGTATTTTTAAGATTGGAAAAAGCAAGAAATAAAATACAACAAAGATTTGGGAATAATTCAAAACAAAAGAAATGCATGCACTAACATAGGAGCAACGGTATAAACAGAGTTAATGAATTTACAGTTTTCATATGGCATGACAAAAGAATACTGAGTGTAATTGTAATACACTTGGACCAACTTTTCCTTTGGAAAACAAACATTAACTCGTATAGTTTTCACTAAAACTGCCTCAAAAGTACGTCTCAAGCAAATAATACACATACGCTTCATAACTACACAAGCGAATACAAATAGCAACCGCAATGAAAAGTTTAAGCTGTATCTTCCAGCTAATTCAAGAAACTTACACTCAACCATTTACGTAACTCGGAAGTTACTCAGAGAACAAAGAACCTAAAATCGGTGAACCTACAACCTCTGAGTGTCATAAAGAGCGTAGTTAAGAGTAATGGGGATTTTTATTCTACTCTCATAGCCAGGTTACCAGGACCTGAACTAGCTGAAGTTTCTTATTCTGGCCAACCCTTTCTCTATTATCTTCAAACACTTCTGGATATTAAGTATTAAATACTTGCTTTTATCCTCTACCTAACTTTTGCCTTTTACCCTCCAGAGAAACCTTTGCCTTATTGCCGTAAAAATAGATAATATTTCAATTACTGTATTATGCTCGTCAATTGGCTACTTTCACTGTATCATAAAAATGGTGGCGTTATTATGTTTTGAAATCAAATTTGGAGTCGGAAAAGCATATGCCGTGTTAATCATGATTCAATAATATGTAAATTTTCAAATCTTAGAGCAGTTATCGGTCCTAATTTACTTGCAGTGATATAATTATGAAACATTCACGCTAATAGAGACATGAGAAATTTTTTGCAAAGGCTAAAGATAAAGGTATTAGTAATTAAAGGTATTAGTAATTAAATGCTAATATTATAAAATTAAATTACCTGGCCCGAAAATACTAACAATTCCTGGTAAAAATATTTCATAAATTACTAATTTATAACATTTAATAACAAACACAATTTCTCCATAAGATATCTATGTCAGTTATTGGAATATTTACCGTAAACGAGAATCAATTGCTCGCACTCGTTCAACTTAGAAGTTTTCTGAACCAGTTTGTCTGTATGTACCAGAAAGTAGACAACTTTTTCTTCGTTGTTAAACTTTTAACAATTTTATACTGAAGCATTAGCATAATATTGTCTCTAATTAGATTCAGAAAATTTTACTTTTCGGGTAGTTGTAACACAATTTTTAAAATGAATAAATGGTCGCTCCTATTTATTGGGCGTTTTGTCCTTTTCGACTTTCAGTTGAGAAGCTTTTCCTCTCAAACCCAACCTTTTGTGTTCTTATTGTATTACCGTATCTTCCAGCTCTAAATATTGAATAAAACTTATGTATCTACAAGGTTAGGTGGCAGAGAGACCAACTTGGCCAAACCTTGCCTTAATATAGAATTTATTCATTCGGTACCTCGCCTTAAAAATACCAAACTATCGTTAAGTTAAGACACCACACGATCGAAGTGAATAAAACGTGAAGTTACTTCAGTTTCTTTTCTGCTCGTATCGAGTTGGTGATATTAGCTCATACGAAAGAAGATGAATACTTTCACGATTTCGTACTTGGATACTCCGGATTCAATTCTATCCCCTACCCCCCCTAATACCCTCTCTCCCTCATACCCTTCCGGCTCCCCTCACTCCTTACTTCTTTCATCCATTTCTATCCGTTCTTATCAACCCCGTACACTTCCGCATCCCTCCATTCTTTTGTCTCCTCGAACACTCGGTGACTCCGAAAGGAAAGAAAACCTCGAAATGTGCGCACCTCAATCTCCTCTTTTTTCTGTTCTCCTATATCAGGAGCTTTTCCACTCGTGCAGCATTTCGTCCCTTTAAAACCTGATGCGTATTCTTCTTTAATAGAAACTAATTACTTTTGGGAGTATTAATACCCATAAAGATATAATTTCAATCCAGCAGAATACATTAGGAAGCGTAGGATCAGCTACAAAATCTCCCAAGATTAAGTGTTTCGATTTTAAGCGTTAGATATCGTCGGAGTCGATACAATACAACCAACTGGTTCTCATATTTACATAAGTGTCCTAAAATTAGCAATGGGTAAGAAGTTAGCTTTAAAATAGCAACGTCCTCAGGGCTTAATTAAATATTGTATTTGAATTTAACATTCCGAGGGAAATATGAACTATTTATGGATGTTGATGTGAACCATATCGTTGTAAACGTTCAGCGGTATTAGCTACAATTATTGCACGAGACAGAAAGTTTCTTTTGCTGTTGATGAAGCGTTGCAGTGAGAGGAAACGTTTAAAACAACAACATAAGAGC
This sequence comes from Ladona fulva, assembly GCA_000376725.2. Lineage (NCBI taxonomy): Eukaryota > Metazoa > Arthropoda > Insecta > Odonata > Libellulidae > Ladona > Ladona fulva. The sequence goes on from KZ308963.1 coordinate 275,438, forward strand.
AAACAAAAATAAATTCAGATTGGAGTAATCGATTATCGTGACTTCGGGATTGCGTTAAAGTGATTAATACGTTATCCTAGATAAATTAGAATAAAAACAAATATTACCGCGACTTATCAAGCAATTTTCCTAAATGATATTTCCACTTTACATAGCTTGAATGAAGATTATTAACAGTTTGAAGAATACATTTGACGAGTAACCCATCTTATATTTTCAAGTTTCTAATAAATGTAACAAGAAACACAGCAAAAAATTCCTATATTCCATACACAACTAATGTAATACATTTTGACAAACAAAACTAAATAAAAGTTTACAGAAGCTAGTACTTTGACAGTCAACAATGCCTCTAAACAAAGTCGTAATTACGTTACATTGAAGATTATTCATCGGTGAAGGGAAATTATAATCACTTGAACCGATAAGCTTTTCAGCGACATAATTTCATTATTCAATTAAGTGATAAATTATATACATCAAAGATTCAACCATTTAGCTAATTACATATTAAATATAATTTTAGGAATAAGACGGAATAGTAATTTATCAATGGAATGGATAATTATACACTAGGCAAGTCGCTCCTCACATAAGTTTTTAAGAGCCTCCACATATAGGCGTTTGATTTCGGTAAAAGCGGTTCCGGGTTCGATTCTCGGTGAGAGCTCACGTGCGAAACGGTCTTAGCTGTCGAAGCACTGTTGAAAATTGCCATTTGCTACAACTATAGAGTTTTTAAAGGAGTAGCTTATATCTCTCTTGACCTGTTTACAAAAGAGGAAGATAAATTTTCGAATATATCAGTATAGGTAACGGAAATAAATAAGCATATAGAAGGTAGTTGATGACAGGATCGGATATCATACGTATGCGGATAAATACACAATGGCATTTAGTTTACTCTGAAAACGAAAGAGCTACTACTCAATTCAGCAGTTATGGCTTCTTCTTGAACTGTAATAAGCAGAACAAGAATAAACCCTTTGAAGAGACGACGGAACTCTTCCGAACGAATGAATTACAGAGGAGAAAGGACCCGATCGAATGCAGCCATTCGGTGCGTTAATTTGAGCAAATAATTCTATTACCGTGTAAAACGTATATCAAAAGGTACCTCAGAATGCCTCCGCCTATTAAATTCCTTTGAGGTGCATCTGAGCGGAAAATCTGCCGAAAAAAATTCGAAGCTCGGCATCTAGAATATCAATCACCGCAAAATGTCAATGGAGCACAAAAGAATCCGAAAACCTTTTCTTAAGTATCTCCTAAAAAGCATTTACCCCAAATTCCGTAATCGGATTGCCTTTTCCTTCGACGGAGGCCTTCGACAATGAAACCCAATTAGGCTATAAACTTGGAGGAATTCCCAGTCGATTTTCTCTGCATAAGGAGTCTCTTTAAGAAATTACGCATCCGCTTAGGGGAAAACGCATCTGAGACGCACTCGATAAAATAAATTTCCGAGAGCCTAACTCCAAAACTTGGTGCCTGACGCCTCCCCGCACAAAAGAAGCTAAGAATCCCCCGCAAGGAAGGGCTCGTGAGAACTGAGTGAGAATTATGAAACCTCAACATCGCGCTCCGCCATTCTCTAAGAAATTTTTTCTCGTCGGTGGAAAAATCGGGGTAACCTTTCAATGAGACTTCTTTCCTCCGCCAATCAATATCACTCGAAGCCGAATCCTTTTTACCCTTATATAAGCCAATTCTTCCGTGCGACCGACTCTCTGGAGAGCAATTTGAAGAGCTGTTGAAACAATTTTTAAATCATCTTCCACTCTATATAACGCAGTTTTCCTCTCTCTTCAATGAACTGGAATGCGGAAGATATCTTTTATCTCGGACAAAGGTTCCCTTTTTTTAGGGCTTTCGCCGAGAGACGGCCCGAACTTTTTATTGCAATGCTTCTGTTGATATTAGCATCTTTGATTTGGGTTGGAAAAAAATTCGCTTTTGAGGGACGACCGATTTTCAGTCGGAGTAATGAAGAACAATTGATAAATGAGTTTGGCCTCCGAGTGGAGATGACAGTTTCTGTAAGGTATTTTATCAATTTAGGAGACCATGACGATTAATACATAAATTATGAATGTTATAAGACTAGCTCAAAAAAATTTAATGCCATGAAGTGAAACAAATTGTAGATGATAAGCTGTCATTTTCAAGCAAATTCTAATTTAAAGGTAACGAAAAAGTTCTATAGTTTTTGTTAGCTATTGATATTTTTGATGGTAATTTAGGCTCTAATTCGCTTAAATTGTATTCTGCAGCGATGATAATTCCACAAAGGAGTGTCAATCCGGCAGTGTATATCCAATAAGAAAATTATAAACAAAGTAGAATGTCTCAATCTAGAACATGGAGTTTCAAATACACATTATTATGATTTTCATTCTAATTTAAATGTTATGTCTAATAATAGAACTGTCACAAATACGCACGATATCTAGAAGGTGCCATTCGAGTTTGATATCAAATATACTGCTGAGTTTCACCTGATATCCTTATTAAAGCTAGCATTGTTTTCCACAGAACTTAAAACAAAGGCAAATCTAAAGGGAAATAGATAAACTGTAACTATTCTAAGAATAAGGCCGCACAACCCTTCTGTGCTTGGTAATTTACATTACCTTAATTATTCCAAGAATAAATACTAGTTTTAACAAAAATGGAAATAAATTTAAAAATGAGTTCCTTATCACGAAAGAATGACTAATCTTACGATAGCTGTTTTTATGTGAATTAGCGATTCTTCTTTATGCGGAATAAATCCATTTTTATCCTTCCTAAGAGTTATACTAACAAATTATTACAATTAAATTTTTAATGAAATATTTAAGATGAATATTTCATGATTACCATCAATAGTATTTTTATTATTAACATAATTATTACTATTACCACTAAAATTAATATTACTATTATCATTACAAATGTACCGCGGCAAGCAGGTACATCTACATCTACATCTACATAAGTACCCTGCAAGCCGCCTTCCGGCGTGTGGCAGGGGGTGTAAACACCAAGAGTAGAATTACTTTTTTAATTTATTATTATCGCGTATCGTTCGCGGAAAAAAAGAGTCTCTAAAACGACTTGTCCTCGCGTCTATTTCTCTTATTTTACGCTCACTGTCGGATCGGGCAAAGTAGCAGGGGGGTCGCATAATATCAATTACGTCATCCGAAAATGTATTTCCTCTGAATTTATCTAACAATCGCAGCCTAGCTTCTAATCTCCTTTCTTTCAAGGATTCCCAACCTGCGTCTGTGAGCATTTGCGTTACACTTGCTTCTCTATCGTAGCACTTTTTAACAAAACGTATCGCCTTACGCTGCACTTTCTCGAGTTCGCGAGAGTTCGTTTCATCCGCTGGGTCCCATATACTCGCCGCATATTCCAGATGGGGCCTAACTAACGTAAAATAGCATCGCTCTCTAACCTTTTCATCGCATCTACCTACAATACGCTTTATAAAACCGAGCTTTTTAGTTGCTTTACCGCATATTTTTCGAATGTGTGTGCTCCAGTTTAAGTTATTGGTTAGGGTGATTCCAAGATATTCTACTGAGTCGACTACATTTAAATTCGTTCCACTAATTTTGTACGGGCGGTTCTGACTCAATTGTTTCCTTTCGAAGAAATTTACTACAGAGCATTTATCTACATTAAGATCTAGCTGCCATTTTTCGCACCACATTTGTATATGAGCTAAGTCGTTTGAGAGTGAAGCACTATCTTCGTCACTTGATATTTCTCTATATATTACCGAATCATCCGCAAATATCCTCACATTGCTATCGATCTTGTCGCTTAGGTCATTGATATAAATGAGGAAGAGTAAAGGTCCGATTACGCTGCCTTGGGGTACGCCTGAAGTGACTCTGACTTTATTCGAACTAACGCCATCAAGTACCACTTGCTGTTCTCTCTCGTGTAGAAAATTCTTTATCCATTCAATTATTTCCTTGTTGATACCTGCTAATTTTAGTTTGTAAATTAATTTGTAGTGGGGGACCCTGTCGAAAGCTTTCTTGAAGTCAAGGAAAATAGCGTCCACTTGTTTTTTACTTTCGGCAGACTTTAAGATATCGTGGACGAATAGAGCTAGTTGGGTTTCGCATGATCGGTTCTTTCTAAATCCGTGTTGGTTCTTACTGAGGAAACGATTGCTATCTAAGAACTTCATAAGTGAGCTAACAACGACGTGCTCCATTACTTTTCCGGAGAGTGAAGTTAATGAGATAGGCCTATAATTTCCTGGGTTCTCCCTCAATCCACTTTTATAAACGGGCGTAACATTCGCTGACTTCCAATCTACTGGGACTCTACCTTCGCGCATGGACTTGGTAAATATAATTTTGAGATAAGGGGCGACGCTTTCTGCCATTTCTTTCAATACTCTAGCCGGAATACCCTCTGGACCTGGCGATTTGTTTGGCTTAATATTACGTAAGAGTTTTGCAATTCCATCTTCAGTAAAGCATATACTTTCCATTGACGAGAGCGTATTAATCTCCGGAAGGGTATCTCTGGAACTATCGCCCGTGAATACGCTTTGATAAAAGATATTTAATATATTCGCTTTCCTCTTCGCATCGCAAGTTACATTTCCGTCGCTATCTCTCAACGAGCTTACCGTTTGTATCTTTCCCTGTACATCTCTAACGTAGGACCAGAAACATTTGGGGTCCTCTTCTAAGCATTTCCCAAGAAATTTTTTCTTAAAATTGCTGAGGGCGTTACGCATAGCATGCTTGGTGTCGGATTTCGCTTTCTTATGTTTCTGTAGCAGTAATGCTTTTCTTGGACTCGAATCAGACTGGTTTATTCCCTCTATGGCCTTTAATTTCCCGTGCAGTGCTCTTTGTTTGCGAAGAGTCTTTCTAACCTCGCGATCATACCATCTAGGTTCGGAATCGTGATTAGAATATTTTGATGGTATATAAATGTCTATGTAATTGTGCATAATCTCGACGAAAATTTTCCAAGTTTCTTCGGTGGACATTTGTGATACGCGCGACTTAAATGAGTAGAAATCGGTATTTAATTTTTCGTTAAATTCCTCGAAGTTCGCTTTGGAAAAGAGATGGATTTTACGTTTTGGTTTTTTATGTTTGCTTAATTTGATGTCGATATCTATGAATACGCCTTTATGGTCGCCAAGACCCTCGTCATTCGAAATATTCTTGATACGCTCAGGGAAGTTAATTAGGAATAGATCGAGTATGTTCTCACCCCTAGTTGGAGATTTTACTGTTTGGCTTAATGCGTTTTTTTGAAGCATATTTAGTAACGTTCTACACGAATCGGAGTCCCGGGCCCTTTTCTTTATGCAATTATTTTCCCAGTCTATATCCGGAAGATTAAAATCACCCCCTATGATCGTTATACTTTGATTATTCTTACTAGTATAGAAATTTACTTCATCGCTAAGATCTCGCAAAACCTGTCGTGGGGAGTTTGGTGGACGGTAAAACGCGCATACGTTGATGTTAGGCTTATTTTTTTGACTTATGGTACACCAGACGCTTTCTATATCACTGTCCTTCGAGACCTGCGCTCTACTCTGGAGAGAAGATTTAACCGCAATAAAGACTCCACCTCCTGTTCTTTCTATACGATCCCGACGGTAGATCGTGAAATCTTTTGGAAATATTTCGTTGTCACTTATATCCTCGCTTAACCAGCTTTCTGTACCTATGATGATATCGGTGTTGTGGCAACGAATAAGATGTTCTAAGTCGGATACTTTATTTTTAACGCTTCTACAATTAACTATCGCAATTGTTATTTTACTTTCGCTTGCAGTTATAATTGGGTTTATTGGTAAAGTTCGCTTATCTTTTATCACGCTTATCCGCGGTTTCACCGTTACTCGCTCGTTAACGAATATTTCGTTCCCAAAAAACGCGGTATCCCAGGTATATGAACAGGTGGCAATGATTACAGTTTTGAACAATTTACATTACATGTAAAGCTAAAATTTATGAAAAACGAAACTAAGAGTTTCAAAAATATTGTTAGAAATTATAATGCCGTCGCCATATTCTGCATATCCCTCCATAGACGTTGAAGTACAGAGCAAAATTACCACCTACCGCTGTCCTTTCGTTTAAGGATTAATACTGGAGGGGCACGTCTCGAGCTCCACCTCAACGCAGGCCACAGAAACCGCTGCAACTGCATAAGGCACGAGTAGCAGCAATTCATTAGTCGCATCGCACACTTCCGAAGCGTCGTCGAGGAAACCGCAGACGTGGACGGAAACAAAGGAGAGCAGCACCGCGACATTTCACGTACGTCACGAAACTCGAGGTGTGCAAAACTTTCGATGCGAGGACGTTGCATCCTCAGCAATACGCTCCCTAAGTAGAATGGATCTCTTATCTAGCCTACTCTGCTATCTCTTGCCCCTCTTCTCCCTCATCCCTCTTATCTCGCAGTTTCTCTCTCAAATCTCCACCCACCACGTATCACTCAACTCTTATGTCCTGATATTCAACATGATCTACATTATGCTCTCAACGTTTTCGTTATAAAACATTATATACATGTTAACTCAATATTATTGTCAGCAGGGGCGTAGCCAGGATTTGCTCATGGGGGTTTAGAGCCACGGAGTAAACACTGATCTACCTATAAACCTACTTCCGCATGGAATCTAATGAAAATAGAAACTGATTTATACTAACGTATACACCCTGAGAATCTTCCGCGATGTTTGTATGACGTAATTAATGCTTCTTTTATTGTTGGCTCTATTCTCATCAGAATTCTGGTTCTACTATGACTAGTATTATTCTAGTTAGAACCTCCAAAACCACCGACTTGGATACGATTCGGATTTTGGTCATAAAGAGATTACAAACTGCGGACTGGTTCACAAACAGTTGTCACAGTTAACATAGGTAACCTTAATGTGCAAAATTTTATAGACAGTAACAATAACAGAGTATAAAAAACGGAACAATAACGAATGCAAGTATACGGATATATCCTCGGAGTTACAAAAGTAAGATTCTCTACTCCTCCGATTCCAATTTAAATATTTTTACCCTCGCTTCGGGAATTCTCGAAAAATTTGTGAATAAAATTCACAGATATTTCAGCTTCAGTTCAGTTACGTTTCAGAGGGAATGCCGTATTCCTTGGATCTTTAAATAAAATTGTAAAACCAAAAAATAAAACTGTAAAATCTTTCTACTTATAATAAAAGAATTGTACATTACTTAAATTATACGTAATAGATATAGTACACTAAGCTTTTCCTTCCATTATGGTATGTCGAAACATCGTTAAAGGCTCAAGCTTGTTAATCCTATGGCAGCTTATTTCAGAGTATTTTTTTAAATGAAATTATTTTGTGCGTACTCGAATGAAAACATTCGAGCACGCATAAGTAGAGTTATTAAACATATTCCGAGAAGGGGGGAGGGAAGAGTAATCAACCAGATTTCAGCCAAAATGATGCAATAAATCAGGAAAACAATTCACGTAATTAGAGAATGCGAGCTATAATAATGTTTTATCGATAGTAGATTAAGCTTTATATTAGCAGGATATAGTAAATAGTTTAATATTCACAATTTCTGAATCACTAAACCCTTTATATCTCTCTTTTATTACACCGTGTGTTGAATAAGAAAAATTCATCCATTTCTGCTGTAAATTCCAATCGGGGTTCACTTATATATGAATTAGCCCATTCCCTCATTCTTTGAGTTATTTTTACTGAACCTCACTCTTCATAACGTCAAGCATAACAAAGTTCTACAAACTTCTCCAGATTTTTGCCCAAGTTTCAGACCCAACTCTTCTACTTTTTTTTACTTCCAGCACGGAGCTATGTTAACCCAGTTCCATGTTTATCAAAATAAGAATTTAAATCCACCCATAATAAATCCATTCGTTTCTGCATGAAATATCACGATCTCGCATGTTTGCTGGACATTTTTTTTAAGGAAACGCGCTCTCTGAGTACCAAAAAGAATTTTGGGATGCACGCTCCCAGGTGAATTTGTGAGTTAATGAGTCACTTAAAGGATGACTCAAATTCCCTCTTATTTGATGAAAAGCCTTCAAAGTGGAATTTCCTCGATATGATTAATTGGCGCAGAAAGAGACATAAGTACACAAAAGTTTTTTTTTTTATTTCCTACGAACGGCATCAATTCAAATTATGACACACCACTTGATAATTTACCATTAGGTAGTAAAAGTTCGATCAGAAATTTACTTCGCAAAAACTTCAGATATAGATACTAGATGGGAAAACTTCTCTGTGCCAACAGATTTTACAAAGTCGGATACATTTTTATTAACATGTGATTAGTATTCACTATTTAGATTAGGTATTCACTGCTATACATAAGCCAATCAAGTACGCCGAAATAAATAGAGAAATATTAAGGATCTGGCCTATTTAAGAATTCACCTGTCCCATTGATAATTCGCAGATTGGAGTAATTGGCTTTTGCAATCCATGCCCCATACCAAAGCACTACTCGCAGGGTTATGAGCAGTGGCTCATTAATGCCATCACTTAGCATAACTTATTCCTCTTCAACTTTCATATCATCACAGCAAAGTATAAAACTGAGACAAAAGTGAATGAAAGGTCTATTTTCTCTACCCTGCACCAAAAAGAACGAAAAATATACTATTTACATAGGTACTGTAATAGGAATGGCCTGCAGCGTATACATGTAGATGTAGCACTTTCGAAATAACCCCATCACCCTTCGACTTAGTTCTTGATTTCCGTGATTTTGCGAAAACATTCTTATCATTCAGTTTGTACGGCGTGTAAGTTATCAATACGCGTATATTTTTTGAATTTACTCTCTCAAAACTCCTCTAATACTTCATCTCTTCACCAGCATTCCGCGGAAAAGATTTCCAAAAATAACCTCTTTCGCTAAAAGGACCCAAATACATGCAGACATTTCAATGAGATTGGAAAGTTGGTCGGGTTTGACTTACCCAATTAAGGATCCAATCAATCTCTCCCTCATCTCCCTCTTTCTCCCTTCACTCTTACTCCGAATATACCCTTATCCCTTCCACCTCTCCCCTCCCATACCTTCCATCATACACTACTCAGTATGGTTACATAAGCTGCACGTCAGCAACTTCCGTCTTCACACAGCGAGCACACAAAACCGTAACCAGAATATTAGCAAGGGCGTAATAATCTTGTGTCCCACTAAAACCTGGCATCGTGGTGGAGGAGAACGGAGGCGCTGGATGGGAAATGAGTAGGAGCGGGTTTTCCGAGGAACTCTGGGAAGGGAGAGCATGATGGGAAATCCCCGCTACCTCCGCCGGACGTGATGATGCACCCGTGACCCAAAACAGATGAAGGGAAATTTTCCAGCATCTCCGTGACTACGCAGATCCTAACCTCCGCGATCCAGCTTTGTCCTCTGAATCTGCCTTTTGGCTACCATTCCTTTACCCTGACAGATCTCCGACATTAAGACTAATCCCCCAACCACCCAAGGATAAAGCTGCCTCTTCGTATTTCCTTCGCAATAGTTTCCGCTGAAGAAGATGGCGACAAAGCGAAAATCCTCGGAAAAAAGAGCCCAGTCAACCGCTAGAGTTTCGGTACACGGAGCTTCTCGACTGTGGAGAGCGGCGCGACCTGTTTTAGCGCTCCCTTTTCTGGTCCATATTCCTTCTGATGACGAGGGAGCGCCCAATCCTCCCATTCTTCCCAAAACGACTCCCTGTTTCTATCCGGATACATGCAGGATTATGGGAGGACTTTCATCCGCTTTGAAAAACCCTTCTCGGAATCCTCTTCCTCGATGGAGGCAATGTGAGAAAATTTTCCTCTTCGCAAGCTTATACAGAGAAGGAATAAGTGGAGTCGTTGGAACGGCGGAAAAGGGGAAAGGAAATGAATGGGCGCCGAAGGAATAATTTCCGAGCTTTTCAAAGGAAGTGAATGCCGACAGAAATACAGGTTATCTGGTTATTCAGTCTTGGTTTTCTGAAGAGAGAAGCGGGAAAGATTCTATTGAGCCCTCAATCAAAGAAGAAAGTAATTTGACATAAAATATGACTTTATAATCAAATATATTTAGTTTTATAGGGATTATTCTTGTATGCAGATACGAATTTTGGTAAAATCCTGCAGGAGCGTAACGTAGCGAATAGCAACCTAAATTGGCGAGGCTAACTTAAAGTGTATTACAAACTAAGTTGAGATTTTGATTAATGCAGTAAGTGAATTTTTCTGATACTTTCGTATATGATGTTGCAACGAGAGGTTCAAATAAGGCTAGGCATATAGCAATAACATATAAGAATACCTATATACCTGCTCGAGAAATACTCGAATTAAATTAAAAATGAATGCCAACAATGGAGGAGAAAAATAAATAAAGACATTGAATCTTGGTCTGAAATAATCGTTATTTCGCTACTATTTCGACGAATACCGTACGTGGGCCAATGCACTTATTATTTTCCTACTTCATTAGCAATCAAATCTAAAGGGAGATAACCAATTTTTCTTCCTTTCCAATCTCACCCACTTGATGTACTTAAACCCTAATGACGTCAGAAGCGAAATTCAAGTTACGATCCTGGCGCTTGCGTTTCGCACATACCATTCCACCAAGCGGCAGTTAATCTCCTGAGGCGATGTAAACCTATAATCCATCTCATCGGCGGTCCGCATCACCACACCTGAGACCCGCTTCCGAAAACTGCTCTTCCTGCGAGCCACTCCTTAATCGGCCACGAAAGACGCGCTTATGGTGATTAGAACGGCCTTCGCCGCTACCCCTTCTGCACGCCCCCGCGTCTTCCAATGACCGGAGGATAGCCCCTCATGGATTCCGTCGTTCATCAACCAGAGGCGCAGTTTCTCCATCGGAGGACTGAGTTATGCCCTTCGGCTTAATTTAGACGGGAGTAAATCTAGTCATGTACTGAACACTCTCGGGCAGCGAATGTCGAAGCTGAGTGAAGGAGGGAGTGTTTTCAGTAACATCTTCATTTAACTAAATACCCTGGGATAGTCTATCAGCAATAGTGAATGGCATCCCTTTAAAAGGATAGTTGGGTCTATAGCGTTTTCAAAACAACGCGAATAATTGCAGATCAGTAAGTATATTGTAAAGTAAATGGCAGTATTGAGAAAATAAAACTTGACTGTGAAACAGTCTGATTGTAAAATCAAACCTCCATTATTCAAACATCCCTTACCCCTCTCTGAAAATATATCTAATGTTCTTCGCTATATTTCTTAATTTTTTCCTTTCTCTCCGAATCATTAGAATAGCTTTCTCTGCATGAGCTTATACTGATCTCAAGATAAGCCTAGCATTCTATTACTTTGTTTGTTCTTTTATAGGAATGAGAATCATCTCAGTTAGATATTCTGGCTTCTTTTCTTTGTCATTAGTTTTCTTACATTTCGTATAAAATATTTCGCTCGAAGATTATATAAAAGTGAGAATAAATTTAGAGTATATAGGCGTTAAAATCGAGAAATCGTCAATATTCATTGGGTAAGAATGACGAGGATTCTTTTTATCATAATTTTTTTATAAACTATTTTTGCTAATTGTGCATTGTTTACTAGTGAAATACGTTTTAGGTATGGAAATACTCACAAAAGATGAATTGAAAGGGGTTGGCTGGAGGTGGAAGGGAAATCAGTGGAAAATATTGTTTATAACGACTAAAAGGAGTGCTGTGTAACTAGAGGTATACTTATTGATAATAAATTTGGCAATGATAATTCGATTCCATATGGTTTTATATAATAAATGAGGAGTATTTTCAAGTTTAACATAAAAATATGAAGCGGTTCTCGTAGAAATCTCTTCATGGGTTTATGATTTTTACATTATTGCCGGTAAGAATAACAAAATACGCTCAATGCTTCTACCTAGCTATTTAGAAAATATTTCAGGGAGTAACTACTTATTTCGAAAAATTTCGCATATAATACCATGAAATATCCAGTTGAATACCTCTAAGGGTCTCTTTCTCGTTAAAATAAATCAGTGCAAATCAAAGAGATATTCACATTTTCCGGTATCGGATTTCCCTAACACTCGACTGTGGACACGAGGAGACCATTTTTAAAAATAACGAGGGCGCTACAATCGGAAATCAGCCAATCAAACCTTCATTCTCCTGTTGCTTTGAAACACCTAATTTTGCTTTCCGCTTCGTGAAGGGCTCTTAAACATCTTCTCTGACGTCCCGAAAGAAACCCACAAACAGAGAGCCTGCGTATTTTAAAATATCATACCCTGGGTAACCCTTCGCTAACTACACTCCCCCAAAACCTTAGTCCTCCACCCTATGTTCATCAGCCGCCCATAACCTCTCCTGAAACCACTCGTCGATAATCCATTAGTCTGCGGATAGGGACCCGAGCAAGTTGGACCATCGCTCTTCCCCTTATATCTTCAACACTATCGCTGCATGCCACTCCCCCTGCTTTCCATCCTCTTCGGTTTCTGAAGCCCTTACAGGCAACTTGAGTCTTTCTTTGCCTATTTATTATTAAAGCAATATAATTCCAGTGTTCACTCTCACTTCTTTCTCTGCATAATAAATTCGTGCGGTCTTTTCATTTTCTCTTAGGAGAATCCCTCTCCGTCATCGTTAAGTCTGGCATACGCCAACGACCGTAGTTTCTTAACATATATAACACGAAACTTCATCTTACACATTTTTCTCTCACTTCTAATAGAAACTGGAAAGGCAAGATTGATTTTTAAATATCATTTTTAACTAATTTCTCATTCACACATTCAATGGTCGAATAAAGTTTCGGAGTTAATTTACTTTTACAGTTGTTTCTAATTTCTGAATTCGTAATGATAATATGGTTATGGATTCGTCTCGAAACTACAACAAATAATGCGTGAAATGAAATCGAAACATTTTAGACTCCTACTTCATAAGAAATTTGCGGTACACAGAGGCAAGTATTATCTGGAAAAATTTTTATGACTAATATTGTACTCCTTAAATTAAATTTTTTCAGACCAAATGTACATGAACTGATTTTAGGCTATGTAATATAACATTAAGTACTATAGTAATGAACCGTCGATAAATTTAACGTCAAGGAAGATAAAAACAGGGCATCGTAAACGCCTGAATAATGCCACTTTATCTATTAATTAGGTTATGATATTAGAACTTTCCCAACTTACTCGCATCTACTGCCAAAACCATCTTTTCTATTACTCCAAGCACAATAATTTTGTTTTTTTTACTACACTCCAGCCTTCTTTCTACGTTCCTTGACGTTTCAGAGCATGTTTTATTTCCTCTAACCATTTTTACTTTTGGATGATATTTTCCCCCAAATATTCTCTTTCGTTCTTCCTCAACTATTTCCTTCTACTTATCTTCTCTCGATTTAACATTTGACTCTCTTCCGACCATTTCCTTCCTCACCACTTATGTATACATCCCTCAATTCGCCTACGCACTGTTCTAAATTTTCCTTCGATACACAACGAAACATCAAACAATCTGCTGTACTTAAAAATTTCAGATTGTTCACATTTACTTACTCGAAGCTGGATTAATTAGATATTAAACTGAAGATTGGCAAAACTGACTAGTATATCATAAGTAGGAATTCCTCAAGTTCTACTTTTAATTATAATTCTTACCCCTGAATTTCTATTTAAATGACGTAAGAGGAATTCTTTTTTTTTTTTGGAACCGTTAATGAGAACGGGTATATGCATGTATATGAACTATATCGGGTTGCTAGTAATTTCAATATCATAACATCTACTGCACTGTATATCTGCATGACTAATTAAAAAAAACTTGCACACAACTTTTAGCTCGAACGTAAAAAATTCTAACATCAAGTTACGGCCAAAATATCAATAAATTCTTCCAATTTATTTAGAATGTGTACGAATTTGAAAGAAATACATATCCTTTCCACAGAAGTCCCTACAAGGGATATTATGCACGAAAATATAACGATAAATTCAAAAGGGGTATAATAAGTCATAATTAGAGGGTTCACCAATATTCAGTTGTTACTGGTAGTTCAACACATTCAACATAATTTTTTTATTTACTATTTCCACTTCATTTAGGTGATAAGGAAGATTTTCCCAAATCCATACATTTCCTTTCCGTATATTGGCCATTCGTTTTTCATTTATTGCCTTTCCCATCTTTTAAAAATTAAATATTTTCTGTGTTGATATAAAATATTGATAACCCATGCTTTTTAAGCAGTTGTTCCCTTAGAATAATTCCAAGGAAAAAAAACGTGCAGCAGCATAAATTGTTTTCTTTCTAAGGTACAGCGCAAGTATAATGAAAAATGGTCAAACTTCAGTATCATCTATACGTTACTTGTTTTATAAGGTCTCCAGGCTTCTAAATATTACGTGGAAGCTGCGACAGTGAAGCGAGCTCGTCCGCTGAGTACTTCGTGGATATGGTTCCCAGATTATCCTTATTAAATCCCATCCGATCTCCGAACCCCATTTTCCGACCACCGTTACCTCCTCAAATCGCCAATTTCCCCATCGCATCCCCTCGATATTTATCCTTTTCCGCTCATTTCAATCGCTCTTCCTTCGCTCCAATTCCTTCCCCTTTTATACCAAAACCATTCTCGGAATCCCTCCACTTTCCCACCGCTTGGTTATAAGACGGAAATCTCCAGTTCATCACCTTTCCGGAGATGGGTGATGAGATGCCATTTTCCCTCCCCCATTTGCTACTCCCGAAGATGTGGGAATTTCCGAAGAAATTCCACCAGAAATCGTATCGTAATTGTCAGGAATTGATGCTCTCTGGAGCTAATATTTGCGGAAGGCATTTGGGACGATCGTTTTCGTCTGATTTAACGTTACCCTCTTGGGTTTCCTAAAGGTGGTTGGATGATTTCTTTTCCATTTGGCGAAAGTTTACCGATTTATATTGCATTGATACACTCATTTACATAAGAATGATTCTATAATATTTACCTTAAAAAGGATTTCACTACACTAAACCGTGATAAATAATGTGAAATAAAATATTACTTTACTTTTCTCCTTACCTGCAAGGACTCAAATTTGAGATCGATAAAGCACGTCTGAAAGTAAATTTGTGATAATTTGAGTTATTAGAGGTTATTGCTACTACTAACTCATAATGAGTAATTTTTACCATGGTTAAACATTAATTATACTTCACTATTGGTATTCGTTACATGGAATCGAATGAAAGTTTTTTCTGCGTCGGAGATGTACTCATTAAAATCCTGTAATCCTAAGATATGCTCAAAACTCTCATGAGGAAATAGATTCACTGTAAATTTTTATAAATACATTTAAATCGTATTAATTTATTGTTTGTCGAGATAACTTGTTCCAAAAAATATTTCTATTTTATTCTGACTTGATTAATGAGACACGAAGCAACTTAAACCTAAATACATCAAATATTTAAATGTATTAATAAACATTATTTTACCAATAAAAGTAAACGGTACTTAAAATTACATCTTTATATTATCCCCTTAATGGTGCTTATAACTATACACATTCTATAAGAAACTGTTGAATTTTAGAGTATTTTTGCAGGACTCGAGTACTCGGGTATTTCACAAATAATTACCCGACAACACAGGTAGTTGAAAACCCGGGTAAGTTGGATTCCATAATTAGAACGTTACAAATGGAGCGTTGAATAAAGATCTGGATCATGGACACACAGCTATTTACTCTTAATAAAGGCATCTACTAGGAGGGACATTGAGAATGAACTGATCATATTAACTCAGTCGTAAGAAGAATAGCCGAACTAACTATAAAAATAAACTCGACTGCAGAAGAATGAAGAAGGATCAAAAAATTAGAGAAAGTTATTTCTATGGATGAGTACGAGAAGGGCGCAATGAAGAGTAGCCGATGTGTGGGAGTAGGCGTGGGAGGAGAGGAATAGGTGGGCTCTACGCGAGTAGCAGGCATAGCTCGTCCATCACTAAAACCGCACTAATTACCTGCTAGGGCATACTTCGTGCATTACCTGACGGAGTGGACGGAAGCGTCGGGAGGTTGACGGGGTTTGGTAGCCTATAATGAGCCATGGGAGTGAATCCTGTCTCGCAGACCGCCCGCTGGGAGTTTGCGCTACGTCAGGATGCATCCGAGTGTCCTCTAACGAGAGATTATACGCTTTCGCTCTGGAAAGGATCCCTTCCTTTCTATTTCCTATAAATCGCATTCAGAATCGCTTCCTAGTTGAGTTATTAATTCTCTTTCTGAAATATATTCACCTTCACTCCATTGTATACATTTTAATCTGGGATAAAATGGAAAAACTTTGTGTCAAAAGTTTAATTGAAACTGAATGTAAGTTTCAACGCATGGGCGTCATCTTCAGGCCACCATAACTGACTTCAAGGACGACTTTCGTTCCAGACGCTGTTTGGAAGGAAGAGGAAGAGACAAGAACAGATAAATTGGTTATCCGCATATTTACTGGTTGAATTAATTAAACAGGAAACCAAATAAAGTTTCACCATATCATACAGTTTCACCACCAATACTATTTGTATCAGTTTTCCTTTTCAACGGATATAAAATGAAAGCCCCTTATCCCTTATATTGTTTTCCTGTCTCCTGATATTAAGATGAGAATTTTCGTCCAAATTCGTTTTTTGATTGAGAAAAAACTCAGTTTTTACTCTTTATTGGCAACTTACTCCTTTTTAAAACAGTATAAACATGACTGAGCGGAAAAATTCTCGATGTTTGAGTTTTTCATTTTATGATAAACTTGTCGAAATAATCGTTTACAGTCTGAAAACATAATCCAATATTGGAGCAGCAGAAGTTATCCAAGAATGAATGTAGTCGAACTATCGTTGCTTTTAACAAGGGAATGTATTACATATTATTCAAATTTTTTCGTCCGACACTCAACTATTAAGAA
Organism: Ladona fulva; assembly: GCA_000376725.2. NCBI lineage: Eukaryota > Metazoa > Arthropoda > Insecta > Odonata > Libellulidae > Ladona > Ladona fulva. Next base: position 292,388 of record KZ308963.1, read on the forward strand.
TTATAGATAGTTCGATTTTGGCTTGAACTTTAAGAAACTCAGGAGGTTGTGAAAACAGTTAATTTTCTTAAATATCGAGAGTTAATAAACTGTCCATCCTCGCGTAACAAAACATACATCCGGAATATAAAAACCAAAGTAGGCTAAAATCTTCAAAAAAATCTCCTACTCGACGGTACTTTTGCTTTATTTGTCTACAGGCGTGAGAAATCCAGACTATTTTAAGCACTCCCAAAACGTACGAATTTGGAATAAAGAAATCGCTCGAAAAGAACGCGATAGGAACCGGCGGATATTCGGAATGCGCGCTTATCCTTGTAGCGAAGAAAAGGGATCCATTAAGGGGATATATCGCAGGAGGGAAAAATAAGAAAACCGGGATGGATTACTTCATATCAAAATAGAAATTCGTCTTTTTTATCCCGCCGTTGGCGCGAGGAGAGACGCCATCTTGAGGCGGATATCCACTGAAAGTGTTTCGTCATGCGATTTGAAGAACTTTTCGGGAGCGTTAGAGTGAAGAAGTGAAGGAATGGGAAGGAATCGGGAGGAGTGGAATTAGGGTATATAAAGGGGGAGAAACGGAGGGAAAGCGCGTAGGATATGAATGGAAAATGGAGATTGTGCGGATTCCATTACCGGTTTCGTTTCCGCGAATGATGAATACGCTTTTCTTTGGCGATGGAGATTTATCGCCTACGCGTAGCGAAAAAAAGAAAGGTAATTCGACAAAAAAGAGAGGGAAAGCGATCTCGCGACAGAATGACTAATTTGCCAGTTTGTCGCCGAGAGGAAGGATGCGTGCGTTACCGATGAATCGATCGATACTATCGCTGTCGACCCATCGGAATTCAATTCACATTGGGTTAGGGGATGAAAGGACAACAACGGGAAACTGCGAATAAAGTTGTGAAATATTAAACTCGAGAACGGAATTAAACCGCGGTCGCAGCTGATGAATATTTCCACCTGATGAAATCGTTTTATGGCGCATAACGGCATTATTGTTGGAATTCGAATGCAATCCGACCGACATTATATGCGTAGGAATCTAGAAGATGGGAGTTTTAGTTGATACGCTGCCCTGAAGACCAATTCAGGTCGATAGTTGTGCTACCGAATCGCATGTTTGTTTCCGAGATGTAACAATCACGGAATTCCGAAGTAACTTTCTGTGATGTGCAATTAGGTAAAGATTCTCATAGTTGCAAGAAACAGAACTCTGACTACGGGTTATCTTCCTTCTTATTTTATCTTTACAGTACTCAGCCCGGAGCGATACCTCTTCCATACATGTTTAGCTGCCAACAGTTTCGGGGAAACAATGAGGCTTACTAGGTGAGGTGAGGAGTAAGTTGAGTTTGCCTTTCCTCACTCAGCTAGAATGTTGTCAGAGAAATGCGTCCACGTTATGTCAGCACTGCGACCCTGAGAATAAGTACCTTAATAGCATTCAAAACGAGGGATCAAAATGAATGCCACTATTTAGCATCATTCATATGTCAGGGGTTTTTATATTAGAAAAATCATGAAAACTGAGATAAAAATAATATGCATTCTTCAATACTGTACAAAAAAACTACTCGTAATTAAAATATCTCATCAATAAAGATACATTTCTCCAATTTTCCAATTGTATTTTTAATACTTGAGATAACGTTATCAAATATTTACTTAAAGTGGGTGTCTTTTATCTCCAGTCAACAATAACAAAGCGTTGCATGTAATGATATGGTTTTTAGAAGATTACGGTGGATTTGAAATTATTCTCTATGGTGAGACATCGTTGATTGAGTCTTAGTTGATTGAGTAGACGGATTTTGAATAGTTTACGGAAAATGATGCAAAGTTGGCATTGAAATCTCTCTCGAAATTATCTTATACTTAATTTTATTCTTCTCACAATCGAATATAAGATGAGCTATGAAGCTATAATCACTACATAAAATATAAAGCGGTTAAACTATTTTACTATTATTATTATTAGTATTACTGATAATTTGTGAAGTGGAACGGCCAACAGTAGAGAAGAATCACTCACAATTGAAGATCTCTGGGAGAAAGGAAAATTGAATACGCCTGTTCATACAGGTTTGAAAACACTTCGTAAGCCGGAACTTCCCGTTTGCCTTCAGACACGTGTTCCATCTGCCGACATACGGCTTGCGAACTGTTTTCAAACCTCTGAGATCTCACAGAGACTAAGAGATATAAAAGAATGTCATTGAGTAGAAAGATATATTAGAATAACTGATCAGATGTTAAAGTAGTGTTTTATGTCCATGCACGTTTACTGCATACTTAGAAGATCTGCAGAGAGGGTTTGGGATGAGCCTTATTTTTCATAACTTTTGCATGGTGAATCGAATCTTTCTCTGCATAGATAAATGGTAAATCTAGGCTTAGCACGAATCAAAGTCACGATATACGAGAACAAAGTTTCTTATCGGTCTGGATGGAGTTGGGAGAGAAGTTTACCGCTAATACGCAAAGCTCGTCGTGGGCTTAGTTTGTGCCGTGCTTCGAATTTGTCCTACATCGACGTGCACACATTCCAAGAGAAACAGAAGGAAGCCTCTGGCTGTGGTTATGCAAGGTGAGACAAGGTAACTCCCATTGCATCAAAAACCCATATATCTCCTAACGACTCATATTTCTTCTTCCTTCTCTAAATCCATCCATCAAAACTAAGGAGGGGAAGGAGTCAACTTCCTCATCCATCTTTCACCCCCTCGTGATTTGTATCTTTTCTAACAATCTTCTAATGTATGCATCTGATTATCTAAAGCAGACGGCTCCCTCGAGATAAGTTACAGACGTGGGTGACATATCCATTTTGGGAAAGATAAAGTATGCAGCCGGGTGGAATTTAAAAGATATCCGAAACCTGTTTCATCATACTTTTGCCATTAGGTATTAATTTGATGCAGAAGACAAATTCGGAAAGTAGACGCCAGTAGCAGCGGAGAATTACGTATTCACGAAAATAAATCTAGGAAACCGAGGCTCCTTTTTACAATATTACATGCACGGTAAAATATCACCAGCTTTTATACAATGAATTTATAAAAACAATTTAGAGGAGTAAGTTTTTTCAAGCATATATTTTACTTTTCATAAGAAATGGAGAAATGAACCTCGTTTTTCAATATAAACGCCGTATGCGTCACATTATATACACTACTCAAAATCAAACTGCAAACAACGTATTAGTTTATTCAAAATATATACTCCTACAAAATATTTTATCCTAAACTAACGGATGTTTTAACTTAAAATAATTTTTGGGGTGTTCACTAGAATGGAGAACAATTTTTACTGAGGGCATGCGATTCTAATCTGTCATTATTCGATAAAAATTTTATTAAGCCATTGAAACCTGATTCGTCTATTTAAAACGTAAAAATATCTTAAGAAGTATTTTTGATTACGGGGCGCAAAAAAATATACTCGTGGTTTCGTAAACTTTAAATTTCTAAATTTGTCATGTGTACTTTTTATGTTCATTTTCAAAAATTACAACTGGAAAGGTTTCTTAAGCGATCCAGTAAGCTCAATGACAAGTTGGCTATGGACAATTTGAATGAGTAATCGCGATAAAACGGGTTATGTTTTTTTTTGTAAATATATATACGGAACTTCCGAAAGTTGACTGTCCCGTTTCGTTCAGCAATTTATTGAAGAAATAGGTTTTTTTTACTACGCATTTAAAGGTAAAATCTGGCTACCTAAGTTTGGGTCAGAGTGTTTGGTTGGTTATTTCTCTGTTAGGATATTACGCTAAACTTTTCTCACTTTGAGTCAGGATACGAGCACTTAACGCAAGAGTCACCCATAAATCAAACAGCATAAGAAGAAGACAATTAGAAGCGCATCCTTCCTCTATCCCCATCCCTCTCTTCCTTTTCCCATCCCTTTCCACTTTCCCCTCGGCGCCTTTTGTTCGTTCAATTTGTCCTAGCGAAGTTTGGTTGTTAAGCGTCGCATGAACATGACGTGCGCTCGCGGACTTGTTTCCCGCAGCGTCAAATCACTGGTTTACGCGGTCGGTTTTGCGCACGAGAATTAATTCCTCTGCTCTCCGGTGCGTCACGTGTTTTCACGCGCATTTAAATTGATTAACCACTCTGTTAGGCTGTCCTCTACATCTTCCTTCGAAATTGTTCCCTGGTATTCCCCGCGTTCTGTGAGTTTTCTATTTTCGACTAAAACATTCATATTTACATATTATAGGAGTACAAAGCATCAAAGGAGAGAAGGAGAGAGAGAAAATGTACGTTGCATGCGATAGGTTATTCTAATAATCATCGCGATATGCATATCAAGTCAATAAGTAAATAATTAAAAAGGACGATTGAAAACTATGAAATACTAAATCTCTTCGCGATTGAACAGAACTTTTCAAGACAATTTAAACATGATTTGAGTAGTAATTTCTTTTCCGATTTCTTTTGAACACATACATATTGACTGAATATAATATTATGAATCATTTCTGGCCGTACTTCGAGGAAAGATACAACGTAAAAGAAAAGAACAATTCCTAATTTCCATAGGATATCCTGAGGAAATTACGAGGAGTTCTTTTCTTTTTCATAAAACATAATATTTCTATCTTCTTTGGGTAAGGATGTAAAATAACCCTAATAACAGCAACATTAATAGCATCGTAAAAATTATGGTAGTTAGTAACACCACCAATAATTTCCAGTGAAAATTCGATGACAATGGCACATTCTACGTTACGATTGACCGATTAATACACCTTGAGAATGTCTATAAACGCCTGTTCCTTCACTTATTGTTAACCAACCCCACCAATGTTAGTAGCATTTAATATTTTCCAACGCCTTCCGTTTCTGTCTTTCTCTTTCCATTTGCTCAATTTTTCCTAATCACTTCCTTCCTCACCTTAACTTCATTTACTTTAATAAATAACCCCTCTCCTCTGACCCACCCATTTCCCCTAATTTTCTTTCTGCGATCAAAATTGAAATCTTGATAGGAAGATGCATATGTATTTTACTGGCAATGGGAAATTTTATAAAGCAATGTGTTTTTTTCAAGTCTATTAAGGTGTGAAACAGTAATGGCTGAGGAGAAATGGCCTTCTTCGGCTCATCATTTTTAAGAGCAATATATAAACTGAACTTCATCTGGCACTTGAAATAAACTTTATCGGAAATAATAATTCTGCAATAATTCTGAACAGAAGAAATTAGGAAACGGGTAAGGGTGACTTTGCGCAAGATGGTGCGCACCCAGGAAAAATCCCAAGGAAGAATGGACTTGAAAAAAGTCTGACGGGACCGGGAATCGAACCCG
>KZ308963.1:307769-318145 GCA_000376725.2 Ladona fulva
GTGAAAGCGGTACTTTTAGAAGCCTGTTTATCATGGAATGGAAGGGAGCTAACTTTTGAGATATGTGGTGATTGGAATCGAAAGGTATGTACATATCAGTGTGAGTGGGTTTTCGGTAGATGTTGAATTTCAATTTGTTTTGTGTTCTCGAAATTTTTAAGTCTAGGAAAGGCAGTGTGCCGTTTGTTTCTTTTTCGACAGTGAATTTGATCGAATCATATTGTGCGTTAAGTTCCTCTAAGAAGTCTGAAATGTTTGTTTTTGATGTGTCGAAAATGGCGAAAATGTCGTCAACGTATCTAAACCAAATGTTCGGGAAATATTTGAAGTTGTTTCTGCAATTTCTTTCGAAGTACGTCATGAATAAATCGGCAAGGAAAGGTGATAAGCAATTACCCAATGCGGTTCCGTTAGATTGTTTATAGTATTGTTCTTCTATTTGAAAGAAATTTTGGTTCATGCATGTCTTAGTTAGGAGGATGTATTCTTTGATGAACTCGGGAGAAAGATTCTGCTCTGAGAACCAATGCTCGAGGAATTGATAAGTAATATCTAGTGGGATGCTCGGGAACAGTGATTTTACATCGAAAGAAATTAAGATTTCGTTTTGTCTTACTGAAACATCTCTTAATAAATCGACTAGGTGGGTTGTATTTTTGACGTGTGACTGTTGGTTTAGAGGCCATTGTTTAAACTGTTGGTTTAACCATTGTGCTAAATTGTAGGTTGGTGAGTTGATGGAAGAGATGATTGGTCTGAGCGGAGTGTTTTCTTTGTGTATTTTAGGAAGGCAATACATTCTGGGAACCATGGGATTGGAAATGTGGAGTTTGAAATTTAGAGGGTGCGTTTTTAGGTGTTTGCATAACTTCAAGGTGTCTTTAGTGCTAGTGATCATTTTGTTTAGAGGGCTTTTAGGGATTGACTGGTATGGGCCTTCCTTTAACAAGTCTTTAACTTTGTCGAAATATTGTGGTTTGTCCATGATCACTACTTTGTTTCCTTTCTCTGCTTTGAGATACAGACAATCTTTTTTGTTTAATGTCTTGACAGTGTTGTATTCTTTTTTGTTTGGAATTCTTCTGTGTGTGTTTTGTTTTATGTTTTCTTTTATCTGTAAGAATGATAAATTTCTGATGGTGTTTTTAACATTTTCTGGTTTGAATTTAATGGAAGATTCAATATCTGTTATTAATTCTTCAACCGGAGGTTTCTTGTAAGGAAGTGTATATTTAAGGCCTTTAGATAGGAGTGTTATTTCTTCCTTGTTGAATGTTGTGTTGGATAAGTTAACAACATTGTTTGAAACGTCGTTTGGTGGTGGAGTGGTCTTTGGAAATTGTTTCTATTTAAGTGTAGCGAGTTTCCGGTGAAGTTTGTTGTTCTTTTGGAGGATTTTATGCAGTGTAATTTCGTGTATTTTGTTCATGTAAGCGTCCCATTGTGCTGATTCCAATGGAGTCAAGTTTTTAGTTAGTTTTAGGTGTAGCTCATAAGTTTGTAATTCNAGTCTCCCGAATGGCTTGGAGAAATGTTCTGCCGGGATAGCTCAACGGACAGAGCACCCGACCGGCAATTGGGAGACCCGGGTTCGATTCCCGGTCCCGTCAGACTTTTTTCAAGTCCATTCTTCCTTAGAAGAAATTAGGTATAAAGCAAATGTGACTAGCAACACCACAGATAGTGCAGACAAATATATTAGCTAAAGGAAATAGGACTTAACCTTTTTTTCATTTCCTTTATTCTAGGTAAGTATGAATGCAATATTTTCAAATTGCAATCGTTTTTTATCGATATTTCTGGACCTATATACATTTTAGAAATAAAAATGTCAAAGACAAAACTTCCAATTCTTCGCTTTCCTATAAAAATACACTTTTACGACTCGATTTTACCGATAAAATTGTATATCAGCAACATAACAGCAAATCTAGACACCACGTAGAAAACTCGCTTTCGTACGAATCCCACCTGCAATTGGAAATCGCCATTTTCTTTTCCCATATCCTTTCCCTCCCTTGGGGTAGCGCAGAAAAAGCAGTTTTTTTCTCCTTATAACCCTGGACCAGGAAGAATGAGGCTGACTTTACCTTTGACAGCGATATAGAGTCCAATTTTCAAGTCCTTGCTTTAAGGGGAGGGAGTCTTCCATTTTAGTCTCCAGAAACAAGCAAACTATTACCCTTTTCTCATTCTTCCCCATCCCTTCTCCCTGTATTCCTCCCCGACCCTTTCTTTCCCATCTTATGCCCTTACCCTTTCCACTCCTATCAATTGCACCGCCCTCGCACTTGGAGTCGCCCACTCTAGGGCCGATTCTCTCATTCGAGAACCCGCCCTTATGCAGACCTCACTTGAACACCTCCCAAAGTTTTCCTCGGAATTTCCATATGAAAACGCTTGTTCGAATCACATGTAAATTGGTAGACGTCACGTGACGCCAACTTCCCATCTTCCATACAATTTCTGCTCCTCGTCTCTTTTTTTCGTCCTACCCCTTCTATTCCTGCACTCCTCTCGACCCCATAGGCTTTTCCTAGCTAAAGTGGGGAATGAAAGTGAGAAACGGGAAGTGGAAATGGAGAGAAAGGTGAAGGAGGGGTTGAGAGAAAAGGGTCAATAGAATTCTCCCAATCAGAGATGGCTGGTTCTCCACAGATCAAGATGTTTAATTATTTCCTTTCAGGAGTACTACTTGCTCACAGGGCATATTTTTAATCATTATCGTTGGTTTCAATATATGCAACTCAATAACAGGCTAAGAAAAAATTATGTGACAAATAATCCTGCACACTCGTAACTGCTAAGTAATGTAGAATGGTTATAAAAATGTTGCAGTAGCAATTCAATCAAATGTAGATTTGTAATTATCGATTATAGTGTAATTTTAACAAACTATGCCGATGACTTATGTATACATACTCATGCGTGTCGTTGGTTACATATGTCATACACATACATATGTCGTTATTATTATCCATAGTGCCATGTCGTAATTTTCATGGCGCTTTATCAAAAGAGATCCTTCGATAGATGCGAAACTACATTCATATGTATGCACTGCCGCAACGGAAACCAGTGATGACATAGAATTTTGATTGATTTGGAGCTTCCTTTGAACTAACAGAGATTTTATGCGTGGGTAGAAACAGTTAATTTCAAATGCAACACATTGCTGGTAATTTATTTAACGATAGTCTCATATTTTACATGATGAAAAAAGTACCTACATCTATATATGTCTATACATATAAAGCTATGAAAGCTTTATGTTTTCACCAGTAATTTTGTAAAAACATCCACACATCCGCATACTATAAATTCACATTAATATATCTTTGAAGGTAATTTATGCAAACATTAGGGGAGCAATGCTACTTTAGAATTCCTAGAAAACGATGGTTACTTTATGTTCTTGAATGTTCTAATAAATTTAACTTATAATCCATTATCACGGGTTATGATAGTTATTTTATTTAATATAACATGACCAAGCTCGACTTAGTGGAAAGAAAGCATAAAAATGTCTTCCTGTAGACGAAACTAGTCCCTTCAAAATTATATATATTCTGTGGATATTACAATGCTTTTTTTATTTCTCTAGCATTATTTATCGCTTAATCATTGTTGCAAACTTATCAATGAGAATTCTAAAGTAGCACTGCATAAATATAACGTGCTACCTGAATTAGCTACTACTACAAACACTACTAAATACAGAGTTATAAAGTTCCGTCTAATCTCTCCTTGGGATACATGAATATCACTCAAGTAAGGGTCAAATTCCTTGAAGGGCAAGATCTACACTGAGGAAAAAAATCCTGTTATTGCTGATTATTCGGGAGGGAATGATGCGCATGCCTTACATCATTCAAAGATTAATAATGCTGATTATCTTCGAATAAACCGTGCAATTTGAATACTATGATGAATAAGAATGAATTGATGTAGTAAAGGAAGGGAAGTAGAGCAAGAAAGCAAAGTTTGGAGAGTGAGAAGGAAATGAGCCAAAAATGAGAAAGGAGTATTCGTGGACATAAACGAGATCGAATCCAGAGGAAGATGAGGGTCCTCAGTCCTCACTTGAGGGTAGAATGGATGAAAGGGGAGGAAAAGGGGAAAGTGGACGCCATTTTGAATCGAAATATCCCCATAAATACCAAAATATCAACGACAACTTATGTGATATATATTAAAATGTATTATAATAGGGAAAATGTTCATTGATGGCGATAAAGTGCAGTGATATTACGATACAATGAATATATAAAATATATGTGCTTTTTTATTTACAGTTCATTATCTAATCCATTTAGTAGTCTACGGATATTACTTTATTAATAAAACCTTGCGAACAACAAAAATGAGAGTTAGACGTATGTAGGAAAGAAAATTTTATCTAAAAGAACAATCTTGAGTGGATTCACTAGATTAGTAATAACGGCATGGTTGCTCAGTGGTTGGAGTACCTTCCCAAAGAATAGGAGACCTGTGTTCGAGTCCCAGTCATGTCGCCATCTTTCACTTCTGTTTGTCCTTGAATCTTGAGTAACTAGAGATATACTGAACCTAAATTATTAATAATAAACTGCTACCATTTTTCTATTAATTTTGTTCGCATACCAATTACCATTTTCATTTTAATCTTACCTCATATTTTCACTGTTTCTTATTACTTAATTACTCTATCATTTTATTTTTTTATTTATTACTTATCTTTATACTTCCCATTCTTAACGTCAATACTTCCATAAATTGCATTCAATTTCCATAAGAGCGTAACTCTCAAAATTGTTTTTGTTTGTTTACGTCGCCAATAACCTTTGTTGATTTTCTCCACACGTTTTGCGTTTGTTATTGTTTTATTATTAAAGGAACGATCGAGATACTCTCTACCTTGCAATAAAGTACGTTTTTTCATGCGAAAAGACTAACATGTCATTTCCACGCGTAACGGAACGAAGGGATAGAAGATTTTCTTGGGATTTATGTTTAAATGGAATTATTAAGCAATCTTTCCGGAAAGTTATATTTAATCCTTGAACATTAACTTAAAGGCATCCACAGTTTAGACAATCGATAAATAAGGTAAGAAATATAACAATAGAGGCACTGAGTTCCGTGAGAAAATGAAAAAATTCCTGTCTACGTAGAATAGAGATATTCTCGTTTTACATGAGCCAAGGGGAAGAGGAGGAGGAAATAGTGGAAGAGAGAAGCACTGCTGAGTTGGAGATCTAAGTTAGTGTTCCAAGATCCTCTCGATGGTGTGGCTAAGCCCTAATCTTGTTTACGTGATGGAACCAGAATTCAATCTTACGAAGACGGTCTTTCAATCTGAAGTAGGTCGGAGTCTTAGAGGATAGAAATCTACGTTAGAGGGATTGCATTTGTTCCCGCGGACAATGCCGTGTTATTCTTCTCTTATCACAAATTAGGTTTACCGAGAAATGAAGGAGGAGGTTCCGAAGAAAAGCAGCGATGCGTATCATCCGATGATTTTCGGCACCAATTCCACCGTTTTATTGCGAGTGGAAGTGGAATTTGGTGGAATCACACAATAACGGGAATGCCTTTTCTCCCGATGATAGAAAAATATCTCCAATTCACTACTCATATCTTCATTATTATACCCTTAATTAAAAGCCTTTAAAACCATGTGGTAATCGTCACAGAAATTACATGCCACAAATCCAATTTCAATCAGCTAGGTTAAGAAGAAAATTATTTAACGTTTTTAAGAAATGAAGGTATATCGATAGAAATTCAAGCATAAGTAAAAGAAACTTACAATTAGCACATATTTCTGTTTGATATAATCATATAGATATCGAAGTAACCTAAACATCGCTACTTTATTCTGTACGTAAGTGAAGTAGGTAATGAAGATTACAATACGGAGAAACGTAATGTTTGCACCAATTCATTTTTACATTAATCATCACCTTATTTCTCTGTTTGTTTTCCCTTGAGCCAAATTTTAATTGAACTTGAATAACTTTACATGGAATAGAAGGAAAAGGGTAAGGTATCTTTGCACATGAAGGAAAGAACATTGGAAAACTCCTTGAAAAAACATGAATTTACATAAACTATATGTGTGATATCTACAAATAATATTTTACGCTTTATTACGTGTTTTGTACTATTCAAATCTAGTATATTTTTACAGAAACACCGAGGAAAAGTACATTTATCAAAGAAGGCAGTAAAAATAAATATATCTCGTAACACAGGAAAACGGGTAAGGGTGACTTTGCGCAAGATGGTGCGCACCCAGGAAAAATCTTTGTGGGCAAGGACTGCACGGAGGCAAGAACGGCAAGAAGGCAAGGCACATAACTTTGTGTGGCCGGTGCTTCAATGAAGCCGTGACTGCGAACGATGCCACCATGCGGATGAACTCGCAACGTCCTTGCCCACAAAGTATCCCGAATGACTTAGAGAAATGTTCTGCCGGGATAGCTCAACGGACAGAGCACCCGGCCAAAAATTGGGAGACCCGGGTTCGATTCCCGGTCCCGTCAGACTTTTTTCAAGTCCATTCTTCCTTGGGATATAGCTCGTAAGAAAATAAGACGTTCTCTTATCTATTATGAACTCTTTTCGTAGTATATTTTCCTAGAAATGTCATTCTTTACAGCTCAATTATGCTAACTGAAGTTAAAAAATCCGATTTAAGTAATTTTATTTCAGTTCATAGGGATCTGGGAAAATGAGTTATTTCCATAATGCACAGATAAACATAAGCTAAGCATTAATTTTATTTTTTGTGGCTTCTACGAAGTAAAACCTTAGGCTGTTTTTAAGCAATGGGGTGATTGCATTAATTAAGAAGACTGATATGCAAAGTATACTTGCTGTGGATGTATCAATCCGTGTAACGTCCGAGCGTACAGTATTAATTTGGCATTTCTCCTCTCTAGACACATACTTCATTATAAAAATCCACCATATGACTCCAAAACTTGCAGACTCACGCACCGTCGGCGTTAAAATTTATTTCCTGTAGGTGACAACTCCGGAATATTTCCAAGATGCCTTTGAATCCCCTCGATTGTCCCACACATCACGAACTTGGACGTCCTTTTCCCTGGATACGCTTTCGGTAAAAAGCTCTAACTAAATTAAATAACTCCTTTGACCACATCTTGGGGCCGCTGCTAACACGTATTGTTGGCTCGCCTCTCTTCTTCGCTCTCCGCCGAGGAATTTTTTCCACCCCAGAAGATCGTGAAAAAGAGAAGCGTTTTAGGTATTCCGGTGGGGACGCGGCCGTATGTCCAGCGTCCGCCTTTTCCGTTCCTTCATCTCGGCTACTTTCATCCGCACGTATGACATTCTTTTGTTAGGGCTTGGACGCGGGGATGGACAGGAAAAGCCGTCGCTGCAAATTTTTCGAAACCTTATCGCTTATCATCCAACCTCCTGTCTGTTAGAGGGCAGTCGTATTAGTCCGATGGGCTTGGTACACGTAGAGAAGAAAACAGACGAGGAAAGGCTTGCCCTTCCGGAACTGCGCACGTCCATTTCCTTAATGTAGCGCCGTATACTTATAGAACCCGCTACACGAGTACGGTAATCGTGTTGTCTAAACATTAGGCGTTCTATTCTACGGATGTCGCTCCTAACTCCACACTCTAACACTAACTAGGGATGCTAACCTATTAGGGTACCAGTAGCGAAATGCAAGAGAATATTTTTAGCCTGGAAAATTATTATGACGCTACCATTGCTATAAAGTTTTTCGTTTAAATAATGAACAAAAAACTTAAATAATGTGAATTACGTTTACTTTAAAAAAATTCTTCTTTATTTACTTCTTTGCTTTGATATTTTAGAAAAGCTCCTAAAAGAATCCAATTCCAATACAAAATTCCAAACCAAATTCCAACCAGCAGGGCTTAGGTTTCGCCGTGATCGTGCTTTGCAAAGTATTAATTTTAATAATTATTTGAGAAACTACGTTGCCATCATTAGAAGGGAAGATAACTAACATTTATATTCTCTCAAAAGTACGGCTATCACATGCATAAATGAAAGAATGCAAGCAGGGAATAATGCACTCTACGCAAATATGAAGATACTTAAATGCAAGCTAATAAACAGAAACACTAAACTACAAATATATAAATCACTTATTAGGCCAGTAATAACATACGGAGTAGAAACATGGACACTCACAACGACGCAAGAGTATGCCCTGAAGAGATTTGAAAGGAGAGTATTGCGGAAAATATACGGCCCGGTTATTGAGAACGAAGTATGGCGAATAAGAACCAACGAGGAACTAAAGACAATAATAAAAGGAGAGGATATCGTCAAATTCATTAAAGCTCTGAGAATCCAATGGTTGGGCCAGGTGGAGAGGATGCCAGAAACGGCAATGCAGAAGAAGATGATGGAAGGGAGACTGTATGCCAATAGACGGAAAGGAAGGCCCATATTGAGATGGCTGGACGATACAATTGAGGACCTGAAGAAGATGAAAGTGACAAACTGGAGACAGCTAGCCAGAGACAGAGAGAAGTGGAGGCTGATTGTGATGGAGGCCAAGGCTCACATAGGGCTGTAGCGCCGAAGAGAAGAGAGAAGATTTGAGAAACTACGTTGTCATCATTAGAAGGGAAGATAACTAACATTTATATTCTCTCAAAAGTACGGCTATTTGGAGCTTTTCTCAACATTCTAATGTATAAACACAGCTGTCACAGTTTCCTAATATTACATTAAATGTACCTAGTTAGGTGGATATATCTTCGGTGACTACTTGCGAAGTCCATCATTGAGTATGGTTCGTCATTCCTCGTCAAAATTAAACAGCTGAGCGTATCACAGAAGTTTGTTTCAATTGAGGAATTAGGGATTCCAACAGGAAATTTTTAAAATGCTTCTCTCCTTAAGCCTCTCGAGTGACCTTCATTGACATCGATAAACTCCGGAATTATCTAAATACATGAAAATCGAAATTCTAATATCCCAACTATTTAAAACCGTTATTGCGTGGGTTTTTGAGATACCCATAATGATTCTTTATCTTTAGATAATGGATTGTGAACAGTGCAGAGAGAATTCTACGAGCCTGTTCTCAGGGCGTAGTAACAGCCAGGTTTAGTGGGAAATAGGATAGCTAAAATCAGGTCGCATGAATATAGGACAACGGAGAGATGGTTATTTGGAATTATATGCATAAATAATATTAATGCGTATGATAAAAATGAGGAATTAGGGATTCCAACAGGAAATTTTTAAAATGCTTCTCTCCTTAAGCCTCTCGAGTGTCCTTCATTGACATCGATAAACTCCGGAATAATCTAAATACATGAAAATCGAAATTCTAATATCCCAACTATTTAAAACCGTTATTGCGTGGGTTTTTGAGATACCCATAATGATTCTTTATCTTTACCTACTACTACTAGAAGGAAGAGATTTGACGAATACCTTATTATACTGATATTCCTATTTAGTGTAGTACAAAGCATTTCATTATATCTCAATTGTTATCTGACCCGCTCTGACGAATACTTGAACCTTGGGCGTCCCAGACCTGGAGGCTTAAGCCATGTAACTTCCGAGTCATTTTAAGGGTAACTTATGTTCCATTTCTGTTGTCACTATCAATCTTTCCTGTAGTATTATATCAGGAAATTATGCATTAATCCATACATCTTGCTGAATTTAGAGCTTTTAAATACCCCAATTAAATTCAGATACATGTCATTCTTCTTAATTATTTTCTATTTCTGCTTCTTGGATTTAAACTAAATTTAATATTATTTTAAATATATTAAGAATACTTTTCATCAATTACTTCTTATTTAAATTTGACTGAAAAAATAAATTCATTACATGACTATTCGTTAGAAACATTAAACTGAAATGATAAGCCAGAAATTGTTACAGCATTGGGAGAGATCTATGAGGAAAAGGAACACGGCTGTTGTAAGACATCTGAGTCAGATAAGGCTCCAAATAGCCGTTGTTTGCGTGCAAACTAAACGTTGAAGAATTCCCACCAGCGGGGGTTGGGTTCTCCGTGGTCGCGCTTGTAAGCAAGTATTGTTCTCGATACGTATTTCGACAACTAAGTTGCCATCTTTGGGAGAGAAGAATAACTGAGTGTGGAGGGGGTGGGGGAGGGGTATTTATGTCTTTTGTAGTGTGACGTCAATTAGGGAGAACAAAACAGAAGAAGGTATTGGTCCGGTATCGCTATTCATAACACGGTCGCGGTTGGACTGAATGAAGAGGCTTTCATATGCGTCAAGTTTCGAGGGCTTCTGTACTGATCTTATGAGTTTTAAGTTGTCTCTGTTAATTTTGTGATTGTTTTCTTGGATGTGTTGTGCGACGCTTGATCTGTTAATGTGGTT
>KZ308963.1:324090-345361 GCA_000376725.2 Ladona fulva
TGAGGACCTCGGACGGCAGGTTGTGCCACTATGTGGAGACTGCCAGTCTTGCTCACAAAGCATTCCCTTAACAGTGTGAGAGAGACGCGGCACGGTAGTTCAGTGGTTAGAATACCTGCCCGGAAAGTGGGAGACCTGGGTTCGAGTCCCAGTCATGTCGCTAATTTTTACACTTGTTATTCCTTTGGGATTTTCGTAGGTTTTGCAACCTACTAAGTTACCTTCCTTTCCTTTATCCTATCTGAATACCATTCTTACATGAAATAAAGTGTTCAGTATCATATACCACTTTAGAATTTGGGGAATCAGAACTTAAATTTCAGGTAACCTACACTCGACGTAACAGATTTCTCAAAGATATAAGGATAAACTATTTTTAAATAAACAAAAGAATTTAGAAGAATCCTTTTATGATACCTTCTTTCTTCCGCGTGAAGTTAAATTCCTATCAATATTCTCAAGAAGCTGAACATATTTCTATCATAAAGGTATTTCTCTTCAACAAAGAACTTGGAAGATTAATTATAGGGATCTGGCATTCCCAACATTTGATAAAATCAATCACGCAATCAGTATTGTGCCTCAATTAATACGGCGGCGGCGAAACTTTCGACTTCCGATTCTTGGCCTCCAGTAAAGGTCTTATATCCCTGCTGTACCCCTTTCTCTCAATTTTGAGTAGTAGTCAACTTTCTCTCCCTTACAAACTTCATCATTTTCCTTTCGTAACCCGCAACTCCTTGGACCTCTCTATTTCTCTAGAAGGTTCGCCTGGAGGAAAGGTGAGAGAGACAGAGAATTCCGTTACCAATCCAAAGGTACTGAGGAGAGAAAATCCCACGAGTTACGCAGGCAGGCGTCAAAAGGGCTGCCGATGCTATAAGAGTCTCTCGAAATTGGCCCTTTGATGTTTTCCCTTTCTCTGCCCTTCTTGTAATCTCTTAGGATTCTGAGGAGTGGGTCAAAATAATTAAATTGGGGTGACGATTTACTGTATTTTCCGGAAAGAGGGAGCGAGTAAATGTGGGAGCTGGTAGAAAGAGGGAGTATTCGAAGACAAAAGATTCCTCAGAAAACGAGGCGGCTTGATGAAGCTTAAGCGCGGAAGCGGAAACCCACTCGTATGCGCAGAGTATACACATGGCTATCGCAGTCAATGATGTAACTTACATTTTCTACGTGCTTTAAAACTCGTAGTGCGGACCTCGGGACTCCATGCATCCCAAAAATACATGATCGAAAAAATCTTATAGGGGGTTTTTCGTTTGTTTTTCTCCATAAACCTTCATTTGAGGAATTTCATCCCGCAACCCAAATCCTTGTGTTTTTATGTATCTACGGGTATATCTATTTTATGTATTAGTTTTTATTTATCAACTTGTCTGCCATTTATAATTTGCATCTACTGTTTGTACCATTTTTCTTATGTCTATGTTTGCCAGTTTGTTTAGATGTTTTGATTTATTTCTCTAGATTTAAGTTAATTTTAGTAAATTGTTTTCGGTTATTATTGTGATATTATTATGATGAAACGTCTCCAGAGGTTACGTGAATGAGAGGCATATTTGCCTAACCTTGCCGTAAGAATAAATAATAAAAATAACGTTTTTTTGTCAAAATTGATAAATTACATATTCATAGGGGTTAAGTGGTGTTTAAAATCAACAACAACAAAATACTTTAATTTAAATAACAAGGGAAACGAGGGTGTAATGAGGGTCTTCTGGAACCCGGCTTCATACTCCTCGTCCTGTTGCCTTCAATCGCTGCAATGGTGGGTTAATTACATTTCCGACTCAAATAATTCAAACTGATTTCAAATNGAGTGGAACATTTACTGAAAATGTTAAGAATGTACGGCGAGATTCATTAACAGCGACTGATTCACTTGCAAGCGATGAGTTTCGGACGGAACCCCTTTGCGGATATAAGCAATGAGGAAATCATTCCATTTGATGGCAATACAAACCGGATGAGGCCGACTCCATCAAAACGATCTCTACGCTTTCGTAAGCTTGCAATTATGATGATTACCATGATTTTGGACACGATATAAACCCGGAACGTGCTGAAACACATTTCTAGATGTTAGCAAACAATTCTAAGTATTTTTTAGGAAAATATGATTTTTGTAGCTAAATCCAAAATTTGGATTGTTAGTCCTTTGAATATAATTTTTCATGTACATATTGCTTAAGATTGGAATACGAAATATGTTTACGAAAAAAAAGATTCTTTTGTAAGAAGTATAGACATTTTAAATTCAAGTAGATTAAATGCTTTAGTTAACCAATATATATCTTAAAATTAATGAAAATAGGCATCTACATTGATTCCTTGAAAGCCTCCTATAGGAGTGTGGTATGGGGTGTAAACACCGAGCGATCTTTTTTTTCTGTTTGTTACAATCGAAGATCTTTCGAGGAAAGGATGATTTTTTTAAACGATCCGTCCTTGCATTTGATTACCTATTTTTAATTTCATTGTCGAAACGGCTAGAGTAGCTGGGGGACCGCATATAACCGATTACGTCTTCCGCTTCTTTCTCTGAGTTTTGATTGAATACAATAATAATAACAGTAAATTGTGATTAAAGGTGTGAAGACAGTTAACCAAATATTTATCAAAACGCTGTGCTGACTGGTTGATGATCATAAATTTCAAACACTCCGGGTGATTGACGATTCTTCACGTAATGGTGTCCACCCAGGCAAACTCGCAAAGAAAAACATAAATAGTAAAATTTGACAGCACAAGGACTCGTACCCATATCTGGGAGGGTGCTCTAACCAACAAAGCTGTCTTGCCAAACATCCAGACATGGCTTATAGAGTTCTTTGTAAGCAAGTGGGAGTGTTTCGTCCAACTTTGTGGTAACGTCCTTTCAGACTTTTTACATGCCAATTTTTTCTGGGGAATTTTTTTTATGTGCAAACCTTTGTATGCTAAACCACCTATCAAACTTTTCCTTATAATTTTTACAACGTGGGTTCCCCTTTTTAGCTAAACGGCCTTGAGAACATATTCTCACAAACAGACAATGTTTCGGCAAGATATCTTATTTGGCTAAAATTAGCAAGTGGAGGATCCGGGTTCGTGTCCCAGTTCTGTCGGACTATTCTTACGTACGTTTTTTGGTAATTCTGAGAAACATTTCAAGAATTGCTGCAAATAAAAAATCCTTCATTCGATTATTTTCTGCAATTCTTTCCAGATTCCCTGCTTATATGTTAAACAATACTAGCAAATCTCACCCATACTGTCCGTACTTCAAAAGTAACTATTTCTCAGGCACATACTTCCCTTTAATCTCCCTTCAGGTTCAATTAAAATGTAGAAGCCCAGAATCTTCTCTCAACTACTTTGCAATCATATTGCAATCCTCTATTCTCCCCTCCCTCTTATTTCCTAAACCTCGTGCTTCCAGGTAAAGTAGAGCACTGAATGAAGGATCCAAAATATCTTTCTGTCCCTTTACCATTTCGGTAGATTTGCATGCAAATGGGATTCCTCGAGGGGTAGGACGGTCCCATCATCTCTTCACGTGCACAACATCGCGTTGAGGAAGAAACACGCGCCTCTTCTGATTTGGAGCCGTTACTTGGGGCGACGTGCACCTCGTTACCCTGCGCCACCTTCTGACGTTATATACTTCACGGATACCTACGCTGTCGCATCCGATTCGATGTCGAAAATACTTCGAGTAGCGACATGCTTGAAAAAGGACAGACTTCATGCTCATGTACAGTGGATTTAGGATGCTTAACTCACCTTCCAACGTCTACATCTCGTTTAGACATGGACTTTCATATCCTCCATGACTGCTAAGGTGTAATTGTGAATTTCATCATGATGAGATTATCCACGTTACCATAAGATTTCGAGAAAAGCGTTTAATAGAATTTGAACATAACATATACGAGGTAATTTAATTAATTGACTTCAAAGCTAGCGGTGTATTTACCATAGGAAACGCGAGTGTATCAATTCAACATTCTACTAAATCAGGTCGAAAACATGATGACAATAATTTGCCAACATTTACGAAAACATAAATCTGAAAATAAGCAGATGATTCACACTTCCGTTTGTTCTAAGACTACTCATAATGACCCCTATTAAAGTAGTGTGAGATTGGAATTTGCAAAGCGTTCTTAGACGAAACAGGTTATCGAGGATATACTACTTACGACAACTGCAAATGAGAAGACTTAAGGAGAGCTCTGAAATTACCTGAAAATAAAAATACACCATTATTTCTTGGAATTTACTTTCTTTATACAAAACATATATTTAAAAAAATTCATTACAGCAATTACATTTTAAGTATGTATAACATTTATTTTCAATTCGAAACATTATAGACTTTCAGAAATTTCTTGTCTTCAAATGGGACATTTTTGTCTAATATGGATTGGAAAGTTGCTTTTAGGTAACTTACAGAGTAAATTTAACNATACAAAACATATATTTAAAAAAATTCATTACAGCAATTACATTTTAAGTATGTATAACATTTATTTTCAATTCGAAACATTATAGACTTTCAGAAATTTCTTGTCTTCAAATGGGACATTTTTGTCTAATACGGATTGGAAAGTTGCTTTTAGGTAACTTACAGAGTACATTTAACTAAAATGAAAATTACAATAGGTAGTAATAAGTCTTGGTTGAATCGACCTAAGCTAAGAAAGAATTCACTTATATTTATACATACATACTACGTATGATAATTTATAAATGTCATTACTTTGAGAAAATGAATGTAATTTAGAGGAAACAATAGGATACAGTACACTTTAGAGTAATAAAGTCTCTCTCTTTGACAAGATTATCCATAACAACATAAACTATTGTAAAACATCCTTGCTTCTACTGCTACTACGATATTCCTAATTTTTTAAGTTTTACTTAAGAATAAACCCTCTAATCACCATCGATTCAACAGAGTATACCACATTTTTGGGCTTTATTTATCCCTCTTCCGCTACAAACATTCGTCAGACGCTTTCCATCCCAGCATCCTCAGAGGAGGAGGGGAGAAAGAGGATTAAGTCTTCCCGGAAAAGTAACAAGGGGTGCGTGCATTAGTCAGCGTTTTCACTTACACGCTCTCCTATATTACATAGCATTTCTTTCCGCATTTTCATGTTTCTGTCACTTATACCGAAAAATATGACAAAATACATTGACGAGGATTTCTAAAAATAATATTTATCCAATGAATGCTTTAGAATGGAATTATTATTAGCTATTATGAATTTTAATATATGTGATCTCATCATTTTATCATGCTATCTAGTTTAAATTTATGATACTATGTTAAGAATGTACGGCGAGATTCATTAACAGCGACTGATTCACTTGCAAGCGATGAGTTTCGGACGGAACCCCTTTGCGGATATAAGCAATGAGGAAATCATTCCATTTGATGGCAAAACAAACCGGATGAGGCCGACTCCATCAAAACGATCTCTACGCTTTCGTAAGCTTGCAATTATGATGATTACCATGATTTTGGACACGATATAAACCCGGAACGTGCTGAAACACATTTCTAGATGTTAGCAAACAATTCTAAGTATTGTTTGGGGCACGTCTATTGCCACTCGCAAACCTAGCTAACGACCTGTTGATTGAGGGGGGGGGTGGTTAAGGAAGGGAGAATGAACAGGATGAGGTAAACAGGGAAGAAGTAAAGTGGCGCTGAGAAACGAAGAGGATGCGCCNTTGCGGTGCGTAAATTAGACAGCTGCGCCATGAATTACGAGGAATATTTTAAACGAGAAATATAAATTTTTTATCGACTGAAGGGAAAAATTAAAAACGTA
Source organism: Ladona fulva (assembly GCA_000376725.2). NCBI lineage: Eukaryota > Metazoa > Arthropoda > Insecta > Odonata > Libellulidae > Ladona > Ladona fulva. The sequence goes on from KZ308963.1 coordinate 329,922, forward strand.
ACTCCTTCAAATGTCACATATTGAGAAAAATTGCTCAGATATTTACAATAACAGCAAATAAGCTATCAAAATATTACCAGCAAAAACTTATCTACGAATATTGCTCGGTTTGGCTGCATTTTAATAAATATTAGGAGGTCACCAAGGTGCACAGCTTACGTTGACGATTCCTCTTGGATCATTCCTGGATTGGATCTTGGATTTAATCTTAATTTCGCATACTTGACGCGTATTAGGTTTAACTTCACCACAGATACATTTAGGTTTCATACAACTAATTGACCGAGTGCGACTGTAGATATTTTGTATCTGCGTCCATAAGAAATACATGCTCAATTAATTTTCATCTCATGCAGGCTTTCTATCTTTGGGAGAAACAAACTAGAAATGATCTTCATTCAAAATCGAGACAAGTACCGAAAAGAGGAAAATTTAATAAAGAATCCTACCTTTATCGAGGAAAAATGTTGCGATTTAAATATGCGATTATTAACTCAGGCGACAGTTTAAGGGGGCTATATTTATTGAAAGGGTTAGCTTAAGCAAGGCTACTTTTACAGTGAGCGACACTTAGCGTATTAACTACTACGCCGCCTTACAGTCTTTCATAGACAGCAGTGCGCAATTTTTATAAGAATTAAAGAGTTGATGCTTTTGAGAATGAAATTCGCATATAAATTAGGCAATTTATTAATGGTCGTAATAGTGATGATATTTAAATGTTAACGGTTAAATATACTACGTCTCGAATAAGGACAATTTCTCTTGAAATCTAATCCACCCACACTCCGAAATAACAGGTATATTATCTTTCAAACATCCACCACCTTAGACGGCAACGAAAACATATTTCCTCAGATTGATTCCCAACCTACGCTCCCTATTGCCGCCCCCTGTCGGACCATAGCTCTCCATTTGCTCCACACAAAATAACGTACGTTCCTCTGTTTGCCTCCGATCAGCCTTTGTTCCATCCCATTGAAACTTTTTCTGCCGCTACTGCCCCCGAAATATTCTCCTTGATGAACCGCGAAACCTAACCCACACTCATTATGGTCCGAAACACTGTCCCCCGCAGTAGATTTTGTGGGACGGAATAATTAACGAACGGGGTATAAATTGACAGATTCATCATCGGCAGAGGGCGCTTTTGCGTCGGGAAATGGGAACCTATCAATTCATGCACGGGCATGCGCACAAGATGGGACCTAACGGAGGCCTCCGGGCCATCGCCTCCGAAAGTCCTCTGGGCCCTCTTGTCAAAGTGATGCGTGTCGGCCATGATGAGGCGACCTTCCGTGAAGTGTTTCGAGCGCTTGGGTATTGGACTGGCCTCTTGCGGAAAAGAGCCCAAGCATGCACGACTGGGTCGCGGTGGGTGTGCTATTCCACAAACGACGACGCGTTTAAGACGGAGGAAAAGATTTAGACTTGTTTGGAAACGGAATCATAATAAAAACGTGTGAGGATCACATAGGAATTAAGATAACATAAATATTCTGTATTTTGGAATACATATTATTATATCTCGAAATATGAATTTGGAGAGTGGTTCATGAAATTCCGGTGACATCCGTCTTTCTTTTATTTTCTCAAATAAATTCCTCAATTTCAAGTCTTAATTTATCCATGATTTAATATCAAGGAGAGAGAAACTACGTATCTTTCTACAAGATTACGAATCACGTATTCTGTGGAACATATAACAAGAATCATGAGGAAAAATACGAAGTACGAGTATGTCGGTTATTGACGATGATTTTCCACTAAGTACTGCCCTCCACCATCAAATGCATCTATAGATACGAGTAATTTGAAATTAAATCACACTCCTCGAATAACGCTCATTTGTTGATAATAGTTAAAGAAGCGAAAGTTATTTGATACTACGGTTCCCGGTTTACTTTTAGCATTCACGCATGCGCTAATCAATTTTCTCATTTATGAATCCCCTCAGCAAGTAGCCTAATACACCGAGAGAAGAGGAGGAAGATGAAAAAAATATTTCTGGGCATCGAAATATGGAATTTAGGAAACTTACAAAAAAGCGTTACATTTCCGGTATCTATAGTTGAACATGGTTTCCAATCCTCAAGTATGATTCATTTTTTTATCGACTCGACTTAAATATATTTTTGGAAAGATTTCCCATTTCTCCCCATAGTATTTTAGTCCTGAAATTCCGATAATACTTTTCCCAAAATCTATTATCAATATTCAGCATAATTTTTCATCGAAATTAATTGCACTCATCCTTCTCCAAATTTAAATCAAATAAAATTTTGCTGATAAATTATTATGGGAGTTACAGAACATTAATCTTCGCCGAAATTTCCCATTGGATATCATTGAACTTTTAACTGGATTACAAACATATTAAGGGAGGCTGGAAGCCCATCAAGAAAAGGCTTTTAAAATTGGTAATCAAAGAGAGAGCTTGACTTATTGATTCATTAAGCGTCTTTCGGAAAAAGGCTTCCGCGTCAACACCTCGTCTGGCGAAAATGAAACATTATTTATAATCGGAGGCAAATTATTCGAGCGATCGAAAGAAGCGATAGCTCGATGGGTGCAATTAATCACTTCCCTCGAGATATCTTCATCGATTGCTTTTGAAACCCGTTAATTCCAAACACCCTCTCTACCTTATTGAAATAAAATGGGACGAGATTCTCTCCTTCTTCCCATCTCTTATACGCATCTCAATAGCCGCGCGGCTCCTGCGATCATTCAAAGTCGGCGATAGTTTGCATTCCTCGAGACATACGCAACGGTGGCAGACGCTATCTGCTTCATTAATTTTCCTCCGAGATCCTATCTATCAAATCCTATTACGTATGAGGACGGTCCATAAAACTCGACCCGCCAGTGCAATCAGAAGCTAAAGCAGTAGTAGTACGAAAGAGAAGGTGAAGGAAGAGAAAAGAAGGAAGGAATGAAAATAAACGTAGGATAACATGTTGAATCGTCATATGAATTTCTCGTGAGTGATGGGAGAAAAGTTTTTCTTGTGCATTCAATCTACGAAGATTTGACTGTTGAGTTATCTCCGTTAATCGTGGGGATGTATGTACTTACTTAATTATTTTGGGAGAGATTTAATATAATTGAAGTTTAAAAATAAGATATTAGCTTATCACTGTGAAGATGTTTATAATTAGCGCTAGCCCTAACACTTCAAACCCAAGGTCTCGAGTTCGAGTCCTAATCACCCGGATTTTTCTGGTTAGGGAATTGATGTTTTCGTAAATAAAAATAATTATTAAAATGAATGCCTTTCTAATTCCACGAGAGAGGTTATTATTTTTACTTGATACGGTTTAAAGACATTTCAGGACGATTATTCAGAGGCGGCGAGTAAGGTGGCTCATAAGTGTTACGACCGATATAGGCATCCCTTTCTGCTAAATGGTTTATCAAGTAGGGGGAATGCCCCTAATTTCAGAGATACAAATCAACACCGAAAATAAGGAAACTCCGTAAAATGGCATGTAATCGGCGAATATGATCCACAATGAGTAAATTCCTTAATAAGTAATATATTATAAATCTTTCTATTATAAATTATAGGAGCATCAAAAATTAGTAAATATAATTACACGTTTCAAGAATATAAAAATTTGTTACGATAAACCAGTGAGCTTAACCCGTATGCTTCGGGACATAGGATGGAAATCTATGGAACATAGAAGAATTAAGCAAAAACTCAATTTACTTAATAAGTTCAGAGAAAATACGTTCTTAGAAGATGTAGCCGATTCTACGTGTTAGAAATATAGATGCCAGAACCAGCCTTTCTAAGAATTCATTTTTTTCGCGAGTTGTACACAAAATTAATCGATTAGGGAAGTAAAGTGTTGGTGCATGCACCCCATACAACACGTAAAAAGGTGGCTTGCTAGATTTCTAGATTGGTACATACGTAAATATAGAAATCTGCTTTCTATCTGAGAATCTTCATGAAAATTGTAACAAAATCCAAAGGATATTCTAACGCGAGGATCCTTAGAAGAAGCTGTTGAATAAATGAAGGAATAGTATGGAAATTGCAAGAAGACAGTAGAAAAATGATAAAAATTTAACTGCGAAGCAATATGGGCGTGGTTGAGACACCTTGATGTGAAACGATCGAATAACTGAGGAGGAAGAAAATTACTCTCGGATTTAGCACCCAGTTAGTTAGTTGGCTCGAGGAATAAAAAGACAAAAGGAAATACAGTTTTTAAAAGAAATTCGAATTGTTTGGTGTGTTTGAGGGATTATGACATCACGTTAATGTTTTGTGGTCGCTTCTCCCGTCCTTTGGCGCTCAGTAAAGAGCTGCTTTGACGGGAGGATATGCGTTCCTGGTGCGCTTCATTAAGGGCTATCCCCAGTCGATGAGAAGAGTCTAAAGTTGGTCGCTATAGCCACCGTTCCGGAAAAAGCGTCCTCATCCACTCCCACGCCCGCCTCGAGTTTATAGGGCGTATACGCAGTTTTTATCTCAACCCTATCAATTTCATTAGAGGGCAACCGATTGGATGTGATGAAAAATCCACGGGAGAAAAATGGGAGGTAGAAACTGAAGAGAAAAGGTGTCGCATAGAACTAATCCTGATAATTCAGTAGAAAACAATCATATTATAGTGGAATAAAAAAATGAGGGTACAGGGTAAAGTAAGACGAGCTAAATAAAATGTAGTTGTCCTATGACTGACCGGCTCGATAAGATTCTTTATGATATACCTATTTCATGCATTACCAGAAGGTTATGAAGAAATATTTTCCCGTATAATAATAAAATTGTACGCTGATATTTGGAACCGTAAATAAAACAGTAGCAAAACATACTTACGATAAAAAGTAATTAAACCTTGTGTCTGTACCGTCACCAGAGGGAAGGCTGATTGGATACTCATCCCGTTCAATATTAGCCATTAATAAATTCGAGAATGAATGAGGCTTACAATTTGAGATGAGGAGTGAAGTATGTCGCTCCTGTTTTCCACGGAGGCTCAGAATGCTGAGAGCACACATTTAAGTGCAACAAAATGTATCATTTACAATTTTCATAACTTCCGAAAGGGAGTGGCCAAAATAAATTTATCTATTCAACATCACTCATACCTCAGTATCTCTCAAATCGCATCGGAAATCGAGAAAATGAAAGAGAAACAAAAGAAAAACCATCCAACCTGTACTAAGAAAGACCTTTTATAAAAATATTGAAGGAGAAAATAGACCGCAAAATTAATTTAATAAACTCAAGGTGTGATGAGAATAGCATTGTGTGGCGTGAAATAGCAATTTTTTCTTGAAAGAAGAATTTCTGATCTAGCTTATCGCTACGAAACACGTTTCTAATATAGAAGTAGAAAATGAGAGGCTTTTGAAAAATGACGGAGTAAAATGATTTGCATGTGACTTCTTTGCTGAATGCACTATACTAGTTAGGCAGCGCACGAAAGGAAAACGGAAGAGTAATTAAAAAAGGAAGACACTGCAAAAAGAGAAGGGAGCGAGTGTCGTGGGAAAGAGTAGTTTAGCGACCCACAGCCTTTATGACCAGTTCCCAGCGGTCGAGTAAAAAAACCTTCTCTCGGAAGAGGTCAATGTCCCGTAGGCTCAAAGGATACCAGACGAGCTATCTTCGGATATATAGCAAGCAGGGGAGGTAAGGGACGTCCCTTAACAGGAAATCGAACCTGGTCCTCTCCCTATGAAAGCCCTTTTCCCTGAAATTGGTGAAAGGTAATGCGGAGAGATACCCCGTAAATCACCCCTTTAAACAATGTTTACTCTCTCACTTTATTCTAGAGTATCCTTTCAACCTATCATTTTTCGTTCCCTGAGGCTCTTTTCGCAAGAAAAAAATAATTCGCCAGTTTCTTTCCTTAGCACCCACTTTTCTTGGTTCATCAAATTCAATTTTTAAAACACGATTGTCATAAGTCTTCGGCATTCTCGACCTTAAATCCCAAATATTCCATCTCTCTATCTATTCCATCCTCCATAACAATTCCCTGGCATAAAGAATTAGTATCGAAAAATCCCTGAATCTATTAAAATACTTCGCAATACCGAGAGTACTGTTTCCAAAAGGTAGACCGCTACATACCGCTATCGCTACAGTTTTGCGATGACATTCATTTAAACGTATCTTTGAGTTTATATGTTGTTTACAAAAAGTGTTAATAATAAATTACGTATTTCTAAGTTGACATAAAGTTAATGGTTGTTAATTTAGTAACTTAGAAATCTAATTAAGTAGGTCGAAAACGTGAAGACGTTAGAATCCGATTTACTTGCTAAACTACTGCAAATTTCCCAATATAATAGTCCAATTGTAGAATAGTATCCTTAAACATAACAGTCAACTACCTTTCTATCTATATGTTTTATGCATTTATGAATACCTTCTGCCAATGGTAAAATCGTTTCGGTTGGTTCAATCTCTAGGATTCGCTCATTTCTTCTAATTCTTTCTCTCTCCTTTTTCCAGTACTCAGAGATATTTTTCGAATTATTAACCTAGGATTCACCAACCCATGAAAATTTCAAGGATAAAGGAAAGATTAGAATACCTGCCCGGAAAGTGGGAGACCTGGGTTCGAGTCACAGTCGTGTCGCTATTTTTCACACCTGTTATTCCCATGAAAATTTGCCCAATGAAGGGGTTCATTTCAAAACAATTTAACTTAATTGATAACGAGCCTGTCAGCTATACAAAAATATCTCATTTCCTAAAATACGTGAAGTGAACATTTATACATATGAAAACTATAAGAAAAAATAATCGTTATAATAAAACTAGGGTAGAATTGTTACAACTTATTTATTAAAACGATTTTAATTAGTATTTAAGAATGACTACTTTGTCTTCGTTCAGTCTCATTCTGTACATAACTCTACCGCTAGTTAGCATCATGAGTTATATTTCACAATATTACCCGGAAAAGTTATATAGTCAGTTATACAATGGGATATACACCAATAAATTCGTTACCCTTGAATTTCCTACAACAGATTTCGATTCCTTTCAGTATGTGACGAATAATTCAGTTACCAAGCCCCCTGCAAGTTTTTCTGTAGCTCATTCCCCTTTAATTTACTCGTTGCCTACTTCCTTTGGGAGAACGTTTTCTGCCAACTGTTTGAGCGTGATAACAGGAAGAAGAAGTGCACTTTCTTTCTGATGAAGGCCTCTTCGTTAGTGTCTCCAAAGAAAAAGAAGCGGGCGATCCTTTGAAGATAAACCCTTGAAAGAATGCGCGATGACTGATCCGAAGGATCATCCTCAGATAATGAGGGCACGAGACGGCCCAAAGTAACGACAGAAATTTTCAGGGATTAGGTTTCATAAGGAACATCTTGTTGCACTTCTCATCACGGCGACGAAAACTCATTACGACAACACGATCGCTGTTGACTCCAGTTCAGCAATAAGAAGGAAATCGAAAATTTAAAAGGAGAAATGGCTGATGCAAGAAACGGGAATCTGGATTGGCACAATTTCGCAAAATTAGATTTGCGATGCAAACTTGAACCATTGGATTAGTTAAAGTAGTATCAGATTACGGTAATCCATCATCATGAAGTTTGATTTTCTTAGGTGAATGTTGTAAATGAGTCGTTCAAATCTACATATTTCCAGAGTATAGTATGTGCAACAATATATCGAATGCGAATTTGAAACAGAAACTAAAGAGTTTACATCCTCCTAGTAAATGTATTAAATTATAATCACAAATAGATCCACAGCTATGATTATGCAAATGCTGATATTATTTATGTACTGTTAATTTTCTTTGGAGCACATCTCAAATTAAACTTTTCGCCAACTATGTTCGACTAATTCACGATTATATCCTACTTTATGTAAACTTTAGTACAATTAATGTCTACAGTGATTACATGTAATTACAGTGTTACATTGACACGTAATTTATTGGTACATAAAACTTTTATACTCCAAGAAATTTAGTTATTTCATTAGTTGAATCCTTCGTCAAAAAGCAGCGAAATATCACTGTTCAAATCCCAAGGAAGAAGGGGATTCTTCCTTGGGATTTTTCCTGGGTGCGCACCATCTTGCGCAAAGTCACCCTTACCCGTTTTCCTTTATCACTGTTCAATTTATAAATTTAATTAAATATTTACTAATATAGAATAGAACATGTAACTGGAATCTGGAAACTATTACTGATCCACTATTGCAAAAATTTGATGGATTGCTGTTATAAAATAGGTCTTAACGACCTAAACAGTAATTGAAACCTTGTTTAAATAATTATTACAGATGTTCTGGTTGACAGCGGTTGAGCATTTTACTTCTACATTAGAAAAATATTTCCATCTGCAATACGAGCTCATATCGATTAGACAGCTGCGCCATGAATTACGAGGAATATTTTAAACGAGAAATATAAATTTTTTATCGACTGAAGGGAAAAATTAAAAACGTAACTCCTTCAAATGTCACATATTGAGAAAAATTGCTCAGATATTTACAATAACAGCAAATAAGCTATCAAAATATTACCAGCAAAAACTTATCTACGAATATTGCTCGGTTTGGCTGCATTTTAATAAATATTAGGAGGTCACCAAGGTGCACAGCTTACGTTGACGATTCCTCTTGGATCATTCCTGGATTGGATCTTGGATTTAATCTTAATTTCGCATACTTGACGCGTATTAGGTTTAACTTCACCACAGATACATTTAGGTTTCATACAACTAATTGACCGAGTGCGACTGTAGATATTTTGTATCTGCGTCCATAAGAAATACATGCTCAATTAATTTTCATCTCATGCAGGCTTTCTATCTTTGGGAGAAACAAACTAGAAATGATCTTCATTCAAAATCGAGACAAGTACCGAAAAGAGGAAAATTTAATAAAGAATCCTACCTTTATCGAGGAAAAATGTTGCGATTTAAATATGCGATTATTAACTCAGGCGACAGTTTAAGGGGGCTATATTTATTGAAAGGGTTAGCTTAAGCAAGGCTACTTTTACAGTGAGCGACACTTAGCGTATTAACTACTACGCCGCCTTACAGTCTTTCATAGACAGCAGTGCGCAATTTTTATAAGAATTAAAGAGTTGATGCTTTTGAGAATGAAATTCGCATATAAATTAGGCAATTTATTAATGGTCGTAATAGTGATGATATTTAAATGTTAACGGTTAAATATACTACGTCTCGAATAAGGACAATTTCTCTTGAAATCTAATCCACCCACACTCCGAAATAACAGGTATATTATCTTTCAAACATCCACCACCTTAGACGGCAACGAAAACATATTTCCTCAGATTGATTCCCAACCTACGCTCCCTATTGCCGCCCCCTGTCGGACCATAGCTCTCCATTTGCTCCACACAAAATAACGTACGTTCCTCTGTTTGCCTCCGATCAGCCTTTGTTCCATCCCATTGAAACTTTTTCTGCCGCTACTGCCCCCGAAATATTCTCCTTGATGAACCGCGAAACCTAACCCACACTCATTATGGTCCGAAACACTGTCCCCCGCAGTAGATTTTGTGGGACGGAATAATTAACGAACGGGGTATAAATTGACAGATTCATCATCGGCAGAGGGCGCTTTTGCGTCGGGAAATGGGAACCTATCAATTCATGCACGGGCATGCGCACAAGATGGGACCTAACGGAGGCCTCCGGGCCATCGCCTCCGAAAGTCCTCTGGGCCCTCTTGTCAAAGTGATGCGTGTCGGCCATGATGAGGCGACCTTCCGTGAAGTGTTTCGAGCGCTTGGGTATTGGACTGGCCTCTTGCGGAAAAGAGCCCAAGCATGCACGACTGGGTCGCGGTGGGTGTGCTATTCCACAAACGACGACGCGTTTAAGACGGAGGAAAAGATTTAGACTTGTTTGGAAACGGAATCATAATAAAAACGTGTGAGGATCACATAGGAATTAAGATAACATAAATATTCTGTATTTTGGAATACATATTATTATATCTCGAAATATGAATTTGGAGAGTGGTTCATGAAATTCCGGTGACATCCGTCTTTCTTTTATTTTCTCAAATAAATTCCTCAATTTCAAGTCTTAATTTATCCATGATTTAATATCAAGGAGAGAGAAACTACGTATCTTTCTACAAGATTACGAATCACGTATTCTGTGGAACATATAACAAGAATCATGAGGAAAAATACGAAGTACGAGTATGTCGGTTATTGACGATGATTTTCCACTAAGTACTGCCCTCCACCATCAAATGCATCTATAGATACGAGTAATTTGAAATTAAATCACACTCCTCGAATAACGCTCATTTGTTGATAATAGTTAAAGAAGCGAAAGTTATTTGATACTACGGTTCCCGGTTTACTTTTAGCATTCACGCATGCGCTAATCAATTTTCTCATTTATGAATCCCCTCAGCAAGTAGCCTAATACACCGAGAGAAGAGGAGGAAGATGAAAAAAATATTTCTGGGCATCGAAATATGGAATTTAGGAAACTTACAAAAAAGCGTTACATTTCCGGTATCTATAGTTGAACATGGTTTCCAATCCTCAAGTATGATTCATTTTTTTATCGACTCGACTTAAATATATTTTTGGAAAGATTTCCCATTTCTCCCCATAGTATTTTAGTCCTGAAATTCCGATAATACTTTTCCCAAAATCTATTATCAATATTCAGCATAATTTTTCATCGAAATTAATTGCACTCATCCTTCTCCAAATTTAAATCAAATAAAATTTTGCTGATAAATTATTATGGGAGTTACAGAACATTAATCTTCGCCGAAATTTCCCATTGGATATCATTGAACTTTTAACTGGATTACAAACATATTAAGGGAGGCTGGAAGCCCATCAAGAAAAGGCTTTTAAAATTGGTAATCAAAGAGAGAGCTTGACTTATTGATTCATTAAGCGTCTTTCGGAAAAAGGCTTCCGCGTCAACACCTCGTCTGGCGAAAATGAAACATTATTTATAATCGGAGGCAAATTATTCGAGCGATCGAAAGAAGCGATAGCTCGATGGGTGCAATTAATCACTTCCCTCGAGATATCTTCATCGATTGCTTTTGAAACCCGTTAATTCCAAACACCCTCTCTACCTTATTGAAATAAAATGGGACGAGATTCTCTCCTTCTTCCCATCTCTTATACGCATCTCAATAGCCGCGCGGCTCCTGCGATCATTCAAAGTCGGCGATAGTTTGCATTCCTCGAGACATACGCAACGGTGGCAGACGCTATCTGCTTCATTAATTTTCCTCCGAGATCCTATCTATCAAATCCTATTACGTATGAGGACGGTCCATAAAACTCGACCCGCCAGTGCAATCAGAAGCTAAAGCAGTAGTAGTACGAAAGAGAAGGTGAAGGAAGAGAAAAGAAGGAAGGAATGAAAATAAACGTAGGATAACATGTTGAATCGTCATATGAATTTCTCGTGAGTGATGGGAGAAAAGTTTTTCTTGTGCATTCAACCTACGAAGATTTGACTGTTGAGTTATCTCCGTTAATCGTGGGGATGTATGTACTTACTTAATTATTTTGGGAGAGATTTAATATAATTGAAGTTTAAAAATAAGATATTAGCTTATCACTGTGAAGATGTTTATAATTAGCGCTAGCCCTAACACTTCAAACCCAAGGTCTCGAGTTCGAGTCCTAATCACCCGGATTTTTCTGGTTAGGGAATTGATGTTTTCGTAAATAAAAATAATTATTAAAATGAATGCCTTTCTAATTCCACGAGAGAGGTTATTATTTTTACTTGATACGGTTTAAAGACATTTCAGGACGATTATTCAGAGGCGGCGAGTAAGGTGGCTCATAAGTGTTACGACCGATATAGGCATCCCTTTCTGCTAAATGGTTTATCAAGTAGGGGGAATGCCCCTAATTTCAGAGATACAAATCAACACCGAAAATAAGGAAACTCCGTAAAATGGCATGTAATCGGCGAATATGATCCACAATGAGTAAATTCCTTAATAAGTAATATATTATATCTCATCTATTTTAAAAATTTCTATACGATAGTAGATTACTAGATACATTACGTTTTCCTGTTAATTAATTTAAACTTTTTTCCTGCAACGTGCGTGTTTTCTTTGTCAACCTTAAGCTACAAAGATGATTTTTTTTCTCACTCTGCAAGATCCTGAAGATAATAGTTTGATATTGCATTGAACATTGGGTGATTCCTAGATAGTTGGTTAATACAAGACTTTCCAGTGCTGGTTTCCGTGGAAAAGCACAAAAGACCGACGAAGAGATTAAAACGTCTACGTCATTAACAGCCGTGTTCCGATTTCTTTCTTTACATAAGAGGATGTGAGAATGAGATGCCCACGTCGGACTAACCTGGTCAATACATTTTCCGTAGATCTGAATACATTGTTCCTTTTTTTTCCTTGTTAAACTCCGTTCCTTTCTGACGTCATTTTCAGACTTTATCTTCCTGAGTTAAATGATCGAGGTCGAGTGAGTATAAATGCATAAAACGATGTAAAAAGATACTATGAATGGTGCCTCCTTCAATACATTTTCTTGAAGGCTAATAAAATTATTTCTTACCATATGACAGATTATGACAATTGATTTTCGAAACCAGTCATTTAAAATATTCATGCAAAAGTATAAAAGGCAGCAATAGATCAAAATACACTTTACATGTATTTTCATGGAAGGGTTCCGAGTCATATTGAGTCGAACCAAGGATACCTTCGGTAAACAAATTTGATATTCAAGAGTCCAATGACCCCTTTATCTATCCCTACATTAACATAAATACGCTGCAAGCCACCTTTCGGCATATGACAGGGGACGTAACCAGCAAGTGTTCGAGATACCTCTAAACTAATATACCTATCGCGCATCGTCTGCAGAAAGAAAGATAAAGAAGAAAGATTGCACAAATTTCACCTTTCTTTCTCATGGGGATTTAAATTTTCTAAAATTGCTTCATTGCGTGTCTAAAGGAGAGGTACTGGCCTGATAAATAGCAACTAAATAAATGTATACACGGCGGCGATTAATATGGTAGATGCTATTTTTAAACGAAGAGTTAAACTGAAATACTAATGTAGAGTACTAGATTTACAGGTATTTTCTTGTGTAAAGTATAGGCTGAAATCTGCAACGAATAAATGCTTGAGAAATGCAATTTTATACTTCTTCGCAGCACCGGTGTGCCAACTGGAATTTCTTGACATTGTGTCAAAACTTGTCAAAATATGACACACTGAATTCACATTAAAATGATATAGAATATATTCACATTGAATTTGTCTAAATAATATACACTCTAAAGGTTCGAGATCAAAAATCCCTTGGTGAGTAATTCTATAGATAATTATAATCATCAACATATATCTATCTAAAATCCAACGCATGAATTCAGATCAAAGAATCACAATTCACATAATCCGTAAAATTAATATCGACTACGAAAAACGCGAACAAAATTCCACTGAAATATTAACAAATACCTCTATTTCTTTATTGCAGAGCACGTTGATCAAAAACCGCTGAACGGAGAAAATCCCAGGAAATGATTAAAACGCTGTACAAAGTATTAATGACCCATCATCGGTCGGGAAAACGTGCAAAATCCTGACGGTATACTCGAAATTGATGATCCCGATTGCCATCTGAGAATTTTTAAGGCATATGCTCATAATCCATCTTCAAACACTAGGCCCCGCGGCAATCCGCATAAATTCACCAATCCCCGTAAAACTAGCCTGCCCGCTGCTAAAGCCTAATACAGTTAAGGTTTTATTGCCATTTTCCGTTTTTGCAGCGCAAGCTTTTGAGCGCGCCCATTAATGCAACCCTTTCACAATTTATGCCGTGAAGCTTTACGTGAATCATTTTCTTCCGCCAATTCATTTGCAATCGCAAACAATAATTCTCTGGATTATTTATCGAGCAGGATAAATCGCGCAGCCGCTCATTCAGGCTGTTTCACAGTCATTTGTTTTTATTTATCTCCGAATGCGTTGCTCCGAGGAAAAAGCTCGGGACTCAATCCACTGCATTTCCCGCGCTGAAATGTTCCTCCTCGTGTTCGCATCATAACGCGAAGGTATTTTGAACGCTGAATTAGGGAACGTGAAGGATTTATAATTATCACATGCTTCAGAAATAGGAAACGCTTTTGCAGTTGATGTCGAACGTCAATCTGCGCACGCTGTGATGTCGAAAAACAGACGTTGCTCTAAATCATCCTCTATCGTAGTGAATTAAATGGGATTCAGCTGTTTGACAATAAAAGTTTGCTTTAGTGCCATTTCAACGCAGAGAACTCCGCTTTACGCGCATTCGTGCATTATGAATATAATGTTCGTAATTTCTCTGCCTTTTCGCAAATTTACAGATGTGAACTATTACTATTGTACCCTCACTTATTATTATTAATAAATAATAATAAGTGAGAGAATAATGAATAAGGAAATGAAGCTGATGGCGGTGCGTAAATTAGACAGCTGCGCCATGAATTACGAGGAATATTTTAAACGAGAAATATAAATTTTTTATCGACTGAAGGGAAAAATTAAAAACGTAACTCCTTCAAATGTCACATATTGAGAAAAATTGCTCAGATATTTACAATAACAGCAAATAAGCTATCAAAATATTACCAGCAAAAACTTATCTACGAATATTGCTCGGTTTGGCTGCATTTTAATAAATATTAGGAGGTCACCAAGGTGCACAGCTTACGTTGACGATTCCTCTTGGATCATTCCTGGATTGGATCTTGGATTTAATCTTAATTTCGCATACTTGACGCGTATTAGGTTTAACTTCACCACAGATACATTTAGGTTTCATACAACTAATTGACCGAGTGCGACTGTAGATATTTTGTATCTGCGTCCATAAGAAATACATGCTCAATTAATTTTCATCTCATGCAGGCTTTCTATCTTTGGGAGAAACAAACTAGAAATGATCTTCATTCAAAATCGAGACAAGTACCGAAAAGAGGAAAATTTAATAAAGAATCCTACCTTTATCGAGGAAAAATGTTGCGATTTAAATATGCGATTATTAACTCAGGCGACAGTTTAAGGGGGCTATATTTATTGAAAGGGTTAGCTTAAGCAAGGCTACTTTTACAGTGAGCGACACTTAGCGTATTAACTACTACGCCGCCTTACAGTCTTTCATAGACAGCAGTGCGCAATTTTTATAAGAATTAAAGAGTTGATGCTTTTGAGAATGAAATTCGCATATAAATTAGGCAATTTATTAATGGTCGTAATAGTGATGATATTTAAATGTTAACGGTTAAATATACTACGTCTCGAATAAGGACAATTTCTCTTGAAATCTAATCCACCCACACTCCGAAATAACAGGTATATTATCTTTCAAACATCCACCACCTTAGACGGCAACGAAAACATATTTCCTCAGATTGATTCCCAACCTACGCTCCCTATT